>CAKNXH010000166.1:903940-1005733 GCA_932178445.1 Andricus quercusramuli | reverse complement strand
GCTCTGCAGCTATCATCGGGAATATCTTGGCTCAAAATGTGGCGACGGTATGCTAGAGTGGAAATGACACCATATTGACATGCCAAAATGAAGCACTCTGTGCCCGACTACAATCCGGGTGAACTAAGGAAAGCAAACGTCAGCTCATACGACATCGATTGATCTTCCACATTTCTGTGGAAGATGCCGTGCATCTTCTTGTCGAGGAGCTCTTCGCGGAAGTTTTTCTCCTGTGCTTCCTTAATCCGGGCCTTCAGGAGTGAGTATTCAAGATGGATAAGATTTGATGCATTTTGCTCACCCCTGATATTGAAGTCAAGGCCGAGTGTTTCAGCAGCCTCTTCTGCTGCTTCGTAAAGAAACACCCCTTTGCCTATTTCTTCGTGTTTTCTGACCATTTTAAGAAGAGGATCTCGTCCATTTGCGGCAATATGTGCTGTACCCAGAATAATCCTGTTGTGAAGACATTCAAGATTCAGTATTCCACGACCACCTTGACGGCGTGAGATGTAAAGTCGTGGAACAGAAGACTTAAGGAGCATGCTTTTGTTCATGTGCATAACCTTTCGGGACCCGATATCGAGGGATCTGAGCTCGTCCTTCGTCCATGGATCTATTCCAAATGAATAGAGTACTACTGTGACGGCCAGCATGTTCGTTGCAGATACGTTGTTCCTCGCCGACAGCTCGGAAGACCATATCTGTCGGAGGAGACGTTTGTATCTGCATTGGAGAGTATCCTTTATAGATGTTGCGTCCTGAATGCGGCTTTGTGGCACGCACAGGTATGTATAGGTCTCTCCTGCGCAAAGGTGTCGTATAGCGCTTCTGTCAACGAGTTCAGGATCTTCGGGGATGCCGTTAAGTTTTCCTTTCTTCAAATTAACCTTGCCGCATTTCTCTAACCCGAACTCCATTCCAATCTCTTGATTGTACTCTGTGACAATTTTTAGAGCTAGATGTAGTTTCTCTTGATTTCTAGCATAGACCTTAAGATCATCCATGTAAAATACATGATTTACCTTATGCTTTCGATTTTCAGGTTTGCCGCAGAGGTACCCTTCGGAATTGCGAAGTGCGAGAGATAGTGGCAATCACGTGAGGCAAAAGAGGAGAGGGCTCATGGTGTTGCCCTGAAACACAGCTCTCTGGAAGGTGATACTGTTAGTGATCACACGATGTTTTCTAGATAAGATGGTAAATCTGGTTTTCCAAAGCGGCATTAATCTCTCCATGCATCTCACGATGTGTGGATGAACCTTTAAGCTTTCCAACAGACAGATTATAAGTCTATGGGAGGTTGAATCAAAAGCTTTTCGGTAATTTATCCAGGCCATCGATAGAGATCGTTGATAGGATGCTGCATCTTTACAGACACATCTATCGATGAGCAGGTTCTCCCGACATTCTGCTATGCCTTTCTTCGCGCCACGTTGTTCATACATCTCTCACCACACAGGTTCAATTTTCCGAAGAATCCTATCATTTAGGATGGCTGTGAAGATCTTATACAGTGTGTTCAGACAAGTTATTGGCCTGTAATTCTTAGGGTCAGCTAAGTTGCCCGTCTTAGGCAGGAGCACTGTGCGCCCTTCCACCAACCACTCCGGAATAGGCTCTTCCGACTTTAGATATGAGGTGAAAATTCGGGCCAGATGCTGGTGGGTTGAAGGAAACTTCTTCCACCAGAAGGTCTTGATACCATCTGGTCCCGCAGCGGAAAAGTTCTTCTCCCTCGGTAGTGATAGGTGGGCATTCTTCCTCAGGTGTTATGAGGGCATTGCACAGCTCCTTGAAGCTCTTTATGTTCTTTGAGTTTTTTTGAAGTGGATGCTGGACCTCGTAGACTTCTCTCCAAAATGCTTCGACCTCCTCTGGTTTGGGCGGATAATCGACAGTATTTGGAGGGTCTTGGAAGAGTTTAGATGGATCAGATGAAAATTGTTGATTTTCTCTGATCCTCTCTCTTTCCGCTCTAGACGCGAACCGTCGAACCTTGGCAGTGAAATTCCTGCCAGATGTTATGTAGTCAATCACACACTGAATGCATTCTTCTTTTGGTTTTATGATCAACCGTTGATTTTGTTTTACGGCTTGCATCTGCCAAAGTTCTCGCTGCATTGTACACACCACAACTAATAGTTCAGAGGTCGGGTTCTTCGGAAAAATCTCCACGGAGTTCATCATCCAATTCAGTTAGATCTTTGGGCTTGGGAGAAACCTGAATGTTGATGTTTCTCCGGGTCCCGAAGCATCGTTCTTCCTCTATTGGATGCCTGTTCGCGGTTGGTCTCAGTGTCGCCTATCATTCTCTGTTGCCGGCTTGTTCTGGATGCGGTTGAGTAGGCACTCCGCTTATATAACCTCTTTCTCGGAGGTTCTCGGCATGGTTTCGCAGAGGTTGTTGCGAAAAGTTTGAGAGCTTTGAGTGTTTCTCGCACCACAGAGCTTGCAGTCGTGCCATGTCACCTTCCCGTTCAGGGACCATACTGACATCGTAGCACTCCAGCAGGCCGTCATTGAGTTGATCCATCCACTTAAAAGTAACAAGATTCCGCCGGTCAATCGCATTGACTCCGTCTTGATTGGCTCCCCCAACTGTAGGGTAGTCGGCATTGTTGTCGGACCCATTGTCGGGAGCCCTGCGCGTTCGATTGTTTTGAACCGCACTTACTACAACTGTGTTTGGTTTTGTCATTGTTGTTCCCACGAGTAGCTAGGGAAAGGGTTCATCCATCCTTGTAGAGCCCCGCATTCAAGGATAAGGCTGTATACTCTGAGAGGTCGCCGATTTCCCAGAATCACCGTTAGAGACAACTCACCCAGGTGCCATTCAGCTATCGGCACGGTTCTCACTCCTTCGCTTGGGGGTTATTCCTTTGGGACCATCCCTGGACAATTGTCCGCGACTGCTTATTAATTATTGTAACCATATTCAGCAGAAACCCTTGGTACAGGGACCCTCTATCCGCAACCCGAGGACGCGTTCGGTGGCTTTGTTATAAGCCCTTCGGCTTATATATATATAATTCATAGTAGTAGTATACTAATAACTAAATGAAGAGCTATAATAACACGTGTTATATACATACATACATACACGTACACACATATATACAGGTTGTCCACGCCAAGGCTTACCAAAAAGTATGCAACCCGCTGTACACGGCCATAGGAATATCCTTGGCGTGTAAGACGGGCTGCATAATTTTCGGTAAGCCCTGGCGTGAACACCCTGTATTATGGTACTGATTTAAAGATAAATTCGCAAACTATATTGCAAAAAGTATGTACTGATACTGTAAAGAGATCTATATCCTCACGAGAACAGGCAAACACTTTATTCAGGTCATAACATATGGTATACATTTGTGATCGAGGATCTAAGCTGGAAGTTAAGTAGATTGGATCCCTAGATCTTGTTGATCGCTTAGGTGTATTGAAAGGAATAATTTGTAATAGTTCAGGACAGTCAATTATACCTCGAATTAACTTAAACACAAATAGAATGCCGGCAAATTTCCGTCTGTCCTGGAGAGTCCAAACATTAAATCGTTTATAAAGAGTATTTAAATCGGACACCGGAGGAGGGTAGTTTCCAAGTTTTTTCCAATCAAGGTATCTCAGGAATCTTTTGTGACACGCTTCTATAAGGTTGATATGCTTATGGAGATTAGAATTCCAAACAACCGAGCAATATTCCAGCTTAGATCGTACCAAAGTTTGAAATAACGTAATCATTGTTGAAATGCTTTTAAATCTTTTATAGATTCTAAATAAAAAATCTAGTGATTTATTAGCGCTAGTAACAATATTTTCCATATGCACATCAAAAGAAAGATCTTGTGTAATTGTAACTCCAAGGTCAAGCATTGCAGACACTCTCTCAAGAACTACCCCTTGTATTATGTATTGAAAGTTAATTAGCTTATCTCTATTGCGAGAACAAGAAATAGTCATAATCCGGCACTTCTGTACATTAATTTCAAGTTTATTAGATGTGCACCAGTCAACAAATCTATTAATATTATCTTGAAGATACATACATGAAGTTACATCAGAGATAGGATAGGATAACTTGAGATCATCTGCATAAAAATGATGATAACAATTGAGAAAAGCCGAAAGATCGTTCATATGGATGATGAATAGGGGTGGTCCAAGGTTAGATCCTTGCAGTACTCCAGAATTAGGGATAAATTCTGCAGAAGAGTGTCCACAATGCTGAACAAATGTGTATCTGGAGGATAAATGGGAGTGCAGTAGTCGAATCCAATTATCTGGTAGATCAAGTATTGTAGTTTACTTAATAATATGGCATGGTCCACTTTATCGAATGCTTTAGAGAGATCAGTGTGAATTACATCAACTTGATTATGTACAGTTACACTCGAACTCCAAAGATACGAGCTCCAGAGATACGAGCAATCCACAGATACGAGCATCTCGACTCCAAAGAAGCGAGCGGAATTTTTTCCCCTTTACCCCCACCATTTCCGAGAGTGAGGCGCGCGCGAGAGCCCGCTGATTTGAATTCGACGTTTGTTCACCGGAAATTGCATACGCGCGCGTGCGCGTAGTGGGCCTACGGGCGTTACCACGCATTACCCCCAAAATCTAAACGTTGCAGGAGTGGGAGCCCCTTTGACGCTCGTATCTTTGGAGTTCCCGATTCCCGAACTTCTCGTATCTTTGGAGTTCGAGTGTAGTAATTTACGTGTTATCCCACGTGTTTAATCCTACTGCTTGATCCTCAATAACGACCATTTAGCAAGACTAGGTCACAGACTTAAAAACATTGGAAAAGGTGATGGGTAAAATTGAACTTATTTCTGTGACTAATCACAGAACACGAATCAGAGAGATGCAGGGATAGGGGTTTGACCAAATATACTTATGTGGCCAGTCACAGGAGTGCCTGTCCATCCCCACAAAGTGTTGGAAAGGATTGATGATTTGACCAACATTATTTTTGTGCCCAGTCACAGGGGTGACTTTCCAACACCACCAAGTGTTGGAAAGGGGCAGGGGCTCGACTAGCATAATTTCTGTGATCAGTGACAGGGGTGCCTTTCCCTCCCCGCTAAGTGTTGAAAAAGGGTAGGCGTTCGATCAGCATTATTTCTGTGACCAGTAATAGGGGTGCCTGTCACCTCCACGAAGTGTTGCAAGGAGGAAGGGGTTTGACCATCATTATTTCTGTAGCGAGTCATAGGGGTGCCTTCCCACCCCCCAAAGTATTGGTAAGAGATAGGGGTTTGACGAACAGTATTTCTGTGACCATTCACAAGGATACCTTTCCACCCTTACAAAGTATCCAGAAGGGGTAAGGGTTTTAACATCATCATTTCTGTGACTAGTCACAGTGGTGCCTTTCACGCCCACAAATCGTTGAAAAGGGGTAGGCGCTCGACCAAATTTATTTCTGTGACCAGTAACAGGATGCCTTCCCACTCCCACCGTGTGTTATGAAGAGGTATGGGTTTGATCAACATTATTTCTGTGACCAGTCACAAGGGTGCTTTCTCGCCCCCACGAAATGTTAAAAAGGAGTAGGTGTTTAAACAACATTATTCATTTGACTAATCATAGGGTTTTCGTTCCACCCATATGAAGTGTTGGATATGGGTAGGGGTTTGACCATCATTATTTCTGGGACCAGTCACAGGGGTTCCTTTCCGTCCCCACGAAGTGTTGGCGAAAGGTAGGGGCTTGACCAACATTATTTCTGTGACCAGTTTTAGCCGTGCCTTCCCGCCCCCACCAAGTGATGGAAAGGGGTAGGTGTTTGACCAATATTATTTCAGTGACCAGTCACAGGAGTACCTTTTCACCCCCACAAAATATTGGAAAGGGGTTGGAGTTTGACCAACTCTATTTTCGTGACCACTCACATGGTTGCATTTCCACCCCCTCTAAGTATTAGAAATAGGTAGGCGTTCCATCAACATTATTTCTTTTCCTATGAAGTGTTGGAAAGGGGTTTGACCAACATTACTTCTGTGACCATTCGCAGAATTAGTTCCCTGCACCCACGAAGTGTTGGAAAGGGGCTGCGGTTGGACCAACATAATTTCTGTAACTAGTAACAGGTGTGTCTTTCCACCCCCAACAATTGTTGGAAAAAGGTAGGGGTTTGACCATCATTATTTCTGTGACCAGTCACAGGGATACCTTTCCACGCCCACGCAGTTTTGGGGTAGGGTAGGGTTCTGATCAACATTATTTCTGTCACCAGCCTCAGGGGCGCCTTCTCACACCCACTGGCCATTGGAAGGGGGTACGGATATGACTTGCATTATTTCTGTGAACAGTCGAAGATGTGCCTTCGCCCCGTCTTTTCTACTGGTCAGTAATGACAGGTGTGCTGTGAGTTATATTTCAAGGAAATAAACACTTTTTCCAACGTTTTCCTTCTTTTCTGAAAAAGAGTAATATTCAGAATACAATGTGTGAAAAATAATTTAGAAACAAGGAATTCAAGGAATTCATGAAATTCAAGGAATTTTAGGAATTCATGGTATTCTGAAAATTCTAAGAATTCTAGCAATTCTAGAAATTCATGGAATTCTGAAAATTCTAGGTATTCACGGAATTCTAGGAATTTTAGGAATTCACGGAAAAATTATGAAATCCCTTGTATTCCTTGAATTCCATGAATTCACTTCAAAAACCAGCAAAATAAATTGTCGGTACCGGTAGTTCTTTTACCATTAGCGACGATTTTGTTTACTGGTACCAACAGTGTATACACTTCGAAAGGGAATACTATACGCATGTAATTTTACGCACTGATTATGAATATGATAGTGAAAAGCCGATAATTTGGTTTTCAAGGTTGAAAATCGATAAACCCAAAAAAGTTCACATTTTATTTGTTTCTTTTAGTCAAAAAATAAAAATTATCAAGAAAGCTTGAATAAAAGTTATAGATCATTCAAAAATACACCTTTAATTTCTGACTAATTTGTTTCTTGATGCTACTTTTTTGAGAAAAGAAGAAAAATGTCGGTAAAAAGTGCATAATTCCACAAAATAGGACTTATGGCACACACACACACACACACGAAATAGGGCGAAGGCATCTCTGTGACTGATCACAAAAATAATTCAAGTCACATCCGCACCCCTTGCCAATGTCCCGTGAGGGGCGGGAAAGAAACTTTGTGACTGGTCACAGAAATAATTTAAGTTATACTCCTTCTCCGTTCAAATATCCCGTTGGCGATAAAGTACCCATGTGACTAGCCACATAAATAATTAAGGTCACCCATATCTCTTTTCAATATCTCGTGAGGCGAATGCACCCCTGTGACTGGTCACATAAATAATTAAGGTCACACCCCTACTTCGTTCCAATATCACGTGGGGCGGGAAGACACCCCTGCGACTGGTCACAAAAATATCGTAAGTAACAATTGCCATCTGAAAATGATACTGGTTTCCATTTGAATCGCGGTAAATCAAAGCTATGGCCACGATTTACGACGTGAGATGGCTGGTTGGCATATTTTTGACCCGCGGGTATGGCTTTAAGGTTTCGATCCAGTGAATACTACATTCCACCTTCTTGATATCAACGACCTTGGCGGCGAAATGTATTGTGTTCATGCTGAGCCGTCTTATAGATGTCCCAATTGGAAGGCAATTTAGTTTTGTTTGCCCTGTTGCATTCTGCTTCTTTTCTAGACTTAATTGTACCTATTCTCATGTGAACATATTCTTATATGATGTGGTCAGAGCCTTTCGCAGAAAATCCGCGAAGTGCTCTAACTCATCTACGGTAGTGTAGCTTGTGGAAAACTCCACAAGGCTGCCTTTCAGTTCCTTTTTATGTGAGCCTCAAAGTGTATTACTGGGGTGTCTTATATTTGCTTACTATCCAGCTTCTCAGTTCTTCCGAGCATAGAGTCAAATCGAGAACCACACTCTTGTTTTTATTCTGGAACGTGGGAGTATCACCACTATTTAGGTTGTGCAGCTCAGTGCCCGCTAGGTATTCTTTTAAATCTCTTCCTCTGCCGTTGATGTTTGTGTTCCCTCAAACTGTATGTTGAGAGTTTGCATCACAGCCCGACAGTGAAGGAATTCTGTTCTCCTAGCAGTGCTGAATTAGAGCCTTTACCTCTTTAGGAGATGGGGACCCCATAGCATCACTTGGGAAATAAGCAAAAAGAACTCTAGCCTTTCTCCACTTCTGCCCCAGAGTCTCGCCTCAATAACGGTGAGGTCCCTGAAGCAGAGCTTAGGAAGCGAAATCGCATCCATATCCTTTACGGCTATGCATGCGCAAGGTGTTTTTTCGCGCAGCCCCTTAAATATGGAGCCACACCCTCCCAAGCAACTAATCCATATGGGTCGTCTCTGGACGCTTCTGGTCTCCCTATTGAGCCCAGATTTGAAGTCCCAAATCCTCTTTCCCGTAGAACGAGCCTGAGGAGTTGCTCCAGATGATATTTTTTGCAACCATGGCCCCCTGAGAGGTGACTTGGCTGCTTTTTGAAAGTCGCGCTGAGCGGGCTCTCCGTTTTTGAGGATGCTCTGGTAGGTCTCATGAGAGTATCTGGATGCCCTCAAAGGAGGTTCGATAGGCTATGGTGGCCCTATTAGAAGATGACTTGACAAATATTACTATTTTGTACATTCATGACTTACTTTTACGTTTAGAATATTTTCTCCAAAAAATCGTATGCATTCGCATGACGTCATGCTAAAATACTCAATCCTAACCCACTTTTCGGTCCTTTTTTTAATTGGTCAGCCACTCACGTGGGCGAGACCGCACGGGGGTCTTGAAATAAGCATTCTTCAATTACATTTTTATATATTCTGTTTATTACATTATATTGCTTCGTTCTTACAATTTTAATACGTATTTATAGAGATCTGATGGGGAAATCCAGCTGTGTTTCCGAAACGTAATCGATTCGATTGTTCTTTTCAAATGAATTTCAACTATTATTCTGGAAGTTGTCGTATTTATTAGATTCTCTTACCTAAAATTATAAATGAAGAAAAATATGATTCCGAAGTCGAAGTCTTTTCTCATCTTCTTCTTCAGGTAGTTTCTTTTTTTAACCCTTGTTTGACACACTGGGGTGTGAAACACCGCACGACCATTTTTCCTTACTTTGATAGTTATTGAATTATTATTTAAATTGTATTTTTGGCTATATAACCTTCATAATCCGCGCAAGTAGGCTCTCAAGATGATCTGATAGAATTTTCAAGTAAAAATATTCATTAGATTATTTTTATGAACAATTTTCGTCTCTATAGTGTGAATCACACCAGAAGTGTGTCAAGTTAGGGTTAAGGAACCTAACGTTTCTCAGATGGTGATCGTCTGTTATCTACATCTGCGCAGCTGAGGCCTGAAGTATTTAGGTCTGCGCAGTAGTACTCTATAATAGATACAACTGCGCAGTGGTTACCTGGAGACTTTATACGCGCAAAGTAGCGACCTAGGCTACATAGAACTGCGTAATAGTCATCTGCGATAGATATGCCGGTACTGACGACATTTACATATGTAATTAGAACTTCGCAATGGTTAGTAACGTTGAATGTAGTTGAGTATTGTATCCCTTACTAGCCCTGCCAGTCTCTCATTCGCAAACACAAATTCAAGCATACTGTGGCTTTCAACTTTGCACCCAGTGTACATATGGATCATTTTATTCATGAACTAAGTATTCGCAATAAACAAGCCCTTTGATAAACATAAGATAATTAATTTAACCCAGTTGTCGTTCGCTGTTGGATCATCGAAATGATCTAGAACGCTGTCAGTACCATTGCGTTGCAACTCTACCCATCCATTCCTATCGCCGAGTAGAATTATCCATTCCCCATGATTGCTAGTACCCAGAATGACATTCAACGACTCCCAGAAAGAATCTCTTACTTCAACTACTTTCGCCATCATCTGGAGTGTGGCATGCTATAATAAACAGTCTTTTGATTCCCACTTTCATTCTAACCCTTAACAATCTGGGAGATATAGAATTTTCATTCATGACCAGACCGACTACTTGGCTACCATACGATTCATTATTAAATTCTGACCATAGTTCCAGTCCACTTTTTATCTTTTTATGTTTCATCTCTCTTGTGTCACATCCCTTCCTGAATACCGCAGAGCATTACGACGCAAGTGTCAGCTTTTCAGGTATCTATTGTGCAGGAGCAAAGCTCTTTCACAGATTACTATTGTGAAGTCCTAATTGTTCTAGGTCATCTCTGCACAAGTGTGAGTTTACCAGGTCTCTACTTTGCATGTGTAAGGTCTACAGTTATCCATTGCCCAGACGTGTAATATAGCTTACTATTGTGCAGTGATAATCACCCTGGGATATTATTGTTCAAGTGTCAATTTACCAGGTATCTACTGTACAGAAGCAAGGTCTCCAGGTATCTGTTAGACAGTTGTAACTATCTCCGATTATTATTGTGCAGTATTAATAATAATAATTCTCTAAAAATCGTGTGGGGAAAATACTTGGGCGGTATTTTTTCTTTAATTAATGGAGTAGCGAGTTATTGCAGATAAAACTTCTCTGTAGAAGTGGTCCAAATGACCAAATATCTCTTGAAAAGATATCGCAAAAATGAATCTAGAGAAGAAGATCAAAATTCAAATTCCTGCAAAAATAAGAACATCAGAACATAGTAGAAAACAGCCGGTACTTCTAATACCCTTCTACAGTCACGAACACATATGTCCTGCATCAGCTTTGATGGCTCATATCCAAAGAACAAAAGATCTTCGAGGAGGGATAAAAAACTTATTTATATTATTTTTGAAGGCCTCACAAAGCAGTTGGTGTACAGGCGTTACGTCGATGGATAAAATCCACCTTACAGGACAGCAGAGTGGATATCCAGGAGTTTTCTGCTTACAGCACAAGACACACATCTACTTTAGCGGCGAAACGCATGGGTATAAGCGTTGATACTATTGGATTTACCGCTGGATGGACTAAGCATTTCGAAGCCCTTGCCAAGTTTTATAACTTGGATATTGTGGATGATCAAACCACATTCAGTAACTCAATTTTTCAAATGGGGGAATAATCTTGTGTTCAGTTACAGTTCAGTAAAATGATTATACAGGGTGTCACAAAAGTTCCGGGACGACTGAATATTTCCTCAGGTTTCCTCTACCTTGATCTTGATGATGACCTTCGAGGTATTTTCAAGGTCAACTTATTTTTTAAAATGGAAACCCCCTTCTTCATATAGGCAAGCGATAGAGCGGGAGATTTTAGTTTAAATATGTACCAAGGTCATAGGTACATTGTAACCTTGAGGGTCACTCTGAGGTCATTCGAACTTAAAGAAAGTTTGCATGCCTTTGGGAATAGAAGTTTTTCAAATTTTTTTAGTAACGAGCAAAGTTACTAACTTCGACAATGCGTACTCAGTAGAAACCCTAATCATGTCCTTGACGATGACCTTCAAGGTCATTTCAAGGTTAATTTCTCCTCCCAGAGGTATGCAGACCTTGTTTAAGTTTAAATGGCCTTAGGAAATCGTTTTCTTTAATCAACCCTTACCTTGAAGGCCACAATGTGCCTGTAATCTGGGTACATATTTGCACGTAAAATTTTCCGCTCTATCGACCGTCGCTGTAAAAAGGGGGTTCCCATTTTTTTAATTGACCTAGAAAAACCCTTGAATGTCATCAGTAAGATTAAAATAAAGGTCACCATTGAATTCATCGCTGAACGTGACTTCAAGAATGACCTTGACCTCCCTGAAAAATATCTTACCTGAGGAAATATTCAGCCGTCCCGGGACTTTTATGACAACCTGTATGATTCCCTCTAGTTTCTCCTTCATGTAGTTTTGGAAGTTCTGAATAAAACAGACAAAAAATATGCTACTGCCGTAACTATTTCTTTAAACATCTGCCAGTGATCTCGAGGACAAGGTGCGAAATACAATTTAACGATTTAACGAACTTACCCGTATGTGAAGTTTTATCGGAGTTGTATGTATCAGTCTCTTCCGAAGATATCAGTCCCACCCAGTCCCGAATTATTAATTATAAGCTTCCATGAAGTTACGGCAGTAGTGTAAAGTAATGAGAGATAAAGGGGCATACGCATAATGCGACCGTATGAGTGTTTTATAGAGCAGTATATAAAGTTCTGAATTTTAATCCTAAGCGTCATAATAGAATTCGTTTCACTTAACTGCATTGGAAAGTTCTCTCAAATGCCTCTATATATCAATTTTACAAAATTTGTTTGGAATCTTCTCCCAATAAATTTTCTTCGTGTAACTAAGACGTCAAATATAAAGGTTGCTGAGCATTGCTCATTAATATACTGACTTTTTATTAAAATTTTGTATGTATTTTGTATATATAAAATGTATATAATGATAACTAATAACTAATTTATTGATAACTCAGAAAAATTCCCCCTTGTATCGTAACGATCTTTTTTAACACAAATGTAGTTACCGAATTTCCTCTTAAATTCAAGGCTAAGAGAATTATCATTTGCCATAACAAGGATCCTTTTGCAGCGAAATGTGTTGTACTTGTACGGCTAACTTGAAGCGTTGTAGTACAGAACTAGATAACCGATGATTTCATGGAAAAAGTTTTCATTCCATAACAAAATCTTGAGAAATCAAATAAACATTGTGGGAGAAAGGATTTTTTCAAAATATCATTTTTTGATAGAAAACTTAAAAAAAAAATGTGTGGAAAATATCGGGTACAAGTTAGTTACTAAATTATTATTCATCACTAATTATTATTATAAGTACTAATTAATATTATATTATTAGTTACTAATATATTATTAATATTAAATTATATTAAGTTACTAAATTATTAACGTAGTAATAATTTTTCTCAATCCTTCAGCACTAAAATTTCTTTAAATTATTATCACTCAACAGAAAAATTTTCATTTATTTTTTTCGAATTTAACCAAAAAAATGTCTGTCATACTGTGACATCGCGATATACAATTTTGTTTCCCTTGGAAATACATTTTTTTTTTATTCAAAATTTTCGAAAAATTCCCATTTTTTGGTTATGTAGTTCTGTACTGACACCCTTCAATTCACCTAATTTCGCAGACAAATATTTTTGATTATGTAAAAAAGATTTTCACACGGTTCGAAAGAATACAAACCAGAGAACAATGACTTAGTTTCAAAACAACTTTTTCTTTTAGTGAAGACATTGTATTTGCTGTTGAATGATAGTGAAAAATAAAATTTTTCACATGTGATCACCGCTGCAGTTCATCCAACTGTTTCACACCAAATTTTAATATGATGTCTGTAGCATAATACGTATTATTACACTATCTACACTAAAAATCTTGCAATATGTATCAAGAATCTGTTGCTATTGACTTATGTTAAAATTTGCTACCAATCGGTTCTTTATTGATGTAATTACTATAACTTTTTCAATTGACACATTGTAGCAAGTTAAAAGCAGAGTAAGATACTTTCAAAATCTGAAAAAGGATATGAAAATATAGAATCTTTTCCTAAAAATTACTTTCGAGATGCATACTGAGAGTGTAACTAACCTTGAGAAATGTTTCAATACACATAGAAACCAATGACGCACCACATAACTGTATTGGCTTCCCGGCTCGCATACACATTACAATCAAAATTTTTTTACAAACAGGAGTTAAATTAGTCCAGTCGGGTTCGAATACGGCCTCTTGAATAGACAAACTCTATAAAAAGAGACACATGATTGTATATTTTTTTAATCAATGTAAACTAACAAATAGAAATATAAAATATTAGGCACCTTGTCTATCATTTCTTGTCCGTACCAACACAGAAGGAATATTTCCACTAAAGCGTTATTGGCAGTTGCTAATGAAATCCAAAAGCTTACACTATGAATGCCGGTTATCGACATCTGATAGACAAGTGTACATAGAAATGAGGTGGTTACGAAAAATTGCAGAAAAGCCGTAGAACTGAGAATATTATTTAATCTTTGTTCACCTCTGCAAATAAAAATTTCTGTAATGCTTGAGATGTATTTGGGAACAATCGTAGAAACAGTATTCAGCTTACAAGAACACATGCGAATGATGAGCTATGCAATCCTTGATTTTTAATTCAGCCTGAAAATGATCAGCTTTTTCATCATTGTTGTTGTCTGAGTCATTGATAAGGCACAATCTGTGCTTAGTAATTTCCAATTGAGCACAAATTTGTTGCATCAGGCCTACGATGTAACAGTCAATTGCGGCCATTAAAACAATCACTGTGACTACAACTGCCATTTGAGAAATGTGTGTTAACCAAAATGTCAATTTGGAATCTGTGCTGTAAGGTAACCACATTTTTACAGGCAAAGATGAATCCATTGCTCCTTTTGCACTTGCAGCTACAGTGACACCAAAGCTTACTGTCAAGAAGAATTTCGTATTCCATCTAAAATCAAGATTAAATACCGCTGCGGAGTACTGTTATTACTTTACGTAATATTTAAATTTTTTAATCTGTTTGAAGAATATGTAGTTTTTTCTATGTTTTGAAAATTTTCAAAATGTTGAAAGGCATCATCAGACAAGCGGCAAGTCACATTTGCGGCATCTCTCATTCGGAATATTTTGAAGTCCATAAAAAATTATGAAAATTTAGTGGTGTGGCTTAGATTATCTCTGTGACCAATCAAAGCAGCCAGAAATCATTGATATAGTTTTTCATCGTTAATAACCATTTTAAACATACTTCCAATTGTAATTAGTAGGAAAGAGTAAATGAAAAACAAGGAAAAAAGCAAGATTGAAATTTGTTGAAACATTTTTTCATAAACCTCAACTTGTGCATCAAATTAATTATTTACTTTACTTAAGCATATATGCATTAATTATAGGCGCATTTCGCTGGCCCCACCACACGCGCAAATACAACTTCTTTTGGGCCAAATATATAGTACAACATTTGTTCCAATTTGTGCAAATAACTTCGAACACCCCTTATGCGGCCAACATCATGGTGGGGCCAACGAAATATTTCGCTAGCCCCGGCATTGTCCAAAATCTTCTTCATGCGGGCCTAATATTTTCGCCTTAATTTGTTCAATTTTGTGGAAACCAACTTCAACTCCCAAAAACTACCCCCTATGCGGAAAACACTATTGCGGGGCCAGCGAAATGTTTCGCTGGCGCCAAAATTGTCCATAATCAACTTTATGTGGACGGATTATTTTAGTCTTAATTTGTTCAAATTTGTGCAACCAACTTCAACCCCTAAAAACTACCCCCTGTGAGGCATACGACATAGCAGGGATATAGTAATATTTCGTCAGCCAGTCCCCACATTGTTCAAAGTCAACTTTATATGGAAAAACTACCCCAAGTTGCTTTAACAAAAACATTCGAAAGGTCTCCAAGTAAAAAAGGCAGATAATCGTTTGAATGAAAATAATCACTCAAGTCACCTTCACAAAACTCCAGGATAAGTTTTATGTTCAACAATAATATTCAACAACTCTTAGAATCCACACCTAGTTGTTCTAACGAAAACATTTCAAAGGTCAGCAAGTAGAAAAGCCACAAGATGTTTTAAGTAGAAATAATCACTCAGGTCACCTTCAAAAAACTTTAGGTAAACTTCCGATTCCAAACATAATATTGAGCAACTCTTAGAATCCACCCCTAGTTGTATCAACCCTTTGCGGCGCAGTGGCAACCCAGATTACTACCTTTTTTATTCACAACTTTATTCTCTAGATTCAATGTTTTTGAAGTAATAACAAAAATTTCTTATTCATATCGTATTTGAAGCATTGTAGAATGTAAGAAAAATGTTGGCGAACGTATTGTGTAAAATTATAAATAGTTAAAAATTAAACAAATTTCGAAAATCGCTATTTTTAAAGAAAGCATTAAGTTTTGAACAGCGTACTGAATAAATTGAAATGAAACTTGGTACTCTAGGGTTTTTGGAGTTGCTAATTACGAATCCGGAGCCAGATTTGTGAAATTCAGAATGGCGGATCCAACATGACTGACAAGTTTTCAAAAACTTGCAGGATTTTCATGAAGCTTGGCACCTGGGGGGTTTGGGGGTTGGTGATTACGAATCTGAAGTCAGATTTCAAAAATTCAGAATGGCGGATCCAATATGGCGGACGAGTTTTCGAAAACTTCAAGGATTTTCATAAAATTTGGCATCTGGGGGTTTTGGCGGTCGGTGATCACGAATCCAAAGTCAGATTTCAAAATTCAAAAAGAGTTTGAAGTCCAACAATAGTACTCAATAACCTTTCGAATCCACCCCTGGTTGTTCGAACGAAAATATTCTAAACGTCTGCAAGTAAAAAAACCAAACGATATTTTAAATAAGAATAATAACTAAGTTCATCTTCACAAAATATCGGGTTATGTTTTGGATCTGACAATAATATTCAAGAAACCTTGGAATCCACCCCTAGTTGTTTTTACGAAATCATTCCAAAGGTATCTAAGTTATTTAAGTGGAAATAATCATTCAGGTCTCCTTCACGAAACTCCAGGTTAAATTTTAAATCCAACAATAATATTCAGTAACCCTTAGAATCCACTTCAGTTCTTTAAACGAAAACATTCCAAGAAGTGGGTACAAATTTTAACAAAATGAGACGAAAATAATGCGCCCATATAAAGTTCATAGTGCACAATGTCGGGGCTGGCAACATATTTCGCTTGGTTGCTATGATGCTTGCCTCGCAGGGGATAGTTTTTAGGGGTTGAAGTTAGTTGTACAAATTTGAACAAATTCAGATGAAAATAATGCGCCTGTATGAAGTAAATTTTGGACAATGTCGGGACAGACTGCCGAAATATTTCGCTGGACCCACGATGATGTTTGCCTTACAAGGTAGTTTATAGGGGTTGAAGTTGGTTCTACAAACTTTAACAAATTGAGACGAAAATAATGCGCCCATATAAAGTTTATATTGCAAAATGTTGGGGCTGGCGAAATACTTCGTTGGCCCCACCATGGCGTTTGCCGCATAGGGGATAGTTTTGAGAAGATGAAGTTGGTTGCACAAATTTGAACAAATTAAGAGGGAAATAATGCTTCCATATAAAGTTGTCTTGGGACGATTTCGGGACTGGTGAAATATCTGGCTGGCCCCGCCATGATGTTTGCCACACAGGGGGTAGTTATTAGGGGCTGAAGTTGTTTGCACAAATTTGAACAAATTAAGACGAAAATAATTCTCCCATATAAAGTTGATTTTGAAGGATGTCGGGGCTGACGAAATATTTTGCTGCCCCCGCCATGGTGTTTGCCGCATAAGGGGTAGTTCATAGAGGTTGAAGTTGATTGCCAAATTTTAACAAATTATGAAGCAAATCATGCGCATATATAAAGTTGATATTTGACAATGTCGCGGCTGACGAAATATTTTGCCGGCACCGCCATGATGTTTGCCGCATAGGGGGTAGTTTTTAGGAGTTGAAGTTGGTTGCACAAATTTGAACAAATAAAGACGGAAATAATACTCCCATATGAAGTTGATTTTGGACGATGTCGGGGCTGGCGAAATATTTGCTGACCCCGCAATGATGTTCGCCTCACAGGGGGTAGTTTTTGGCTATTGAAGTTGGTTCGCAAAAAATTAAACGAATTAAGGCGAAAATATTAGGTCCACATAAGGAAGATTTTGGACAATGCCGGGGCTGCACACTGGGCCAGGAGACCCGGTTTCGTGGCCAAAATTCAAAAAGTCTACGAATGTAGCTGAAAATAGTTACTCGGGGGTTTTTGGGGTCGCTGATTGCAAATCTGTAGTCAAAAATTCAAAATTCAAAATGGCGGACCCAATATGGCGGCGAAGATTTTGAAAAGTCAACGGAATTGGCTAAAAATAGTTACTCGGGGGTAATAATGTAATCAATAGTCGAATCCAAATTATTTTTCATTACAATGTCAATAATTTCTCTTTTGGTAAATTCCGACATTATATACAATATATTCGAATCCAAGAGAAAAAAAGTCAACAAAAAGAAGTCTGTAATTTTCGATAAGATTTCGAAGTGAGGTTAGCACTGGAAAACAAGTGAAGTACAGCGCAGCGCGGCGAAACAATAGACGTACGCGTGTGTAGCGGCACGCTCAACTCAGGCATAGACACGTCAGGACAGGTATTGGCGTTCGGACGCTGACTCTTTCACTCGCGAATTTTATGTTATTTATGAAAACGGGCAAAAGTGGGCACCCCTACCGTAATGTATACACCCATGGTGTTTGCCTCACAGGGGGTAGTTTTTAGAGGTCGAAGTTAGTTGCTCAAATTTGAACAAATTGAAACGAAAATAAGACGCTCACTGCACGGTGGGTTCCTGTCACCACTACACAGCGCGTCCTCGGGTTGCGGATAGAGGAACGGTCCGTTAGGCTGAAGAGCCCCTCAGGTTAGCTGCGAATAGAAGAATAAGCAGTCGCGGATAGCCGATAGGAACCAGTTGTGGGTGTGGTGAGCTCAGCCAAAGGCCTAGCACTGGTAGAAAATAGGTACATGACGACCAGGGCTTGGGAGAACCCACCCATTCACGTTCATACGCAATGGGTGAGTTCTGGCAGGCCGAGGTGCAGCGTGTATCCACCTAGAAACACTACCCGAACCAAAACTAAAAATCTTGTAAAGGAAAAATCCTGCTGCCCATTGGACACCGCAGCGATGACACTGCCCGCAAGGAATGTGTGGAATGATTCGCCTGTATAGGGCCAAAGGGGTATTGATGCCAGCGCGCTGCCTGGCAGGGGGATGTTAGGATACGAGGATGAAACTGTAATGTGTCTGACGACAAGTTGTCATGGTCCTTGTCAAAGTCGGAAAGCTCCCCTACTAAGACCTAGGGATGTATGGGGGTTATCACTCCTGGGACAGTAGACTCACCCACGATCGGACTAGGATCCTAACGTGCGGATTATCTTGAAACTACCGTGGCTAACTTGCAAAAACAAAAAACTACACTTAAAGATCTAAGGGTGGGAACTCTAAACGCGCGTAGCCTAAGTACTGGCGGATTTAGCGAACTCATTAAGATAGCAAATGATTACAAAACTGACTTAATAGCACTTCAAGAAACCTGCTAGCCGGGAGATTTCGCGTCAATTTCTGAGGACAACTATACTTTTCACTATGGGGGAGCTAAGTGGCGCACACTGGGGATCGGTTTTCTTATTAATAAACGAATTTCGCAAGCGGTTATCGACATGCAATTCATTAACGATCGGTTATCATACATTTTACTAAAGGGTAATTTCAGCAAACAGGTATTAATCAATGTGCACTGCCCCACCGAGGACAAAGACGAAGACACTAAAGATCTTTTTTACGAAACAATCGAGCAGATTTTCGACAAGTTCACAACGTTTGACGCCAAAATAGTATTGGGAGATTTCAACGCGAAAATTGGAAAAGAACCGATGTATAGGCCGACAATAGGATCAGAAAGTTTGCATGACGTCAGAAATGATAATGGAACTAGAGTAATAAACTTTGCAGCTTCAAAGAACCTCGTTGTCAAAAGCACATATTTCAAGCATAAAAATATGCATAAGGCCACCTGGACATCACCAGATGGTATCACTCACAATCAGATTGATCACGTTCTAATTGACAGAAGACGTCATACAAACATTCTCGATATAAGATCGTATAGAGGAGCGGATTTGAATTCAGACCATTTTCTCGTGATAGTAAAACTAAGATCTAGGCTAGCATTGAGTAAGAAAACAAGCCGCACAGAGCCAACAGTTCGTTTCAATATAGATAAGTTCAAAACAGCAACAGAAACATTAAATTATCAAGTTGAGATTTCTAGTAGCTTTTACGCTCTCCAAGAACAGAGAGACGATAACAATAATTACGCAGAGGACCCGGAAACCCTGTGGAGCAATATGAAAAAGGCGATAAAGGCAGCCGTGAAACTTACGATAGGTCTAAAGAAAGTAACCAAAAGCAAATCATGGTTTGACGAAAAGAGCAAACTCTGGTTTGAAAAACGTCGGAAGGCCAGACTAAGTAGTCTACAAAATAAGTGCGATCAAACACATACGAAGTATCTCGAGATTAGTAAAAGTACTAATAGGCTTTATAGATCCAAGAAAAGGGAGTGGGAAAAGAATAAAATACTAGCAATAGAAACGCATAATAAACAAAATAATCCGCGCGAGATGTACAGGGGAATCAATTTTATAAGGGAAGGCTTTCAAAGTAGAACGCAAGTAATGAGGGACGAAAATGACAATCTAGTAGCCGATGCGACAGAGAGACTGAATTTATGGAAAGACTATTTCGATAAATTATTAAATGTATGCGAAGCCCCCGTTGAAGGTAATCTCGGCGAAATCCACACTGCTGATCTATTAATTGATGATCCTGCTGATATAGAAATAGAAATGGCCACAAAGAAGTTGAAAAATAACAAAGCCGCGGGCATCGACGAACTACCGTCGGAATTGATAAAAAATGTAGGCCCTTGCCTCACAAGGCAAATTTGTAAATTAATACGCGCAGTTTGGAAAACAGAACACATGCCGGAGAAATGGAATACCTCTATTATTATTCCTATCTTACAAAAGGTGATAAAACGAACTGTAACAATTACCGGGGAATTTCACTTGTGCCTACGTGTTATAAGATCCTGTCCAATGTAATCTTAGGTAGACTAACTCCTTTCGCCGAGGAAATCATTGGGGATTACCAGTGTGGATTCCGCCGGAACTGATCTACAAGCGATCAAATTTTTACGATTAGACAACTGCTAGAAAAAAATGGAAATTTAAAGAAGTAGTGCATCAGCTATTTATCGATTTCAAAAAAGCTTACGACTCTATTATACGCACACGAATGAACTGGATCCTAGAATACACGTAAACGGTAGAATACGCGTAAACGGAACTTTATCTGAAGCGTTCTCGATCCGCGATGGCCTGAAACAGGGCGATGCACTTTCGTGCGTCCTTTTTAACTTAGTTTTAGAATACGTGGTTAGGCAAGGGCAGGCGAATCCGACCGGTGCTACCCTCAATGGGATAATACAAATTCTTGGATATGCGGATGATTTCGACTTACTAGGGGATGATAAAGATACCGTAGCGAAGAATGCAGAAATCCTGATCTCAAAAGCCAAAGATATTGGCTTGGAAGTTAGCGAATCGAAGACAAAATACATGACCGTCGTCAGATCCGAACAAAGTAATCAAGACGGGGATCTATTGGCTGGAAATATGAAATTCGAAAGGGTTAGCGAGTTTAAATACCTCGGGTCTATTATAACTAGCGAAAATAAGATTAAAACGTAAATCAACGCGCGGCTGCACGCTGTCAATGGGTGCTATTATACAGCAAACACGCTACTAAAATCGCGATCTCTATCTAGAAACATCAAAGTAAGAATTTACAAAACGATAATAATGTCGATCGTTATGTACGGGTGCGAAACATGGGCGCTGACGAAAAGAGAGGAGAATAGGTTTAGAGTTTTCGAGAATAAAGTACTTAGAAAAATCTATGGTCCAAAAAGGGACGAAGAGACAGGAGAATGAAGGAAAATGCATAATGATGAGCTGCATGCTCTCTACGGGTCAGCAAATATTAATAGAGTAATGTAAGCGCGTAAATTAAGATGGGCGGGGCATGTAGCAAAAATGGGAAATGAAAGAACAGTGGCGCAAGTTTTAAGAGGGCAACCGATTGGTAAGAGACCTTTAGGCAGACCGAGAAACAGATGGGAGAAAAATGTAAGGGATGATCTAAAAGAACTAGGACATGATTACCTAAACTGAATGGAGGATGCACAGGATAGAGATGTGTGGCGGTCTCGGGTTAGTGAGGCAATGAACTTTCGAGTTCGAACTGCTAATCTATAATAATAATAAGGCGCTCACATAAAGTTGATTTTGGATAATGTCGGGACCATCGAAACTTTTCTCTAAACCCCGCCATGATATTTGCCTCACAGGGGGTAGTTTATAGGGGTTGAAGTTGTTTGCACAAATTAAAACAAATAAGGACGAAAATGTTACGCCCATATAAAGATGAGTTCGGAGAATGTCGGGGCCAGCGAAGCGTTTCGCTGGCCCCGTCATAGTATTTGCCTCACAGGTGGTAGATTTTAGGGTAGAAGTTGGTTTGCTAATTTCGAACAAATTAAAGCGAAAATATTAGGCCTGTATGAAGAATGTTATGGTCGGGGCTGGCTGGTGAAATATTTGCTGCCCCTGGTTTGTCGTTTGCCGCATAGGGGGTGGTTTATTGGAGCTGAAGTTGGTTCTACAAATTTGAACAAATTCAGACGAAAATAATGCGCCCATATAAAGTTGATTTTAGACAATGTCGGGGCTAGTGAAATATTTCGCTGGCCCGCCATGGTGTTTGCTTTACATGCGGTAGTTTTTAGAGGCTGAAGTTGGTTGCATACATTTGAACAAATTGAGACGAAAATAATGCGCACATATAAATTTGATTTTGGACAATGTCAGGGCTGGCTAAATATTTCACTGGCCCCGCCATGATTTTTGCCTCACAGGGGGTAGTTTTTAGGGGTTAAAGTTGGTTGCACAAGTTTGAACAAATTGAGATGAAAATAATACGCTCATATAAATTTGATTTTGGATGATGTCGGGCCCAGCGAAACGTTTTGCTGGCCCTTCCGATTTTTTTGAGTTATCAGGTACTCCCAGTTTTGCACAAATTTTAATTTTGGTTGAACAAATTTGCACAAATTCTGCACTTAATATTCGGCCCAAAAAAGTTAAGTTAGCGTGGGTGGTTGGGCCAGCAAAATGGTGCTATTAGTTTTTATCAATATAAAGTTTGTTTAAGCGATTCTCTTTCAGATGAAAAACTATATTTTTCAAATTGCTAATTTTGTCATTATACTATTTGATATAAAAAAAAACAATTCTTAATAAATAGTCTAGAAGAAGTAGAAGAATAAGATGTTTTCTTATGAATTCTAATTAGTTAGTTTCCTGACGTTAAATTAGGAATGTTTTACATCCCGAAGTTCTTTTCATACATATGGGTTATTACGCGTGATCATGAGCAATTTTTTGTATGACAAGAATGATTTTTCCACTTAAAAAACTGTTTTTTGTTGAATCAAGAAAAATTTTCTTCGTTAGAAAAATAATTGATTGGACTTATTCAGTACTATATTTCTTTGATTCAATACAACAAACAATTTTTTAAGTTACAGTAGGATAAGTGTGGGTATTACTGTGGATGCTCTGATTATTGCGGTTTCAAAGATAAATAATGATTTAGAATGTTTGCCTTGTAGCACGTTTTACTGCGGCTTTCCGGGCGTTATATCATAACCTCAAAACTAACCTTACTCAGTCGTGAGTGATAATGCCTGTCAGTGTCTCAGTGTTCTTTCACCTAAGTGATTTTTAATCGGTGTTATCAAAAATATAATACATAATTACAAGGTTTAAATTTCCTAAATTATTAGTGACTTCACTTAAAATAAACTAGCAGTATTACAAGCGTTGTAATTGGGTTACCGCAGTAGTTGACGTGCAGTAATCCATGCGAACCCGCAGTAATATCTACATGGAATTTTTTGTTTAGATTCGCATTTCTCACGTAAATCTGATTTCTTTTCACGTTCTAACGACTCAATTCTATTAATTATATACCAAATATTGCTTCACAAATTAATGCGTAACGAATTCCTCATTCAAACACTTGTTTTTATCTTCAAAATTCGTCTTGATGTTTTTTTCGCAGTAGTGCCCACACTTATCCTAGTGCTATGTTCCAAATATCAAAAATGTTTTGTTCATATAATAAAAGAATACACATTTTTTTGAAACTCGACATGTAACAATTGGTGAAGCAAGATGTCAGCCATGACTTGACTAATAAATTATTAGTTAAATTTAACTTATTCAGATTTACAGAGCACGAACCTGTTATCATTATCGAATTTTTCTATTATACCAAGTTCACAAACATCGCGAGGGCGACATATGATTTCCAAAAACATGTTGTCAAAAATAATAATATCAGCCCGGTGCATAAAAATATAGAATACTTTGCAGACTAATGAGCCGACAATAGCGGTTTGACATAATGATTCTGTTAGAGACTCAAGATCTTTTCTACTTTGTATGGCGTTAATAAAAAGAGAAAATACGCATGCGAGAAGTGAAACAACCATTAATAAGCTGTAGATATTATAGAGTTGAGTAGCCCTCTGTGAAGTCCAAGATTTTGGTCGCCAAATTCCGAAGTATTGTAAGATTTTGAATGGCAACTTGGCTGAATTCATGACAAAAGACGATGTTCTTTTTAAAACTGAAGAAATGCTTACAACCCTTCGTGTCGTTGTCCTCCGTGTCTTTACATATCCTTTACAAAGAAAGCTTCAAAGCTATACATGCAACATGTGAATAATTGAAGCGGTTTCCGAGGATGACTGTGATAGGGTTGCATCTATTCCAGTCATATGAAATTACTCCCATAGAAGTACAATTAATAATTCAACTATAGCTGCTACTTTTCAAACATTTCTGGGAACGATCGAATCTGAAAGAGAATAAATTAACGTATATTGTCACCCGAGGTAAAGTTCAATGTATTTCTCTGCAGTAGTGCAACGACCATCA
This sequence comes from Andricus quercusramuli, assembly GCA_932178445.1. NCBI lineage: Eukaryota > Metazoa > Arthropoda > Insecta > Hymenoptera > Cynipidae > Andricus > Andricus quercusramuli. The sequence goes on along the minus strand of CAKNXH010000166.1, from coordinate 981,106 downwards.
TCATATTCACACCGTGATATAAAGAAAGAGCCTTATATTGTAGTAGCGTTTTCCTTCATCAATACTAGGGAGGTTTAGGCATTGTCAGACTTTTTAAAAATTGTATATAGGCAAAGAAAATAAGTAACTCAATAAGCATGAAATGGTATGTGATGATGACAAAGAGAAGATCTGATAGAAATACTATATATTTAAAGAAATTCTATGTATTGAGTATTCTTTCTTCGCGTCACGCATACAACAGAAGAAACTGATGATATCTATTCGGTTTTGCTATGAATGTCTCTACGGAAAATGCGAAAGCACATCAAAGCAAAAAAGATAAGTATAGAATTATTTTGAAAAGAATATAGTGGAAGATAGACATGAATAGCCAACGGAAAGGTCATTTCACGGTTCGTTAACATTTTTTCCAGTCATTGAAATTAAAAAGTTGAAACTGATAAGCCAGAAGATTATTCCATTTCAAGTAATCAAAACTGAACTGCACATCAAAGCAGCCTGAATTGAACTCTTCTGAATTTGCAACTTTCCAAATTAAAGAATTTATATTAATTCTGTGGTTCTACTGGTTGCTGTGACAGTAGAGATTTATGCTACATACGCCATGGCGGCGGTAAGTTCATGTAATTTTATTTTATTTTTCACACTTAATTTAAACTTTTTTGGTCTTATAAATGATGCGTTCTAACTAAGTATCAATGCTCGCCTCAATATGAGCCCATCTTCTTTCTGTGTATTGCAAAAAATCGTCCTCTGTCATAGCCATGTAAGTGCTCTGCAGTTTGTTTTAATTGTTTTTCAAAAATTCTAATTAACATAAAATATGGCAGTAAAACATGCGAAATACATAAGGATACAAATGGAAGGCTCGAATGTGAAAAATTACATTTGATGGCGCTATCGCTTTTTCTGCATACCGCATATTTAAACATATCATCTGTCTGTTGGAAAGCTTGGAGGTTCGTACACACATAGTGAGATGCATACAGAGATTAATACTCCTTTACAAAATTAGATTCAATATCTCATCTTGAAGTTATCGGGTGACAGCGAACAACGTCACCTTCCAGAGGGGGGTCTTTCAGGGCGATACCATGAGCCCTCTGCTTTTTTGCATCACCGTTATGCCTCTATCTCTCGCACTACGAAATTCTTTTGGATACCTGTGCGGCGACACTCATCATCGCGAGCATAAGGTCACTCATGTATTTTGTATGGATGACCTGAAGATCTATGCTTCTGGTAAGAGCAAACTTCAGAGTGCTTCGAATGTTGTCAAAAAGTACACAGGAGAAATCGGTATGGACATTGGATTGGACAAGTGTGCCAAGATTCATCTGAGGAAAGGAAAGATTATTGGCGTTCCCAATGACGCTGAACTTGTGGATATGAGCGTTATTAGAAATCTTGACACTGGAAAGACCTATACATATATACATGGCCGTGCTTCAAAGATGCATTTAAGACGTAACATCAGTGAAGGAGTCTCTCCGAAGCAGAGACAAGCATCTTCCTTGACATATTTGGTGTTCAAATCTGTCGGCGTTAAACAAGGTAACTGCGACTAACATGCTTGCCGTCCCAGTTCTACTCTACTCGTTTGGGGTGGTTTGGTGAACAAAGAAAGAGCATACCTGACATCGTCACACGTGAGATCATGCATATGCATAAGAGCTTGCATATCAATTCCTCCGTTCCACGATTATACATCTCACGCCGTCAAGGCGGACGCGGAGTCTTCATAACCGAATTGTTCTAAATACAGTTTACATCGTTGCAAATGGTAGAGATCCTCTCCAAAAACTGGTCAAGAAATACGAGATGATTGGCGAAGGAGCGTTCCTTTACAAAGCTGTAGTTGGTGGGAGGGCTAACGGGTCTTATAGGACTATAGATCTGGATAAGTGAACCAGAGAGGCTGCATCGCGATGTGTAGTTACTCTGGGGAACTGACGGACAGTGGGACTTGAAATAAGGAGCGATCCTTCCAGGGGGTAATAGCAAAGCCTCCTGTAATATCGAGGGAGCGACTTCTTATGTCCCCAAGCTACGATGTGATCGCCGTGTCAATGGCTGAATGGTACCAGGGTTAACAAATCCTTGAACATCCCGGCCTGCCCGCCTTAGTAGATAGATAAACGTTTATTTTTCAGCCTGCTGGCCTTAAAAAATTGACTTGCTTACACATCCATTTTTTACAGAATTTCCTTAAAACTAAACCTTAAAAACTAACATCCATCCATTCCTTATCTCTAAGCCGCACGCTCGTATCGCCTTGCCTTCCTCGCACCTGCCCGCCTTAGTAGAGGCGGACAGGCAGGGGTCTCAAAGAAGGTGCCTCAAAGGGGACTTTGGGACACCCGGTCAAATCACATAGTATGTAGACCCGCTCCCTGAAAGCGCGGCTCTGCAGGGGGTGTTTCTAATTTTCCTAGCTTCTCGTGGAACAACTGATAAAACAAAAAACAAAATAAAAACAATGAGGGGCCCATTCCAAGACCTTCTTCTAACCCACCGCTGGTGGTGGAAGCGTCCACAGGGGGCAGTCTACCATGAGCGGTGCGAACTTCTGGAACCCTTGCGACTCTGGATTACCGACCTTATCTAGGGGCTCTGAATTAGCCTTTCAATGGCTAAGACGGAATTTCTATGATGCAGATCAATCTGCACCAAAGGAAAGGCGCCTCAGTGGTTCCAGCCAGGCCCTCGTCAGTGGTGCAGGCAGGAATTGCCCTAATCCAAGAATCCTGTTTATACAGGAAAAAGATGAGTGGCTTGTCAGGATGTGGATCCATATATAAGAACCCACAAGAAAAAGCGCCAAAGCCATGCATAGCCGTCAAGTGTATGGATGCGATCTTAGTGCCTAAGTTCTGCTCCAGAGATCTCACTATTATCAATGTAAGACTCAGGGGCAGTAGTGGAGAAAGGCTAGAGGTGTTTATGGCCTCGTCGTATTTCCCTGGCGATGCCGAGGGAGGCCCGCCTCCCAGAGAGGTGGAGGCTCTACTTTGACACTGTCAAGAGAACAAGATTCCTCTGCTGTTGGGCTGTGATGCAAACTCTCACTACACGGTGTGGTGAAGCTCAAACATCAATGACAGAGGGAGAGATTCAATTAAATACATAACTGGCACATAGCTGGAGATTCTGAATCGGGGCGATCCCACATTCCAGACTAAAAACAGAAAAAAAACCGGTGGTTTCTAAGATCAGAAACCCCAGAAATACACTTTGGGACTCATATAAAAAGGATCTCAAAGGCAGGCTTGCGGAATTCCTTACAAGCTATGGTACCATTGATGAGTTGGAGCACGTCACGGATTTTCTGCGAAGCGCTCTGACAACATCATATAAGAACAATTGCCCTACAAGCACAATTAATTCTCGGAAGGGAGCAGAATGTTGGAATACCCACCTGGAGATACTCCGTACAAAGACAAGAATGTTGTGCAATAGGGCAAATAGAACCAATTTGCCTCCAGACTGGGACATCTGTAAGATGGCCGCGAGAAATCAAAAAACATTCTGGAAACAGCGAGGCTCCACAAGATCCTGGTGGAAAATCCGGAAGCTTGCCTAGGGCTCATAAGGCTCGATAATGGTGAGTTTGCCGAAGACGAAAAAGCAACGCTAGATCACCTGATTGAAGTTCACTTCCCGGGTTCTAAACGAATCCGCACCGACCAAGAGAAGGAAGGCTGGGGCGGATGACATTTATCCAGCGCTTTTACAAAAAGGCATGGATTCAGTCATCCCTCCTCTGGCGAAATTATTTAGGGCAAGTGTAGTCCTTAAAAACGTGCTATTCGCATGGGAGGATGGCAAAGTGGCCTCCATACCCAATCCTGGGAGGGAGGGTTACACTGATGCAAAATATTTCCGACAAATCAGCCTAACGTCTTTTACCCTGAAGACGTTGGAGGAGCTGGTGGAAAGATGCATTAGAGATGAGGTGCTCTTGGCCCACCCGCTGTATGGAGAGCAGCATGCTTTTCAGGCAGGCTGCACGGTAGAAACTGCGCCTCATGCTGTTGTGGCAAAATTGGAGCAGCAGTTGGAACAAAAAGAGTATGCTGTGGGCGCTTTCTTGGATATAGAGGGTGCTTTCAGCAATACTCCTCCAGAAGTCATCTGTCGAGAGGCTTTGAGATGTGGCGTACCGGACCAGCTAGAATGCTGGATAGCAACCATGCTACGCCGGAGAAGACTTGAAGCCAGATGTGGTGAAGGCATAGTAAGGGGGATAGCTCCACGGAGTTGCCCACAGGCGGATGTCCTGTCACCCCTTCTGTGGTGCATTGTGGTGGATGGCCTTCTTGGAAGACTAAATAAAGAGGGGTGCCATACTCAGGGATATGCGGATGAATTTGTAATTCTAGTTAGGGGGGCTCATCTGGAAACGTCGATGGGTCTTATAAGGTCGGCGCTGCGCATCGTAGAGCTCTGGTGCCATAATTCAGGGCTTTCGGTCAATCCAGAAAAGACCAACCTGGTAATTTTCACGAGAAATTATAAAGTTCTGAAAGTTGACGCTCCTGTATTATGTGGTGGGAGTTGCCGTTTTCAGATTCAGTTACATATCTGGGAGTAATCCTATATAACAAGCTGAACTAGGAAAAGCACCTGGAGACCCATTGCAGGAAACTCGTCACGAGGACTACGCCCACAGCGGGGAGAAAATTCATGCTCTGTGAGGAACCCCTACATGTTGCGTTAACCGCTAGAGCGGCACACGCGATGGGCAGCCTGGCAAGAGCAAATAGATGGACTGGGGGACTAGACACACTAGACTCCCGAGTGATATCAGTGCACTTCCGGTTCTATAGATGAGGTAAGATACAATAACAAAAAGCTTCAACTTTGCCAAAGCTTTCCACATCTGCATACCAAGCAGGGATCTGTGGAAAGCAAATAGTAACCTGCTCCTACAAAGGAAAATCTGGTATACAGATGGCTTTAGGCGAGAGGGGGGGGGGGGGGGCCAGGAGCTGGAATTGATGACAGCAAGAGAGGGAAAGGGATAGGGATCACACTTGAGCGACATGCTACTGTCTCTCAAGCGGAGGTCCTGGCCGTCATTCGCTGTGTTGAAACACTAATAAAAGAAAACGCTGCTGGCAGACAGATCACGATCTGTTCAGAAAGCCAAGCGACACTAACTGCAACAGGAAAACCAGACATAACATCAGAACTGGTTTGGAAATACGAAAAAGCATGACACCAACTTGCAGAAAGAAACAATGTGGATCTCATATGGGTCCCCGGTCACACAGGGATCAAGGGCAACGAAAAGGCGGACCAGTTGGCAAAACGCGGCGCAGCGAGTGAATACATAGGACAGGAACCGGTACTGGGAGTAGCTTCTTGCTGGGTCGGAATGGTCATTAAAAGCTGGATCCAAAGAAAACACTGGGAATACTGGGAGCAAATCCAGCGTTGCCGTCAGGCAAAATTCATCCTAGGTTATAAGCATGGGATGGGCAGAGCTAGGAAAATCCTGGCCTTACCCAAGAAAGAGATAAGGACAATGGTACGATCCACTCTGGGCACAACCACTTGAACTATCATATGCACAAAATGGGGTATAACTTCTGCTGGGAGCTGGTATAATTTTTAGATGGCAGTTGCTTCCGGTGGGACCCTGCGGTAGTTGTTTGACCCTCCTTTTTATTTATACGTATATTATGTTGTTTGTTATTTTGTGTTATTGTGTGTATGTAGCCGAAATATTGATCAGACGTTGGGAAACGTTAGACAGCGATATAAAAATCGTCGACGTGATCGTTTAGTGATTGTTATTATTCAATTTTTTTTCAAACATCAACTGATGATATGAACTGATCTTTCTCACGTTTTGCACGAATTTTTTCAAATTTATGTTAAAAGTTTTTAGGGGTGAGTGAAATGAAGAAAATTCTGAAATCGCCAAAATGACGGACACCCTAATATATATGTTACTCTTAAGAAGCAAAAACGCTCAGTGAGCGCTTAAATCAACCACAACGTGTTGCGGGTGTCTCGACTCTGCTAGAACGCGTTCTGAGCGTCCGGAAAGAGCCACAACGCGTTGTGGCATATATGAGGTATTTACAATGCATTATGTTGTATATAAATTATCAAAAACGGGTTTTGTCATATATATGAAGTGCTCATAACGGGTTTTTGTACATGTAGTTCCGCTTTGGAAACTTTAAAATTACCTCAACATGAATATAATACTTTTTCTCATTAGGGCTGTCAAATTGTTTCTCTCATAACATTATGCTCTCTGAAAATACTTGGTTCAACCTACGTTTAACTTACACTCAACCTTGGTTCAACCTACAGAAAAGACTTAATTCTTTCAAATACATTTTTTTAAGCAAAAACTTATATTTTTTTTAGATAAAAATCTTTTTTCCCCGTCACTTATCCTTCAATTTTCAACTCTGCTTTAGGGCTAGGATATAATAACAACCTAATACATTTACCGCAGGTGAAACAATTTTTCAAAAATTTGTAATTGTACAGATTTACAAAATTGTTTTTTTGAATGAATTTTATTGTATTTGTGGTATATGTATTTTAATATTGCAAAATTGTTCAGGAATTATGTGTGAGAATTCGTTTAAAAATGCATTATTAAACGAACAATAATTTCAGATGAAATAGTAGGTCCGTTTTAATTATTCAACCTTTGTTTGAACCGAGCATTTTCAGAACGCATGTTATAAGGAAAAAAGAACTTGATAGCCCTAATGGAAAGAAAGTATTATGTTCATGTTCAGACAATTTCAAAGTTTCCAAAATGCATCTATATGTGCGAAAACCTGTTGTGAGCACATTATGTATGCCAGAACCCGTTGTGGATACTTTCATAGATGCCGAAACGCGTTGTGGATACTTCATATATAGAACAACGCGTTGCGGGTGCTTTCATTCAAACGCTCATTCGGCGTTTTCGGTTCTTGAGCGTAACATATACATATAATTTAACTATACAATAATTAATTTTTGATGATAAAATCATCAATAGTATCGATTACTGGTCTGATGTTTGAAGCCGGATTTGAACCAGGAACGCCACTATCCATGAGTGAAGCGTCAACTCATTACGTTACAGAGGCCTCAGCAAATCTTTTCTTGTTTATCCTAATCACATGCCAACGGCGATACTACGCTGAAAAAACCAGTTCTCGTTAGATCACTGAAGTTAAGCAGTGTTGTGCGCGATTAGTACTCGGATGGGTGACCTTTCGGGATACTGCGTGCTGTTGGCCCGTCGTGGGTGTGGTGAGCCCACACTAGTAGTTATTTACTACAAGAAACTATCCATCTAGAAACACTACCCGAATCGGGTAGTGTCACGCCTACCCCGAAAGGGAAATGGCTTAATAGTATACATACATGGTGAAGCGGGACTGCATCTCTTTATCTTGTGGAACTTTTTTCTATTGTATACTTCAGTCTGAAGAATTTTCACCGAATCAGAATATAAATTTAAACATATGATGTTACTGCCTTGACCAGGGTATTAATTATTTTTTCCTGTTGATAGTACATTGTGCAGTAGTTATCAACAAGCATGAAGTTTGCCGCGCGAGCATAGTGATTATGTAATCATGCGAGCTGGTAATCGACGTATCCCGCTTGTCGTACACGATGCTTTCTCCAATCACCGCAGGCCAGAACGTGCGACGATGCTCGTTGAGGAGAATCTAAGTTTCAGGGAGTAGAATTACCTGGCTGATGCGCAGTTGCAGGGAGAAGGGGGACCTGGCGGATGCGCAGAGCATACCAGCATGTAAGTCGGAAGTTCCGGCTCAAGTATTGTGAAAAATATTAAATGATGTCGATTACTGGTGTGATATTGGGAGAAACGAAAAAAATCAGAGGTTGATTTCTTCTCTTTTCTTCAAATATTAGACCAGTAATTGACACTATTTATTACTTGGAAATAAAAATTAATTGTTTGATTGAATGTTGACTTTTTGTTGAGATTTAGTTTTTTTCGGGCTGAACATTCAACTGCTTTTTTTTCTTTTGCTATAACTCAAATATCAACTATTATATTCATCGCTAAAAATAATAATTTTTACTGGAAATTCAACTACTCCATTGAAAGATGAACTTCTTCGTTAAAAATGCATATTTTTGTTAAAGATTCATTATTTAAGTTGAAAATTCAACTATTTTGTTAAAAATTCAATAATTTTGTTAAAACTTCAACTATTATGTTAAAAAATTCTCTTTTATAGTCGAAAATATAACTGTTTTGTCAAAGATACATCTTTTTGGACAGAAAATTCGTCTTCTGGGATTCACAATTCAACTGTTTGGTTTAAAATTCAAATATTTTAGTTTGAAGTTCAATCTTTTTCCTTTAAAAATTCGACTAATTGGTTCAAAATTCATTTTTTTACGTCTTCAATCTTTGGTTGATAATTTGACCCATGTATGAGGCGGGTCCTGTCTGTATTGCTACGGCTCAGGTGTTTACGAAAAACGTCGAGGTCATTCTTGGAGTAACTTTTAACGATGAATCCAGTAGAGAACTTGAATTTGACCTTGAGCTTGACCCTCAAGGGTGTTTCAAGGTCAACTATATTTTTTTTTAAACTGGGAACCCCTATTTTTGACGACGGCAATCGACAGAGCGGGAAATCTTACGTCCAAACATGTACGCAGGTCATGGGTCAAAGATGACCGTGAGCTTCAGCTGAAGGTTTTTAGGCTTGACACAGGTATGGGTCGGGTCCAATCTGTACTGCTTCGGCTGAGGTGTTTACAAAAAAGGTCGAGGTCATTTTCGGAGTAACTTTTAACGAGAAGTCCAGTGGTGATCTTGAATTTGACCTTAAGCTGGACCTTCAAGGTCATTTGCAGGACAATTTTTCTACACTAAGCGTTACCCAGGAACAACGACGTGGACGTAGTAAAATCTGTTCCCTTTGGGGTGCTTGATTCACGTGAGTCCCCTTGCCTCTCACGGTAGGGGTGCTTCATTTACCTGGGTTCCCTTGCCTCTCACGATCGGGGTGCTTGATTTACGTGAGTCCCCTAGGCTCTCACGATCGGGGTGCTTGATTTACGTGAGTTCCCTCACCTTTCACGATCGGGGTGCTAGATTTAAGTAAGTCCCCTCGCCTCATCTATGATCCTTTGCCGTAATTCATCTTAATTTTGGGGTTTTGTTTTGAACACCCGATCCTTCAGATAACCCCAATAAAAATATTCTAGAGGCTTCAAATCAGGTGACCTAGATGGCCATTCAATTGTGCTCCTCAGTCCTATCCACCGATAAACAAATACCTCATCTAAGTAAGCGCGAACGTCTCGTCCATAGTGAGCAGCTGCACCGTTCTGCTGAAGCCATATGTCTTCAAAGTTCTTTCCGGCTATTTCTCTGATTGCAGGAACTATTAAATGTCGAAGCATAGCTTTATAGTTTAAAGCATTTATTTTACCATCAATCTATAATTCTATTGTTAAGTATTCCAACCCAAACATTCAACTTCTGCGGATACTGCGATTTATCTTCTCGCATCCAGTGATGATTTTCATCTGCCCAATATCTGCAATTATGTCTATTCAAAGTTCCATCAAGTTGAAAAGTTGCTTCATCTGCAAAAGCTATGTTTGATGGAAAGTTAGCATCTTCAGCTATGCGTGTTATCATGGCTTCAGAAAACTCAACGCGACGATCGAAATCGTCTTCATTCAACTTGTGAACCAGTTCCACTTTAAATGGATGGAATTTCGCCCTTGTTATTACGTTATGTATAGACGATTTACTTATGTCATGCTCTTGAGCAGCTCTGCGGATGGAATTATGCGGATTTTCAGTAAATGATAACAGAACATCTAGTGACTTCTCCTTATTTGTTGCTGATCTTGGTCCGCTTGATAATCTGACAATATCAAGATTATTGAACCTACCAACTCTTTTTCGAACGGTCGAGAGTGCAATTGGAGTTCTACCAAACCTTAATGTTTAATCGAAAACATTCATTACTGTCCTGGGAGATATTTCCACTTGACCCCAACCTCTCATCATAAGAAGTGTTATTCTTTCTGTTTCAGTGAGGCGTTGCATGTTAACTTTTGCGGACAAGCCCTTACTCAAATTTCAATCAGAATCAAGAAGGTTAAACTTATAACGCAGATAAATATTTAAAAAAAAATGAAAATTGTAATATGGTATTTTTACGTAAAAGCTCTACCTCAGTTTCAGATGTAAACTGCTGCACTCATGATTAATAGAAATTTTTGTATGGTAAAAAAATTTGAAATTTGTTGCTTATGGAAGTATCAATTCATAACGAAGCTTAAACTTATAACTATTCAGTTCTTTAATTTTTATTCATTTATGCATTATTTTATCAAGTTTTTTGCGAAGAAAGTTAAAATTATACTTTGATCAACTTTTTTTATTATTCGTGGGTTTGATGCTAGAATAACTAATATTCCATACGCACATTTTTTCTTTTTTTTCAATTCTTTTTTTCAAAATTTTTCTAATTGAAAATTTTTTTTCACCTTGAAGATCAACTTCGAAGTAAAATTGAAGGTCACCTCTGGATTCCTCGTTAAAAGTCACTTCAAGAATGACCTCGACTTTTTTCGTAAACACCTGAGCCGCAGCAGTACAGATTGGACCCGCCTCAAACCTGAGTCAAGCCTAATAACCTTCAGCTGAAGTTCAAGGTCACCCTTGAACCATGATCTAAGTACATGTTTGGACGTAAAATTTCCCGCTCTTTCGATTGCCGTTGTCAAAAATAGGGGTTTCCAATTAAAAAAACAAAGTTTACCATGAAATAACCTTAAAGGGCAAGCTCAGGGTCAACTTCTAAGTCACTACTGCATTCCTCGTTAAAGGATACTCCAAGAGTGACTTCCTCCTTCTACGTAAACACGTGAGCCGAAACAGTACAGATTGGACCCGACACATACCCGGGTCAAGCCTGACAACCTTCAGCTGTAGCTCAAGGTTATTTTGGACACCCTGTATAGTGGACGAGAGAATAATATTTTTCACGATTTTTCATTTGTTCAATACATTCTTCTGTATAGAACGAATGAAAAATATCAGTGCTTTGTCCGCTATATATAAACTACATATACTTTTTTCGCCTTGAACATGAATAAGCAGCAAAGGATAGGCTCAGATTTGAAAAATATATAAGAGGAGATGTAACCAACGACATTAGCTGCGAAGTGAATCTTGACCCAGGAAAAGTCCAGATGTTAAGCCATTTCGAGAGCAGATAGCATTCGGATGGGTGACCATCTGCGACGTACGACCGGGTTTCATATACGCTGGGTTTTAACTAATGTCGAGCGGGAGGTTTGATGCCGAGGATATTCTTGGAACTCTTTGATCTTACACACTACCCAAGTCGAAATTTAGACCCTGCTTTGAAACTGTAACTCTCACCTTAGTAGGCACTGGAAGCAGTGAAGTAGGATCTAAATAAGGAGCGAATTCAATGTAATTTAGACCCTACTTTGACGCTGAAAGTGTCCAAAATCGGCCGTTTTTTCACGTGTAGCGTCAGAGCAGGGTCTGTATTTAAGGCACATTAGACCCTCTTTAGAGCCTCTGACTACTGCATGTAGGACTTGTGGCATCGAATTAGGTTCTCTATAATCTCAACCCAATATGGCTGAATAAAAATAACATTTGTTATTTATCAGAAAGAATAGAATAATATCTGTGATATAAATATCAAGGATATTCCAAATTATTTCATAGATACATTATTCATAATATTTTTGAATTATGTCGCTAACGCATAGTACACTGAAAAATCCGCAAGTATTAAAGATTGCACCCGAGTTCGCACGTACTCAGTTTATTGACCAAACGCCTAACGCCCTAACCGATTCTGTTTTTAGAAGTATTTACCGTTATAAGCCTCACAAGAAATTCAGGCTGGATATTTAAATTTGATTCTATGTCGTTTATTATTTAAATGAATATAATGTCAAAAGTGGCGATTTCAACAACAATATTTGTTTTATCTCTTTATGAAGCAAAGACTTTCAAAAACTCGTTCGATATCATAATTAATGCAATTACACTAAAAAATACAAATATTTAGTTTGCGATTCAACCTGATATTGATCAGGAAATATGTTAATGTCAACAATAACATCACTGGTTTTATAAAGATGTGTCTTCTCGTCCCGAAATTCGAGATGAGTAGTCAATTATTTTTCATACGTTTGGCTTTTCTTATTCTCCAACAAATATTATAAAAAAATTAAAACAGTTAACATTTGCTCTAGGGAAGAAATAATTTTTCCTACTAAATCAAGTGGTAGACACGAAAATAGTAATATTTGTCTGAGAAAATGTTCCAAAAACTCTCAATAATTGTCATTGTTTAATAACAAAAATTATTAAGCAATTGAAAAAGTAGTACTGTTCCTTGGAGAAAATGATTTTTTTTTACGAAATCATGTTGAAAGTAAATTAACCGCAATACTCTAATAAAAATGTAAGAACAATCAGTAAAATTAAATTATCATGATTATTAAATATATATTCCAATATATTTTTCAATTTTATAAATTTATTCATAATATTTGTTGCTAGCGATATTATTTCCCATTAAGCCTTTCGGGGTAGGCGTGACTTACTCAGTTGGACAATAGTAGTGTGTATATAGGTGTATAGGTATATAGGTAGAGAGTAGATCAGTATAAGTTAAGTAGGTATATAGGTGTAGAGTAGGTAGGTATATAGGTATAAGGTATATAGGTATATAGTTGTTAAGTATAGATATTTTAGATTGATCTGAAATTCTCGTGTTATTTGTTTAAATGGCACGTTTATTCCGCAATACTGCTCCGACCTAGGTTGCTGATCAATCTCTCTGGCGATCACACCAAGTGAAGAGCCTCACAAAATTGTTATGTGCGGTTCCCCACTTGGGCCCATGAGTATCCAAGGTCTTTGTTTCAAGCGTCATTCATTTTATTTTCACTCTGTGTACAAACTATTTGTCCCCACACTTTTCTGTCCTGGCATATTACTCTAGCTTCCTTCACGTCCATGCATTTTTTCATGCAAGCTCTTGTGTTTCTATGGCTTCTCATGTCTCTTCTGATTAATATCTTATTTACAGATTCTAACCATTCCTTCGGCGGTCTACCTCTGGGCATTCTCCCATTTACTTTACCTTTATAGACTTGTTTGGTTAGTCGTTCATCTTTCATTCTTTCAAGATGTCCGAAACATCTTAATTGATTTCTTTCCCATATGTCAATGAGTGTCTCTCCTGTACCGCATTCTTTGAGGATTGTCTCGTTTCGGACTTTGTCCATCAGTGTTTTCCCGAATATTATGCGCAGAGGTTTCATGCCAATCGCGTTAGTTTTACTCCTGTCCTTTTCTTGACAGGTCCATGTCTCGCTACCGTATAGTACAGTCGGTACGAATATAGAATTATGTATGGCTATTTTAGCTTTTTTTGATATATTTTCATTTGTGAGGATGGACCCTGCACTACCGATAACCTACTTATCCTTATTTATGCGCTGTAATCATTTTCAAGTCTGTTTCTCTCCTCATCGCTAAGACCTGTCATGTGCAACGTTCTTTCATAAGCTTCTTTCTTTTCTTTTTGGGCTGCCTCAATTTCATCATTCCAACATGGATCACCAGATTTTCTTCCTACAACCGCCGTACGACATACTTCGGTCGCAGTTTTAACGATGATATCCCGTAGCAAAGTCCTCGTGCCCTCTATATCTTTATTGTTTAATAACCCCTTCCAAATTGTCTCATCAATACGTTCGTTTAACCTATTCTGACAGTCTATTCGCACTTCCGGTTTCTGTACATTTTCAATCTTTATTCGCGTTTGTTTTGTTTGTCGTGTTCTCTTTCTTCTCCATCCCCGCCCCAAATTTGTTTTGGAGATTAAGAGGTAATGATCAGTATTGCATTCGGAACCCCTCATGACTCTTGTATCTTTAACCAGTTCTCTTAGTCTTTCAGCCGCAATAACAAAGTCAATTATACTGTGGCTGTTTCTTTTACGCCAGGTGTACATGTGGATCATTTTATGTCTAAACCAAGTATTTGTGATAAATAGGCCCTTTTCTAAGCATAGGCTAACTAATTTTTCCCCGTTATATTTTTTTCTTGTTGGATCCCCAAATTTACCTAGTACCCTTTCTGTATCTGTATCCTGACGTTGGACACCGACCCATCCGTTCATATCACCTAGCAGAATTATTCTTTCACCTTGATCGTATGGTGGAGAGTCAAGTTGTAACGTTAGCCCCACCAAAACTTCTGTTACTGGAGGGGGGGGGGGGTGAGGACATGAGAAAGGAAACCGAGAGTCTCAATAGGTTGTTGATTTATGCTGAGAAGGTGAAAGGTCACCAGCCTTCAGCAGCATTGTATTAGATAGGAGATGATATGTTCCCATCTATTGAAATCCGGTCTACCTCTAAACGGGGAGCCAATAACTCTTTTCTCTCGAATAATTGAATTAATAGGTATAAAATGAAAACTCATATTTTGAAACAGGTTGTAGACTCTTCCATTTTCTGTCTAATTTCAAATTGCACTTCAGTTACGCGGTTATGAAATATCTTATGAATATATCTGCAAACGTAAACTATGTTCATAGAAAAATAATCAAACTGTAAAATTTTATATTTTATTCTTTCCCTATTTTCAAATAACCGACCGACTTCTGAAAGCGCGAGAGACAGACTGAATTTTTTTTGGGAAAAGGGCTGATTCCAAAGAGTCCAATTACAAGTGGGCTTCATCTTTTAAGTTTGGCCGTTGGAAATATTGAGGGCTTTACAATTTTATAAATACTTTCGGATGTGTAAGAATAAAGAAAATCTTGAAATACTGCGCAGTCCTGGATTTATTGTAAGCAAATTTTTGAAAAATGAATAAAAATATTATTATAAGTTCTTCAAGTGCGATAAAGAGTTATATATAAATATATATATATTTAATTTTCTCCTGCTTGAAATTTTAAACTAGTTATAATAATTGAACTGCAATATTATACGTTTCAGAGAGAGTTTCAAACTGTATTTAGGGATCCCTGAAATAACGCGTCAAAGGGAAAAGTCATCGATTCAATTTCGATGACTTTAAAATATTTTATTCCTATAATTTGTTGTGATTCTCAATCACTTTGGAACCAATTATAAATTAATATTATGAGATAAATAAATATCTGCATGACTGTAAATAATGCACAATCTCATTAGTTATTCATAAAAATGTTTTTAATGACTAATTAATCGACAATATATCTGTGATTGAGCATTGCGAAGAAGTGATTATTTAGGTATAAATAATTTATGATAATTTGGTTGAATCTGAAACTAAATATTGTTGTTTTTTGTGTGTGACTGCAGTCATTAAAATGACCAATGCGTTAATTTAACCTAAGTACAAATCAGTGTTAGCTTATTTTTATATAGTTTATAAAACGCCAAAGTATAGTCTTTAGTTCGAACATTGTAGGCTAAAAAGATTTCAAAGTAGGGTCAGCATTGAAGGAGAGGTTGAACAGCTTCAAAGTAGGCCCTTGACTTATGAAAATGTAGGCTCTGAAGATTCAAAGTAGATTCAGAGATTCAGAGACTGTAGCATCTAAAGATTCAAAGTAGGGCCTACAGATTTAAATGGAGTCAAAGTAGGCTCTAATCTTCTATTCTCTAGGACTTAAAAGTTTAAAGCAGTGGCTATAGGTTCAAATAGCGTTAAAGCAGGTTCTAATAAGGAGCTGCAGGTTCAAAGTAGGGTCTAAATTCCGATTCGGGTACAGTCCCGCTATAATGGCCGTTTCGAAGGTATCCTTAATCGCTTCACACTATCTCGAGAATCTACAAACCGTTCTTCTTGTTCTTGCTTGTGGCTTCTTTATAATGCCGAACCGTAAACATCGCAACTACGCTGACCTTGCAATCGACTTTCTCTCACCCCCTTGCACCTCCTTGTACTATATCTCGGGAACCACCACAGCGGAACTCTAGTGTATATGATTTCATCAAAGAATCTTTCTGTTTGAGAATAATATTGTTCACAAACTGGATATCATAATAAGAATCTAGACTGGAGAATAATTTTTCGTGTTCACTGGATGCATAAACTTAAAAAGAAACTTTGTTGAAAAGAAGTGATTACTCGGTATTCCATCCTTATAGTATACGCTCAGACGTGTTCTAATTTTCGTTGTCGAGCTCATATCGCGAATTTTCAATGGGAAGAGGAAAACTTTTAGTCGACTTCCTCTTTCCTTTTTCCTCTCTCTTCTTGCTTTCCTTGCTTTCTTTCGAAATTTCATTTCGAGTTAAAGTATTTCCACTTTTTCCTTTGAAACTTTAAAATGAGGCTGCAGACGATGGAAGGGAGTTTGAGGATGAAAAGGGATGGGGATAGGGGTGCGCTTGCAGCTTTATTTCTCGTTCTCTTGTGGACTTTCTTGGCGAAACGAAGTATTTTTCATGTTTTCACCACCCATCTTTCCACAGGTTGGCAGGTTATTTCTAGAAAAATGCTACTACCCTTCAACGTACTCGTTCAATTCGCAACAAAAGCAAGCTTTCATGTTTTTTCAAAATGGAATATTGTCATTAGAGTGACTAATAATAATCAATTATACATGATAATAAATGATTGCCCTATTTTTTATCCCTTCCGTGGTGGAGAGTGACTTTGGTGACACACCACTACCAAGTCACAGACTGAATATCATATTTTTTTATAAATAAGCGTGCGCCAACTTAGCCTCCGTACCAATTTACTCTCCTCTTCCCTATTCACAAAAAATTACTTGAAGTAATCAAGAAAAAAAATAAATTTGACATTACTCAAAGTATTTAGTTTATATTGAACGACTCGGGGTTTTTGCGGAAATTAAATTTTTATATTTCTGGAGTCACTGGGAACTCAACTATTTTCCTTATTATGGTAGTTACTTTATGATTGATAATTAAAATAATGAGCTGATATCAGAGATACTATATAGGTAATTTTTTGCAGGTCTGGATGTTATTCATCTCTTTCGAAATTTTTGGAAGCGTACATTGACCTCCTGACCTCTCTGAGTACAAGTCTGAGGGTACAGATATATAGGAAAAGGAGAAGTCACCACGAAAAAGAAGCAGCAAATGGATCGTTCGCAAGAGACGTAGCTTTTAGTGAAATGAAAGAGGAATATTACAGTCAACGTTCACAATTGAGGTGTGAGAAGAACATTACTGCGAAAAGTGCGTCTCGAGAAAAAAAAAGCATCAAAAGCTCCGGAATATATACAACAAGCATAATGCAGGCTAGAAGCTAGAATTACGTTTATGCAGATTGTCTATTGTAACTCATCTTACTCGCGAGGAAAACAGTTTTCTAATCTGGAAGTGTTTTCCTCTAGAATTTCAGTTTATTCTGCTTCTAGCAATCCTCATAAATCTCCAATACGGGGTAGTATTTTACTACCAAATTCTTAAAATATACATTGGCTGATCTTACATTTTCATTTCTATCGAAATTTATAATATTGTACTATTTTATTTAAATGCCGAGAAAGGAGAAAATGACATTTTAAAGATATGCAGGATTAGAGTCGTCGCAACTTGAGAACGTACACATAAATTGTTTTAATTTTTGGTAGTTCTAAGCTTTCGAATCTGAAAATGTCTACATTTTTATTCATAAACGTCTGATTGAATACAGACCAGGATGCCCCAGAAAAATTTGAATTTTGCAAACCTGAATTTCTTCTCACTAGTAAAAAATACTACCATAAATGTCCTCCTATTAAAAAAATATATTTTCAGTTAAGACAAATTTCGATGTTAAAGTGATAAATATCTTTCAAGGTCGGTGTTCGACCATCTGATGAGCCCAAAGGAGTACGTGAGAACAGGGATGGCATAGGTGTTGATAGACCTGAACTTGTTTGCTGAGTTAGGAGAACTCTTCATAACCAATATGAGTCTTGTAGTGCAGGCAGTCGTTAAGGTTTCCTTAACTATCGCATGCTGAATAACCTTAGATTCGAGAATACCAAGGTATTCATATGACTCGTCTTCAGCCATTGCCTCGATGTTATTCTCATGTTCGTTCTCTAGCTCTGCGGACCCTAATTCTTCTTTGGTTAAGTGCACTATTCTGAATTTATAAAGCCTGAACTCCATGTGCATATCATTGGAGAACTGCTTTGTTACATCGACCACTTGCTGCAGTTTGTGGGTCTGAACTAGCATATAGCTTCAGTTCATCCATGTATAGATGATGGGTCAACTGACGACCGTCCTCATTATCATGTATTTTGAACCCATTCGATATGCTATTTAGTGTTTTGCAAAATGGGTTCAACACTGAACAGAACCATAATGCACCTTATCTGCAATGATAGCTATAAGGCATTTATAAATTGTTGGAATACAGGCATAAAGCCTGGCGTTAGATCTGGGTGTTCGGTGATATCCTGAAGACACATTTTTAATGCAGGATGCACACTCGTCAGGTATGCTTCTGTTCGATTTTCCTGGAATGTCTTCCAATTGAGGGACTACAGTGTATTGCTGGTTATTTTAAATTACACTCAGTTCACGGTTGAACCTTCTTTCATCTGCCTGAAAGTTCCGATTTTGCGACCTTTTTGCAGTACTTTTGTTGTACCAACGCAGGCTGGCGGTATGAACATCAAGTTTCTGCCGTTAGAAGTCTATAATCTCATCCAATAGTGCTGGTGTTAATGTCTCGATGTGCAAAGGGTGAATGATTTTAGTAACATGATTTATCAGCTTTCCGGTTCTATTACCTTTCTTATATTTAGTCAATCGACCGAATTTGCACCTTACTTTTCTGAAATTAATATCCAAACTAATTTTCTATGGTGGATCTAGATCCCTTACTGGGACAAAAAATGCATTTTCAGGCCTAGTTCTGCGGCCCGACGTTCTAAAGGCTGCCGCAGCTGTACAATACACAAGAGTTTGCACCTCTGACGCAGTCATTGTTGCGTTCAAACGCATAGGCAAAACCTTTCAGTTCCGGTGTTTCATTAGTGTAGGCAGATCCTTGGGCTGGGAATGCCTTCGTGTTGGTGCTACATGTCTGAACTCTAGTGAAGCACGAACAGAATTCCTTTCGAAGTGCTGTAGTTTTTCTGAGATTTCGCTGTTTACATCAAGGTTATTATTGTCTGGATGTAGTTCTAGTGGATACGGTACTTGATGTTGATCACCCCTAGCACCTATGGCTTCGGCTCAAATCACGTCTTCGTTGTCCACATTTTTCAGAGGTAGTTTATCAATAGGAAGCTGGTGTTCCACTTCCATTTTCACAGCAGCTGCTCCAACAGCTAGAAGATATCTGTTTACAGATAAAGAGCGTTTTTGGTCTGCTAAATTCTGATCATTTATTCTTTTGGCTGGCTCTGGGTACTTGAGTAGGAAGAAACGATGATCTTCTCTCTGCACACTTTGCCCACTTCTTTCTGCCAAAAAATAAAGGCGTATAACATCTCTGTTCATATAGTATGTTCATTTTAATTGTCTCCTTTGTTGCTGAACCTCTGCTTCTGCTTCTGGTCGAATCAAGCTAACAGCATCTGCAGGTTGTGGCGATACTGAATCATCATCAAGTTGCACAAGAACATCAATTGCCACTGCTTGATAGTGTGAAGCGGCTTGCTCTGAATGATGTTCATTATCGACGTTTTTCCACGCCAAATCAACCAGTCGTTTAATCTCCCCTTCCCCACATTATTATTTTCCAACCGAGCGAGTCACGCCTACCTCGAAAGGAAAATTGCTTCATGGTATAATAATAATAATAATCTCCATTATTCTCTATCTTCCTGTATGTGAGAATACTTTGAAGCAAACGTCGTCTTGAAGTAGCATCCCTTTTCGCTTTTGGTTTCAAACTTTGCACTTTCATCATAAAGACGTACCAATTCCTCTTTCATTGTAGTATCCCACTTGATGCTCTTCCACGATATTTCTGTTTAGGTGGTTGACTGCAAATCGCTAACGCTAGACAAAGCATCTTAGCAGATTTATTGGTCATTTTTCAGTTTTATATATTTTAAAAAAAGGCTAGTTAAAAAAAATTAAATTAAAATGGTTTACAATAATTTCACACTTTCGGCTGTGCAGTCAACTTATGTGGCGTATTTATTTATAGCGCATTTATATGGCTACGCATTTGACTTTTGTAACATCCTTGGTTGCGCACTAGATTTTTGTTGCATTTTTGGATACACACTCAAATCATGTCGTACATCCGACTGCGCAGTAGACTTTTGTGCGATTTTTAGTTGCGCACTATTATACTGCGTACCAATAAACCATGAATGAGTCTACTGCGTGGCTGTAAGTGTGACGTGCCTCCACTGTGTTGCTTCAAGTATCATATGATTGTACTGCACATTCACAAACCCTAAAGCAGTCTACTGCGCATCCGGAAATGCGGCATAACACTGGAGGGCAACCACCAATGCCACATAAGTCTACTGCGCATTCAGAAGTGCGGCATAAGTCTGTTGTTCTCCAAAATAATCAAGATAATAATAATACACAATTTTCAAATGGAAAAACCTTTCTGAGTTACTCGGAATTTTTCGAAACTCCTTTCTCTACTTCATGTAACACAAAGCTTTAAAAATCCTCAATATTTCCAATTTGATTCCTATGAATCTTTAAACTTTTTTTTGCCTTCTTCTACAATAATGATTGAGCTTTTTAATTCCAGGCTCACTTGATGAATTATGAAACGTTATTGCTTATATCCGTGGCTTTTGAATTAGTACCATAAACTTGGAAAACCCTATTTTTTCCGTCTATAAATATAAAATAGTATTTCATTATACTATATTGTATTATATATCTCGTCGAATTTACCCTGAAATTGAATTTCACATCCAACCAATTTCGAGAGAATGTGCATGGAATGCTTTGCTCCCTATTATCCGCATAAATTCCATAGAAATTATTACCGAATTTCGTAATAACTATCCCACTCAATCACGTAAATCAAAAATGTCGAAATTAACCAATCTTGATGAGTTGATTGATTTTTAAAACATTGTTGATCTCTAAAATGCATTAGAAGTATGAGGATTAATTAAACTATTGAAAAGTTGCCTGCCAGCGAGTATTATGAGGTGGCCGTCTGACTGAACCCACAGACTTGCAATCTCATATTTCACTGGAGTATTTCATTCAACTTCGAAATTGATTGCCGCGCGAGCTGAAAGAAGATGGAAAGGTTTTGGGGGTGGGTAAGGTTGCTGGGGGGGGGGGGGGGGAGTCGACGGAATTCGGGTTGGGATGTCTGGGAGAGGGGATGGCATAGACCAGTCAGGGGAGGCACACAATACAAGAGAAATACATTCTATGGAATGAGAGAAACGAGCGTATGTTCCGTGAACAAATATTTACATGAGAGAAGAAGAAAAAGGGTAAAAATGTGTTTCAATTTGATTTGCGACTACCTATATTTTTATTTCTAAAGCATAGAATTCCAAGGAGTGTAAGGAGGGGGAAAAGAGGCAGAGATTTCGTGGGTGTAGTTTCATATCATAACTTTTTGAATAACGGTTATTGTTAGCTTTTCTGATGCCATTCCAGTGATTTCGAAGCTTTTAAAAAGCGAGTTACTGAGATAAGAGTTTTCAAATATTACCCGGATTTATGGAGGAAATAGAGTTTTCAAATATTGGATAAATATTGGGGTTTGTCGTAATATTTATAGTCGCTTCGTATTGAATTGGGAGAAAATTGATAACTCGGAGTGATAAAATAATGGATTGATTCTGAGTATTGATCGAACGAGAAGCCCTGAACAATTCCATCTGTCAAGCCGACAATATATTAGTAAATTGGGTGTAATAAATTATATATAATGATCTACAATTCATGCATTCTGTCACGTTCAAGCTCCTATGTTTCCGCTCGATTTTCGCGTGTTTTTTTTTCTGTCTCGCGACTTTTTCTGTCATGTCAATGCGACAGTTCATTAGTACATGTACTTAAGTTTGATATCTTATAAAACTGTCTTCAACATAAAGTTGTTCCCCTTGACATTTAAGTTATTAATTTTGCTCTTTAGATTAAAATGATTGAATTTTAAAAATCATTATGCAAAATTTGAAAATTAATAATTTTTAACGACTATAGTTTCAAGATCCTAATTTCCGATTAGAAAGCGTGATTTAGAAAAAAATCACATTTTTTCTTACAAAAATCTGTCTAATCACTATGAATGTCACTAGATATTACATGATATGATGCTTATCAATAATATATTTATCATCTTTCAATTTTCTGTAATTACAATTCAAAATTATAAATTTTCAATGCAAAATGTAATACAGCTTAATTTGTGAGTCCTTGAAACTGGAGTTTTCTTGCTTCAAAAGCAAGGAAGTCAAGAATCAAAGTAAACCATAAATTTGACCTTTTTTAATTAAGAGCTCTTTTTTCATTGCTTTTTACTAGGAGAAAAGCTTATGTTTTTTATTTGAATGCCTTCAGATTGAAGAATGAGCATCTTATTATCAATTCGTAAAAAAAACATTTATTGGCCTCCGAGTGAATATTATCTCCTTCAAAGATTTATAATTATTTTAATATTAATTCGTCATTAATGATCTTGTAAAATCTTGTAAAATAACCGAGAAATGATCAAACTTTTTTTTTTTGTTTTTGGAGGCGCCCTAAAATTTTTATATTTGTATTGAGAATTTGAATGTTAATAGTGTACAATAATCTTTAGTTGATTCCCTTAATGATTTACCTCTTTTAAATTGATATTCTCTCGAATTAATCATAGTTTCAAATTCAATTATTTAAAATGTCAAGACAATTACACTAATGCATCTTTCAAAATTACAAAATTTCATATTGAAAACCTCAAATATTCAATTTAGTCATTCTAAATCGTTTTCTTCAAATTTGATTCAGTTTCAAATTTTATAATTTGAGATTTAAATATTCTAAATTGTTTGATTTCAATGTTAAACGTGGAAATTTGTATGGTTTTTTGAATTTGTCCAAATCGCAGAGTATCAAATTTAATGTCTTGATAGTTGCACAATTTTTACTTTAACAATTTGTAAATAAACAATTTTCAATTAAATGCCTCCAGAATAAATTCCAAACAATGAAAAATTAATTTTATTTGAAAAATTTTCGGAACTATTGAATACATATTTCAAACTCAATTAAAAAATAAAACATTTTAGACTTGAGATGTTCAAAATTGTCCAATTCAAAAACTCTGAATAACAGTGATCTTTTTTTTTGTATTATTTCTTAAAACTTTCAATTTTCAATATAATATCTTGAAAGTGTCCGATTTTCAGTTGAAGATTTACAAAAATGAATCATTTAAAATTGAAAAATATTTCATTGGACGATTTAAAGAAAGAATGATAAGTCTAAATAATCTAATGCATGGATTTGAAAAAAAACAATTACAAAATGAAAAGTTAAAAATTCTGTTATTTAAAATTAAAACAGATAATAATAAAACAATGTATCTGAAATTGATAGCTCAGATATTTGATAATTTTTTTGAATTTTGAAAGGTTAGAATTTAAGAGATCTGTATTTTCATGTTTAACGCTAATTTCACAATTTTTCTCTTTCATTAGTTTTGGTTTTGAAAATAAAATTTAAATGTTAAAATTCCGAAAGCATAATCGACTGTTTGAAAATTGCTAATTTTGAACGATTTAAATTTACCTCCTATAATTGAAATTTTAAAGGTTTTGAGAATAAAAAAAAGGTATAATATCATAATTTTTGATAATTAAAGTTTTTTCAGTCTCCAGGTATGTTCAGATTAGTTTAATTTTCAACGTTCCATATAGGAACTTTCTTCTTTTTTAATATTTTTCACATGAAATTACTTCATTTTGGACGTTTTTTTCAGAATAATTCAACTATAATGCTTTATAGTTGAATAATTTTCTATTTTGAGTTATGAAAATGACGATGAATTGATTTTTTGATCTGAGAACAATCAATTTGGTTTTTATTTTGAAATTATCAAATTCTAATCGTTTCGAATTAGAAATTATATAAATTCAAAAGTTAAAAATATTAAATCATCCAATTCGAAACGCTTTTGATTAGAAATGATACAATTTCAATTCCTTGAAATTTTAAAGGAACCCATTTTCAATGTTATAATCTATAATTTTTCAATTTTGTCTGTTTTAAATTATCCTATTATCGAAAATTTAATCTTGAATCATTCAATTTCTTCATTCTTCAATCTTAAAAAACTGTTCAGTTTCGAAAGCTTCAAATATAATGATAGAATTTAAACTCCTTCCTAATAAAAGTTTCCAATTTTATAAATTGAGTCTGAAATTTTTTAATTTTGAGAGCTTCTGATTTGAATGTTTTCAACTTGAAATACATTTTTCATTTCAAAGGCTTTCAGTTCGAAATTTTTAATTTCCCATTATTTTTCCAAAGTTAACCAAATTTAAAAAAAAACTAGAGTTTGCTACCTTTTTTTAACGTTACATGTAAATAATGATTAATTATTGGAAAGACTTGATAAATGTTTGAAACTAATATTAGGCTCTTCAATTATGAATATCATTATTTCAAAAAAGCGAATTGTTCAAGTAATTGTAAGTTAATTAAAAATGCTTAGAACATTTTACTTATCGGAAAAAATTATTTATGATTGTATGTCTTCATATTAACTAACGTATGTATTTAATTAATTTATTACATGTTTGAGGGAAACTTGTTCCTATCAATATAGTTATAATTTATCACAGAAATCTTCTCATTTAACAGTGAGAAATGTGTTGCATCAGACAATCATCAGTCTTGAGTACATTGTACGAAATTCCTTCAAGTTTGGAAGTTTTGGTACCGTATTAAACTAACTTGGCTGATTTAGCACAAGACTCGGAAGTTCTGAATTGAACCGAAATTAATTTAATTTCTCTCTGTATGATTTACTGTAAAACTACTAATTAATTATTCCTGTAATATAATAAGAAAATCGTAAAGTTAACTGGTTCGTATTTTTTTCAACAAATAAGTCCAGAAGTCTATAAATCTGAATAGAGTCAGATTTGACTAAATTCACTTGATACAGATTTGACTGTAGAATTAGTCAAAGTTAATGATATATTGTCAAATTGTACTAATTTATTTACTGGTATAAAGTTTGAATTTTGAAAATAAATGATAAATAATGATAAATAGTATTAAAAAGTAATTAATTAGCAAGAGCTTCAGTGGCTAAGGTGTCTAGACTCTCGAACTTCACGTTAGATGTTCGGGGTTCGATCCCTGGGCCGGTACCTCTGAAAAATTTTCTACTCAATTTTACCGAGGTGCCGGTAGTTCAGATCCCAAGTAGAGCTGTAGGACCCCCATCATGAATTTGGGTGTAACCTAGCCCGTGGATGGTGAGGTAAGAAGCCAGGCTTTGCCAACTATGTCGAATTAGGCATACTGCTCTTATAAGATTTCTTTATTGGATTACAAAAATGCTTTCGTGACTAATAATATATACCGGTACATCCCGGTGCAGACTATTGAAAAACTCTACAACAAAAATGCCTTGGACATTTTGGACTGTAGCCCGCATTAGCCTCAGAGAAAAATGAGCTCCCTAATTTTTTATTAATTGATCAATATTAATTAATAATAAATAGTTTCAAAATAAAAAGTCAATTTCTAAAGCAATTTTTATGAGTATTGCAAAAAAATTAAATAGAGAATGAAAGTAGTGTTTCTAGTCTGTTGGTTAAATAAGATGTCTTTAGCAGTGTCTACGAACCGAAAAATCGAATTTCCTAATGGTAAGAGCTTTAGTTCGTTACCACGAATATTGTGTTAAGCTGCGGGGTCTTGGAACGACCGGACCGTGAATATCCGTAAAGCGATAAATTTTTCTCCTCAAGGGATTCGTCCTTCAAGTTGCTATCACATAAAATCTAGGAAAGATGATTTATTTTAATGGAAGAATCTCATAAAATTTCATTTTACTTTGGAAATTTTCAGA
The DNA here is from genome assembly GCA_932178445.1 of Andricus quercusramuli. Lineage (NCBI taxonomy): Eukaryota > Metazoa > Arthropoda > Insecta > Hymenoptera > Cynipidae > Andricus > Andricus quercusramuli. Next base: position 955,074 of record CAKNXH010000166.1, on the reverse strand, counting down.
ATGATCTAGACAAAATTTATGACTGTCATTATTGAGAAGAATTGTTATGGATTTTGGTTCGCGAATGGCAAATTTGAATCTTTTGATAGAACTAATCAGAATGCAAGACTAAAATTATATCCGTATTTTTTGTACATAGAGAAACATGAGTGCTAAAATTACAGCATATTTAGTTAAAATAGGGGCAACATAGATTTTCTGTGAATTTCACAGAAAATTCTTTAAGCTATAGGGAAAAAAAGTTTTTTTCTACATGTGCATTATTAAATTAAGAATGCTCGATTGGGGGTTATCAAACCTCAGTTACTTAACTCACAAAATAAAAAAAATCAGGAGAGACAAAAACAAACTCAAGAATTTTCGACCTAAACTGAGCATGAAATACTGCTTCGAAAAGATTACTTTCAATTTTCAGAATCGTTTTGCCGAAGACATTTTACTGGATTATATATATGGCCATACCACGCTGAAAAAACCAGTTCTCGTTAGATCACTGAAGTTAAGCAGTGTTGGGCGCGGTTAGTACTTGGATGGGTGAACGTTCGGGAATACTACTAACTGCGTGCTGTTGGCGTGTCATGGGTGTGATGAGCCAACACTTGTAGTTATTTACTACAAGAAACTATCGACCTAGAAACACTACCCAAATCGGGTAGTGTCACGCCTACCCCGAAAGGGAAATGGCTTAATGGCATGCATGTATCATACGAAACTGACAAATTATTCAAATTTGGAGATGAATTAATTACCCTAAAACAGGGCTCAGTGGGACCTGTAGCATAGAGCGTAATACGCATTTTTTATTCAGAAAAAGCAATATAAAGTCATGGAATAGAAAATTCCGGGTGTTCCGTTTTACCTCACACTGCTTCACTTAGCTTTGTTTTACGAAAAAATCGAAGGGTTAACCATTTACACACTTGATTAAAAGATTACAGGATTACATAAGATAACATAAGATCTCATAGAATTACACAAGATTACACGAGATTACAGGGATTACTTTGGATTACATAGATGATCAAATAATTTGATGAAAAATTAATAATCAACCCAAAGCTGAATTTATATATGTTGCGTACCCGGGTATCCTGGCACGGCTAGCCTTGATCAAGTTCAACCCAAAAGAACTTGCACATCAAGTTTATCTTCTGTACGTGTTTCGGGGATGACCCTGGTTACTTCAAGCAAAGAAAGTGCAGCTTCCTAAAATATATTGAATTGTACCCTTTTCAGATGTTTATATAGTTTAATTCAATACATTTTTCCAAACATTTAGAAAAAAGCAATTCAAATTAACTAAAATGGCATTCAGTTTAACGAATTTTAACATTTTCTTTCTAAAAACGTTTGTTTTTAGTTCACTGACTATGTAAAGTACATGTTCCATGAGATTATTAAAGTAACTGAGTTTCAAAGTAAAGAAAAAAGGGTTTTCATCTAAAAAATTGAAGAAATATAATTTTTACTGATTCAAAATCTCATTTTTCTCAGAAGCGAAGAAAAATAGGAATAGTAATTCATAGTTGAAAATTGTTTCCCTTCCTGAAATCTCTCAAGATGTGCCCTTACTAGATGTATATCTTGTGTGTTTTAACAAAATGTTCAAAAAAATATCAAAAATCTATTAAAGCGACTAAAATAGCATTTAGTGTTTGAATATCGATACTCAACTACAAAAAAAAATCTTTTCAACAATAAAATCTTGAAATTCGTCAAACCGCTTTTTGCCGCTTTAATAGATTTTTTGGAAATTTTTTGCTAAAATATATCTGTTAAGGGTACATTTTTATAGATTTCAGGAATGGAAACTATTTTCAACTATTAATTACTATTCCTGTATTTTGCTTCGTTTTTGAGAAATGTGAGATTTTGTATCGGTAGAAATGATATTTCTTCAATTTAAGAGATAAAACCCCTGTTCTCTTCACTTTGAAGTTCAGGAACCTTAATAGTCTCAAGAAACATGTTCTTCACATATTTAGTGAATTAAAAAAAAAAACGTTTTTAAAATCAAAGGTTAAAGATCCTCAAGCTAAATGCTATTTTAGTCGATTTTTATCGGTTTTTTCTATATTCTTGGAAAAATTGATTGAATTAAACAATATAAACATCTGGAAAAGGTACTATGTAATAGATTCCAGGAAGCTGAACAATTTTGAGCTATGAACTGCTCGTCATATTTAGCATCTTTTCCGAGAAGAATCAGATTTCTAATTATTAGAAATGAAAAAATTTTTTTCTCAGAAACGCGTAGTACGATTTTTTTGCTTCTTGAATTAAAATAACAGAGGCATCCCCGGAGCGCGTAAAACAGAGAAACTGAATGTGTAAGTACTTTTGGGTTGAACTTAAATTATTTTTGCAAAAAAATCCTAAATAAATTTGAAATACACCATTTGCTTGAATTTAAGCTAACTAACGACGATTTTGAGGCCTCAAGCGTAATTTCAATTCTGACTCCACTTACATGCAAAAATGTACCGTGATGGGCACACAGAAAAAACTGAGGGTTCAGTAACGTTGCGGCTCAAGTGAAATTTGGATTCATTTAGAACTTAGGCTCCAAAGGAACTCTTATTAAGGGTTCCTTTTCAGTTTGTTTTTATCCGATAGATGGCCATTGGCGGTTGCCAAAGTTTTCAACTGCGCATGTGCTGAGAAGCGCGGGCCTATTTGAAATCAATAAATAATATGAATAGTCACACAGATAAATGTTAACAAAAGTTTGTTATCCTCATATAAAACAAATCAAATTGAATTACAAAAATACCTAGCTTCTTGAAAAAATCTTATATGAACTTAATATTGCAAGTGTATGTTATACCATTTTGAATAGTCCCGCGCTTCTTGTGCATGCGCAGTGGAAAACTTCAGATTTGGAACATAGCCTTAAAAACTGTCACATTTCATGTGCGATATATTCCTTTGAAGAATTACTAATGTCTATGATTTTAGTTTCTTCATTAACTTGTGCAATCCTTGAAGTGAGTCAAGGCAGAAGTGAGAAAAAGGCTCTATTAGAACCATTCGAATCCACACTTGGGTTCATCTACAAACCATTTATCATTTTAGGTTCTTTTTCAGCAAGAGAAGTTCCTTTTGGTTGCCATGGATTTCCAGAAATTACCCGGAATTACCCAAGACTGCATGGGTTAACTCTCCGAAAAATTAAATTTGTTAGATTTTTAAAAATGACATTTAGCATCTTTTGTAGGCATCTATAATATTGATTAGCTAGTATAGGTATTTCAATTAATATTTTCTGAGGAACAAAGCTAATGAAATCAAAGGAATTATTATGAAAGAGTCTGAAAGGATTTAATTAGGGCGAATATTCCGTATTAGAATAAAAGTTTATCTGCATGAGTGAAACCTGTTATCTCCAGTGATTAAATGGAGAAGAAAGGACCTTTTATCTGAATGACAAGGCGGGATTTGAATCGTAGGGGTCTATCTAAGGACTGTTGAGAGAGAAGAGGAGAGTGAATGAGAGAGGTCCAAGTGGTTGGTTGGAGCTTGTCAACGAACGGCGTGGTGGTTAGAGCGGTCTGGCTGGATGGTTGGATGGGATGGTGCATGGCGCGTGCCACGCAGATATCGATTCTGTCTTCCGTCCTTCCTTCCGTCCTTTATTCTGCTTGCTCACCCTTTCTCTCGTTTGCCTCATGGCTATTGCCTCTACAGCCACCGACTTGGCGACAACACGATATTACCCACAGTAAAACCGCATGTCCCACATCCACTATCCATTTGACCCACCATCAAATCTCACCTTGCTTTATGAGCCATTCTCACTATAGCTTTGAAACATGCCATTTCATTCTGAATGCCCCGAACTTGAATAATTTTCAATTTAGTCATTTAGGGTCCACTTTGTGATAAACGATGAGGAAAGCATTAGGAAGAGAGCTAAATAAAGAAGGAAGGAATGGTACAAAAAGAATGGATGGAATGAGAGAAGTGAGAAGAGGAAGAAACGAGATTTTCCTTAAAGACAAATAAATGGAAGAAAGGATAAGGATGAGAGGAGAAGATGAAGAAAAGTATAAAAAGCACAATAAAAAAAGGAGAGAAGGAAGTGGAAGAGTACAAAAAGTTGGAACAAGTGGAAGAAAGAAAATTTTCTTTTCTAGGTCTGGATTTTTTTTTCACGAACCATTTGATGATCAATCTGTCGAAAGGAAAAGATAGCGGTAATAATAATGAAGATGGTTCATAAAAAAAATACTAGATACTTCTAGGAAGTATTCTCTTTTCTCATTGTTCTTAGTTTCTGTACTACGCACACCTTTTTTCTCATATTCACATTTAGTTTACAAATAGTTTTTTAGTGTTGAGATTCTACGACTTGAAATCAAAATTATTCTATTGAAGAAGAATTAATAACAAAAAATGTAATGACTTTTTAAATTAAATCTTATAAATGTAAACCAATATTTATTGGGGTAAATTTATAAATGTCAGCCAATATTTACTGGGGGAGAATACTAACTAATTTATGGTTAGTTATTATTAAATGTACGTAATATTTGCACTGATAAGACTGATTGATGGAAATTAGTTTCCCAATAATACCTTCGTATATATATATATATATATATATATTTGTAATTCATGTAATGAACTCACAAGAAAATGACTCCTTAATGTTAAAAATTTTACCTAATTTATTAATAATAGTTCCTAATATCTCATTATATTCTTCACTCAAGAAAAAAGTCACTATAACCTTAAAGGAAAAAGAACATTCTAATTTATTCATGACAAGCTTGAGTCGCTCCAGATAAAAAAAATGATAGAAAAAGTCTAAGATCCCACAGATCTCAACCAACAGGTCATGACTCCAGTTTTAATATTGCCATCCGTCGACTCCTATTTTTTGATAATATTATGTAAACGACTAAAGTTATTTTTATTTTACTGGTTTCATTTAAAAATGGATATTATAATCTTCATTCTCGAAATTTCTTCAATTTTTACTGTCAACAATAAAATATGTCAATAATAAAATGATGGTAGGCATCACTGAAAATAGTTTGACTAATTTTCTGAAGGATACTGCGCTTCAAAATAAAAAAGCACCCTCTGTAGAGGGTGCAAATATATTATGTGCTTTTTCATATACCTTAGATATTTTTTGTCTTAATTGAATGAAACTGAACTTTCAATAGTTAAAATGTGCACGATTAATAGAAAACTATACTTATTTTTTTAAATACCCCTTAGAACGATATTTTGCTTCTTTACCATAACTTCTCATAAGAAAAGACCGAAGATAACTTTAGAAATATTGCATAAAAATGTAGTAGTTTTTTCAATGATTTGAAGACAGTTTGAGGTCCGGTTTCATTTAACAAAATGTTCTTCAATATTTTTCATATATTTCAGTCTCACAAAAAATTTTACTTCATTTTTATATTCTAATTTCATTTTTAGAAACGGCATGAATTAAGGGAACATTTATCTAAATATCAGTAAAGTTCATTTAAATTTGGGAAAAAATATTAATCAATTCTGTAATTCAGATGAAGTTGACTTGACTCAAAATCAAGTTTTGATTATGAGGTCCGGTTTGAGGGTTTGAGGCTTTTAATCCCCTTCAATACAAATTTTTTTTAAAAGGGTTTTCATACAGAACTAGATAACCAACAAAATGGAATTTTCCAAAAGAGCGAGAAAACATTCTGTAAAATCGAAACTACTACCTGAAGATAAAACAAATATATAATTTTTTAACAATACGGTTCAACCTTTAATCAAGCAGTTTAATTTTTAACCAAAAAATATTAATTTTCAACGGATGATATAATAGCAGATAAGTCAACCAGAAAAATTTAATTTTAAACCACGAACAAATGAATTCAACCAAAAAAGGTGAATTTGTAACAAAATAGTAGAACCATGAGCAAAGGAAGATTAATTTCCAACCAAAGCGTTTTTGTCCGAAAAAGATGAAATTCGTACTGAAACAGATGAATGTTTAAACTGAAAGAGCGATAAAAAAATAGTGGAATATTCCAAAAAGACGAATTCCCAATAAAGCGGTTGCATTTTGAACAAAAAAAGATAGCTTTTTTACAAACGTGTTGAATTTCTGACCAAGTAATATAATTTTCAACTAAAAATATTATTGTCAGAAGGGACTGGCTGCAAAAAAGGAAATAGGAATAGAAACATGATGGAAATGAATTACTAACAAGGATATTATATCAGTGTGGTCGCGAAAAATAATTTCCGAAATTCCCTAGTTTTTCCCTGAGAAATGTTCTATTTTTTCTGACCATTAATATTCAAAGCGCAAAATTCTAATTTTTGAACACTTTTAACATAAAATCATTTATGAACAGAATAAATAATTTATTAATAAAATTGTAAAATTTCAAATTTATTATCCTTGACAGTAACGATGTTAGAAATTTTTGAAAAATTCCGACACATTTAGGATACTAAAGTAACTGAAATGTACAAAATTAGGTTGCTGAAAACGAAATTCAGTGAATTTTTTAGTGAATTTTCGTGACCGAAACAAATGCGCAGGTAGCAAACTGCGCACTCCTCACTTCTCGATTGCGCTCGCAGCAGACAGAGCATGGTGGTTGTGGTCATGGGCGGCAATGTATTGCAAAAGGGTTGTTCATATCCGGAGAGTCGTGGGACGGGTATCTCTAGAGAAAAAGGTTTTCTAAGTACTTGAAGCTGTTGTTCTTGGTGGTTCGGAACCCACCTTAAACTGTAGGCCCCTTCCACCACCAAGTAAGTGTGTGGGAGGTGTGTGAAGGAATGAGGGAGAGTTATAAGGAAAATGTAAACCCTTAGGGGACACATTCGAAACTTTCATTCCACTATTACTACGATCATCTCGCGAATAAAGTGAACAAACTTACAAAAAAACACATTTATCTTAAGAATATAAATTATAGTAGGACTATATGTCAGCGAAGTTTATATGTAAATAACTACGTATGTTTTTACGTTATATAATATTCTCAATAAATAAAATGTGTTTAAAATAACTTCACGCATTTTTCCTTACTATTTATATTACCGGGACAAATATAGACTATATATTTTGTATTGAAATTAATGAACCAAAACATTTTTTAATCCCTTGAAATTTGTTGGTTACAGTAACTGAAAGTTACTAAATTGTATCAGAAGTTTTTGAAACATGTGACTAAAGCTTTATGCAGTTACCGTTGCTGAGAAACGGTTTCTGCATGAAGCTTTAGTGACGCGTCTCTGAAAATTCCTAAGTAAATTTCTAACAGTGAATTTGAAGTGTCTCTTGTAGAAATTCCCTGACTTTTGCGAGATTTTTTTTTTCAAAATCGCCGACAGGGTGTCTAGCGATCAGGCCATTTAAAATTTCCGTGGTTTTCCCGGTTTCTTCCTGGTCAATTTTATTTTCTCCGAACAAGTTAAATATGTCTTTTTTTTATTTTTTAAAGTGAACATATACATAGAAATGGGAATTTCAACATATTATGAATTTGCAAAACTTGTATCATAAAGAAAATAATTATAGTTTTACATAATATTTACACGTGCCAAACTTCATATTACTTTAGGCTACAAACTTGATCGATTCATCGATAAAATGAAAAATTGCCGATCCTTAATCAAATTTCCGGGGTTTTTATCGGTTTTTTCTCTGTAAAGTTTCCGGTATTTCGCGATTTCACGGTTAGCTAGACACCCTGTCTGACTTTTCCCTGATTTTCACTAATTTCCATGTTTTCCCTGAACTGCGGCCACTCTGAAGTGGTTTGCCAATTTTTAAGACGTTAGGGGTAGAGGTGGTTTGGAAGGAAATGAAGGGAAAAGAAAATTGTAATTTCGACAGGGAAGATTGAAAATAGAAAGAGATGACGAAAGCGTCCAGCCGGGACGGGACTTCTCTGGGGATGGAGTGATGTCGAGGGTGTTTGAGGTTCTTTGGGTGTGGGGGTGTTCAAAGGGAAAGGTCCTCGACGTTGGGGGGTGCTGGTCGCGTGCTGGTCGCGTGCCGGAGGCGTGGCTAACCTCTCCAACGAATTCCGCGTCGATCCCCACTACCCAAGCACCCTTGTCGGTTATTGATTCCCCCGGGTAGCCACCTGCCTCCCACAGTCGGGGGTGAGAAGGCGGATGGGAATCTTGGGGTGAGAGGAGAGTGAGTGGCGCTGGCGGGACGGGACGTCTTGAACTAACGATCTGCAACGAAGCGATTACGTTTTCAAGTACCTGGACAACCTTTCCTACATCCACATCCACACCCCTATTCACAAATCTATTTTTGATCTGGAGACATCTATTAAACTGTGCATTATAGGGATTTAATGCATTTCTAATTAACTTCTTGAAATATTCTTTTTTCGTTTTTTCATTTTTCTTTACTTTTCGCCTCTTTTCGTAACGTTAGCCCAGAAGAAACTTTCAAAAAGTTTTTGAGAGAATGTTCGAATATTTTTGGACGCTCAGAAATAGTTTAGGATACAGTCCCGGACCTTCAAACTATGTGTTAAGGTTCGGAAAGGTAATTATAAATATTTTGTGAAAAATTGTACTTATTAACGTATATGCAACTATATAAAGGCCACTGTAGTTTTAAAATCTATCAAAAGTAGAACACTACTTTTTAATTATACTTCAGATTTGGTATTGAAGTTGGAGTCCAAGAAAATAAATCTTGGAATATTTTATCATAAGGACCGCACATGAATTAAATGAGTGCGAAATATTATTAATTACTAACGTTTTTGAATCAATCTGAAAATTCGTTTTAAAAAGGCTCCTTTCCTAGCCTGTAAAATTTGTATTTTTCCTTATTGCTACATTACCTCAAAAACTGTTTAGAGGTCTCCTAATATCAACATTTTTTTTCTTTGTGACTTTTAATTTGTAATTTAATTGATAATTTGACCTATGTAACTCAATCAATCTGTTTATTTTATTCCAAATTATTAATTATTATAATAATTATTAATTTACATGTCAATAGTGACGATACATTATTCATTCATAATTGAATTATTATTGATAGAACTGAATGATTAAGCAATATTCGCTATAGAATCTTAAGCTGTTTATTAAAATAAAAGATATTACGAGAATCGTGACTGGACGATACTGCAGTGGAAACAGTCATTATTAGCCAGACATGATTTATTTCTCATATCGATTCTTATGTGAATTTTTACTATTATAAAGCAAATTATTTTAGGTTTGCAATGCATTAGCTAATGTATAAACTTTAATATTCGCTGTATAATATGAAGCCGGAATAAATAAATTCTTGTAATTTAACAAAATGTTCTTCAATATTTTTCATATATTTCAGTCTCACAAAAAATTTTACTTCATTTTTATATTCTAATTTCATTTTTAGAAACGGCATGAATTAAGGGAACATTTATCTAAATATCAGTAAAGTTCATTTAAATTTGGGAAAAAATATTAATCAATTCTGTAATTCAGATGAAGTTGACTTGACTCAAAATCAAGTTTTGATTATCTTAAATGCAAAAATGAACTTAGATTAAGACAAAATTATTCTATATTCAAGCAAAGTTTATTTGAATTCATGAAAATATATGAATTAATTATAATTTCAGAAATTGAACTTCTTAAATTCCGATAATTTTTCTCTGAATTTAAGTTTATCTCTGAATTTCAGTTAATTTCTGAATTCAAGGTATAACATTTTTTAGTATTCCTCTTTACAGTGAACGTTTTTATTAGGATTCTTCAATTTGATTTATAAAAGTACTTTATTAAATCTTCTGAGATGATAATTTTGTAAAAATAACTTCCTTTTCCATGTCAAAATATATAAAATGAATAGATATTAAAATACTCCTGGGCTTTTAAGTTTCTCGACATAAAAAATTAAATAATATTTTGTATAATTTGCTTGAAAGAAAACTTTTAATAATATGAAAAACTGCTATATTCAAATTCTCTCGCGATTGCTCTCTGAAGTTCTTTTAAGTAAAAAGTGCTGGGAGTTTCATCTTGAGTTTCCCAGGGAATATTATTTCTACTTTCCGGCACAGAAAACTACTTTCAGAAAATGAAAATCGCTGAGAAATTCTCTTTATGTTTTCTTTCATTACTGAATTTTATGTAGCAATTCGTTTTATGTTGAGCAATATTATTTTTGAAAACAATTGCTTTATTCGATACTAATAATATGATTTAGAAAAGAATACTATGTTAAAATGAATTCTGTAAAAACTGTTTTATTTAAAATATGCAATATGAGAAAAAATGCTGAATAAGTTTATACGTGTATACAATATAAAAGCAATCTTGCATTGGAAAATAGGGAGTTCTGAAAAAAGTGAATGCAACTCTGAAAGAAGAAAACAAAATAAATATTCTCTTCTCTTTTGTTTGGAAAACTACTTACGAATTGCTACAAATGTATTGTGACTGTCTTTTAATAAAAATTCCTCTCCCTTATACTCAGCATTTCTTTCTCGCATTTTCTCTCACTACTTCTTTTTCCCATTCTTCTCCGCTTTATTAAAGATTTACCGCTCTTCATGTTCATCGACTTTTGCGCAAGATTGCTTTATTTTATTAATGTTCTTATCAAACCACAGTTGGAAATTTTATGCTCATATTTTAAGTTTATGAACTTTTTAAAAGGGGAAGAGAAAATTGGAAAAGAAAGGAATACGAGGGAGAACTTTTTATTGATACAGAAATCTTTTTAGGCACCGAACTAATCTTCCTGTGCATATATCCAGACCATCCCTTCTTTCATTTCGTTTTACTTTTTCCCATTTTTCCATATTACCATAAAATCGTTTTTCGATCACGTGTCTAATATAAGAAAAGAATGGGAATGAAATAGTGAAAAATGAAAGCAATTTATCATACGTGGCATTTGAAAGAATACGGATTTAATATATCACGATTTGTGACGAATAAAGGTTTTAAAAAATGTGACAGCTATTTTCAGATATTATCAATCTTTAGAAATAGCGTTTTTTTAAATTCTTGAGAATTTAATTACATCTTGTTTCAAATAAGTCGGAGAATTTTGTTTTCTATTTCTATACAAGCTCCGGTATATCTCAAATGGAACACGAGCACTTTTCAGATATAAAAATGATAAAAAGAATAAGAATAATACTCATACATGACAAGGCACTCCGAGATTCAAAAGAATTCTAAAATGTTTTCTCTTTTTGCAACAGGGCTTAAAAGGATCGCTACAGAATTTTAGAAAATATATCTATTCCCTTGTTCTACTTTTATTTAAAAAAAATTTTACATTCCACTTGAAAAAGCCTCATTTTTAATAATATTCAAGACTCTTTTTTTAATCCATTAAATATCTCATCACTCCATTTTTTTATTCCGAAATTGAGCACGAGCCAAGATACAAGAGATAAAAAAGGGTCGCTTACTAAGTATACACACAATCCTCCATCACTTATGCGTAGCTTACGCATGAAAAATACAGTAAAGAAAAGAATGGGATAGATTGAACAAGAATTCAAACACGAAACAGATCCATGGAAAATATAGGGATTAATAATCGTAAAAGTCTGTGTCGTCCAAAAGTCATAAAGCTCCAGGCAATATTCCTCCCAACCAACCACTTCGACCCCTTCCCCAACCCCTTCCCTTTTTCTCTCTCTTACCCACTTTTACTCTATTTCCACCTCTTATATGTTTGTCTTTTTTCTTCTTTTATTCCACTACCTCTTCGAAATTTTCATCCCTCTTCCACTTTTCATCTTCCACCACGTTTACCCCCTTTTCACGATTCCATTTCACTCCAACTCTGACACCCTTTGTATCGGTATCATCATCTCGAAGCTTTTTTTTCGCTATATTACGTCTTTGTTCGAAAAATATTTGCAAGGCAGCACATTTCTTGCTCTATTCATCATCATAGATGAATAATACTTATTTAAAATTTTAAATCAGGGTTGCTACAAAATCCCAATTTCAAAATTCCCTGACTTTCCCTGACTATGCCCTAACCAATTTTTCATTCTCCCTGACTATTCTACATTTTTTACGTATAAAAACAATCGTATGGCAACGGCCATACCACGCTGGACACACCAGTTCCCGTTAGATCACTGAAGTTAAGCAGTGTTGGGCGCGGTTAGTACTTGGATGGGTGACCGTTCGAGAATAATACTACTGCGTTGCTGTTGGCGGTCGTGGGTGTGGTGAGCCCACACTTGTAGTTATTTACTACAAGAAACTATCCACCTAGAAACACTACCCGAATCGGGTAGTGTCACGCCTACCCCTAGAGGCTCGCCGAAAGGGAAACGGCTTAATGGTATAATGGTACACCCAGGAGATCAATAGTGTCAATGAAAAAAAATTTGTCTCTAAATATATTTAATCGCTTTTAGTGAAAGCATTCATAAATAATTTTGTGAGGGGTCTTCCACAAATTACGTAAAATAGATAACTTTTCACCCAAATAGTTGAGATTTGAACACAAGAAGATGAATTTTGAACTAGGAATCAAATTTTCATGTGGAGAATCTTTTATTCAAAAAAGAATTCTCAACAAAAAGTGTAATTTTTCATATTTTCACCAAAAATTATTTTAGTTTTCAATCAAAAACAGTTGAATTTAACAAAAAAATACAAATTTTTAAGAAAAGAATGGGAGTTCACACTCAAAAAGACGATTTTCCAAAAAAAGAAATCAATCTTTAGCTAAAAAAGATTTTTTTTTCTTTTTTTTCCCACTTTTTCAACTGAAAGAATAAATTTTCAACTAAAAGAACGTTACAATAACTTGTTTTTATTTTAACATGATGAAGGTACAAAGATTCGTTCTACCGGATATTCCCGAAAACTCCATATTGAATATATAAAAAAAAAGAATATGAAAAAATGTAAAGCACTCGCACGAAGCTAGGTTCAGCATGCTGAAAAGATAAGAAAATAAATCTTTGCTCGCATTGCACTGTCTGCGTGGCGGTAAAACTGAAAAATTTAACTGAAAACGTACATAGCTGCCCACCTTGAAAGTTCGCAGGCTTTCAATAAAAAACCTTAGGATTAAGTAAATAAACAAGATTTGAAATATAAAACACAAGATTGTACATTAATTCACAAAAGAAACATCAAAACCTAGTCAACCTCACAAGGAAAAATACAAATCGTAGGTAGAGATCGCTTAAAAATCTTTCCATTAGCTACTCTTACTGATATTACCCTTGTTAAATTATCATTACCAGGCTGCACCTCGACAATTCTACCAGTTGGCCACATAAGAGGCGATGTGTTGTCCTCCTTTAGCAGGACCAAAAGCCCAGGTTTTAGTTGATCTGGCAAGATTCTCTTCCACTTTGATCGTTGCTGGAGTTGAGTAAGGTACTCCTTTGACCATCTGTCCCAAAATCTTTCCTTCATTTGAATTAAAAGTCCATATCTAGTAGTCCTATCCTGCGGAATGTCTTTATAATCAGGCTTAGGGAGAGCAATTAAAGGCTCGCCAATAATAAAATGCCCGGGTGTCAAAGGCTCGAAGTCGTTCAGGTCATTTGATAAAGGGCACAATGGTCGTGAATTTAAAACAGCTTCAATCTCAGCTGCAACGGTAGATAATTCCTCAAAAGTGAGAGAGGTCAATCCAATAACCTTTGTCAAGTGAGTTTTAGCTGATTTAACAGCTGCTTCCCACAAGCCTCCGAAGTGAGGCGTTAGAGGTGGAATGAAACTCCACTTGATAGACTTAGATGCGAGGAAGTTTCCGATTTCATGATGAGCCTCAGAAGTGGAAAGAGACTCATAGATAGCCTTCAACTCATTATTGGCTCCGACGAAATTTGTTCCATTATCGGTAAAAATGTGCTCACTCCTTCCACGTCTGGCTATAAATCTTTTAAGGGCGTTTAAAAAAGCCGGTGTACTCACGGCAGATACAACCTCTAGGTGTACTGCCTTAGTGGCAAAGCAGACAAAGACTGAAAAATATGCCATTCCTGTTACATTCCGAGAAATTTTGATGATAAAAGGTCCAGCGAAGTCAATCCCACATTTGAAAAATGGTCTAGAGACAGTGTAACTCTTTCAGATGGTAAATCTCCCATCAGCTGGTGTAGACTCGTTGGATTAACTTTAAAGCAAACTAGACATTTTCGAAGTAGACCGTTAATAGTTCTTTGTCCATCGACAATCCAGAATCTCAAACGCAACGTTGCCAAAAGTCCTCGAGGACCGATATGTAAATTTTGATAATGTTCATGCATTACGATGAGCCTTACAAGATGATGGTCTTTAGGCAAAATAGCCGGATGCCTCTGAGTTTCAGGAATATCGGCATGACGAAGCCTTCCACCAACCTTGATAATACCTTTATCCAAAAGCGGATGAAGAGAGAGAAGTTTGCTACGTGAATCCAATGACTTTCCGTTCTGGAGACATCTAAACTCAGATGAAAAGGCTTGTTTTTGTCAGATCCTTATTAAAGAATTCATGGCTTTTTCAAGTTCGACGACAGTTAGGAAATCGGTCAGTTTTCCATTAGGTTGCAAACAATTATGCTTGAAGCGTAGCATATAAGCAACTATTCGCTTTAATTTCCCTAACGAAGAGAAATTCTCGATCAATTTGAAGTTAGACATTGTAGAGGGTAAAGACACATTTTGCTTTCTTTCAGGTACATCGGATGGCGTAACGAAATCTTCAATAGCCCATTTATCCTCCTTCTCCGCTAGCCAAGTTGGTCCATTCCACCATAGCTTCAAATTCTTTAGTTGCTGCGGATCTGTACCACGTGACAAAATATCCGCTGGGTTGTCCTTAGATCGTACATGATTCCAATTCACATCAGGAACAATCCTTTGTATTTCACCGACCCGATTAGCAACGAAGGTGTTCCACTGACCTGAATAGCTACTGATCCATGCTAAAACGATTGTGGAATCAGTCCACAAATAAGTTTTTTCTATCGGGAGCTTGAGAGACTGCATAACTGATTGATATAGTTTTGCGAGAAGATTCGCTCCACATAATTCTAGTTTTGCAAGAGTTATCTTACTGAGTGGCGCTACTTTAGATTTAGCGCAGACAAGTTGAGCATGACAAACTTCTGAAATATCCCTGGTTCTAAGATACAAGCAGGCACCATAAGCGGCTTCTGATGCGTCACAAAATCCGTGAATTTGTATCTCAATTGGGGTCTCTGTCAAAACAAATCGTGGTATCTTTAATTGAACTAGCTGAGGAATCTGTCTTTGATAAACAATCCAACTAGTGTAAATTTCTTGAGGAATAGCTTCATCCCAGCGGATCAAAGATTCGAGCTATTGCTGACAATATCGATCGCTTGGTAACAACCAATGTTTCTTCAGGGAGATGTACTTGATATTTGAAAACATCTTCACTTGGGTTCCAGATCAATCCCAGAGTCTTTGTTTCTTGATTACCAATAAGATGATTAATATTGGAATCAACACAGTTCTGGTTGATGATGGAAGGTTCATTAGAGATCCATTTTCGAAGCTCAAATTGAGCTGATAGAAGTATGGATTCCACCTCCATCTTTGACTTCATGGCAGCTTCGATAGTCGATCCTCCAGATATAAAATCATCGACGTAGAAATCATCGCAAATACTTTGAGCAGCTTCCGGAAAGTCAGCGCGATATTCATAAGCCAACAGCATGAGGCATCTAGTAGCCAGGAATGCATATGGACCCAATCCGAAAGTTAGACGACTGAAGCGATATGATTTGAGAGGTTGATTTGGGCTTTCTCTCCAAAGAATCCATTGCAGATCCTGATCATCTTCATCTAGCTGCACCTGTGGATACATTTTCCAGATGTCTGCCGTAATGGCGTATCGGTGTTGGCGAAATCGAATTAAGATGGAAAATAAGCTTTGTTGAATAGTTGGACCTGTCTCGAGTATTTCATTCAGCGAAATGCCTTACTCTGTTTTAGCAGAAGCATCATATACTACACGAAGCTTAGTTGAAGTGCTCGTTTCCTTAATTACTCCATGATGCGGGAGATAGTTGACAAATTTGTCCGGTTGTTCAGTTGGTGCTGGAATAAGATGTCGTAGTTCCAAGTGCTCCTTAATAGCGGCACTGTAACGCGCGTGCAGATCAGGATTCTTGAGAAGCTTTTGTTCCACGGATAAAAATCTCCTTTCAGCTATATGCTTGGATTCTCCAAGTAATGAGACGTCAGCACGAAATGGAAGTTTTACAATAAAACGACCATCCTCTGCTCTTCGAAATGTAGCAACAAAGTGATCTTCACAACGCTGCTCCTCCTTAGTTATATGTAATTTTGTAGGGCATTCCTCAATGGACCAGAAGCGTTCTATTTGTTTTTCGATATTGATTCCTGATTAAAAACAACATATAGATGGAAAACTCATAGATTTATCGGATGGAAACCGCAATGGACCAGCAACTACCCATCCAAATTTGGTTTTCTGTAAAATTGGTAAATTCCTACCAAGCTTTATCTGACCAACACAGAGCAAACCCCAAAATAAGGTAATGCCAAGTATTAAATCGATTTTACCTGAAATGTGAAAGTCCGGATCAGCTAAGGTGGGATCCTCTGGGATTTGAAGAGACTCCCTGTTAATCCTCTGAGTTGGGAGCATTTCAGTGGTACGATCTGTTACAAGACATTGAATATCTTCCCTGTAACTATTTATTCGAGACTTTATGGTTATGTTGGCGAAATGAGAGAAATTTACAGAAACTTGAGCAATTCCTGACACAGGCATGTCAATCCTTTGTTTCCGAAGCATCAACAAATCACACAGCTCAGTGCTTATGTAACTGGATTGCGTTCCAGAATCCAAAAAAGCTCTGCAATGATGAGGTTGACCTTGTTTATCAAAAACGATGATACTAGCTGTTGCAAGCATTCCTTGATCGCTGAAATCGTTTGAGCAGCTTGAGAAAGATACGATAGCTGAAGCTGACGTTGTTTTTTGTTTAGGATTATTTCCGTTCCGAACCGATCCTACTGATGAGGATGAGTTGTGATTTCCTTGCTCATATTGACTCGTGGAGCCCTCAGTAGAATTGTCGAAGTGGAGTAAGGCATGATGCTTCCTGTTACATCGTAGACAATTCCCGGATGGAAAATTCTGAAAAGCATGATTATTTCTTAGACAATTTGTACATAATTTATGTTTCTTAACTTCAGCATATCTATCTGAAGCTGATAACGCTAGAAAGCCGCTGCAATTATAAATCGCGTGAGACTCCTTACAATAAGGATATGTATTGCTTGTCGAAGCACAAGATACCGCCTTCTTAGAGGAAGTTTTGACATTGAAATGCGAATGAGAAACCTTATTCTTAAACGTGTCAATAGATAGAGATTCCAACATCTTGCATCTCTCATTGAGAAAATCATCTAATTCATACATAGTTGGTAATCCTTGTTTGGAGACGACTTTCGACTCCCACTCCCTCTTTGTAAGATCATCAAGCTTCGAGGTTATTATATAAATTAAAATAGAATCCCAAGATTCCGTTTCTTGACCGAGATTTGTTAGAGATCGAATATTCTTTTGGATGTTTTCCATTGATTCGCGCAACGCGGAACCAGATTCTTTCTGGAGAGGCGGCATTTCGGAAATCGTCTGTAAATGATGTTGAACACGCATTCGCTTATCTTCAAACCTCTTTTTTAATAAATCCCATGCAATGGTATAGTTATCATCCGTAATCTCCAATCCATCAATAACATCAGCTGCCGAACCTAACAACGATGATTTTAAATAGAAGAACTTTTGAACCTTACCCAAAACTTGATTTTTATCTACCATTGCACTGAAGACGTCATGAAAAGCTGACCATTTGCCGAAATTACCGTCGAATTTGGGAATATTTATAGTTGGTAACTTTAAACCGACTGAAGGATTGATACGCAGGTTTTCCATATTTGGAATTGCGTTTGCATTCATATTGTACATAGGTTGTTTCATAATTGCATTATTATCCGCATGTTGTCGCAAAAAAACTCGAGCAAGAGAAGTTAAATTATAAAAGCTCTCCTCAAAGTCCTTTCTCGCTTTGGACTCATCTTCGTTTTCGCTTAATTCCTCTATTTCTGCTTGCACATCCTGAAATTCATTCCAGCTATCACTTATTTTCTCTAACCTTACTTCTAAATTCATACAGAGTTCAAAACTATCTTCGAAATTGTTCAAGAAATCGCTAAAACCGTCTAAACGCGATTGCGATAATCTGCGATATCTAATTGCTTTCGCTAATTTTTCTTCAGCCATTTTGACACTCTAGGAAAATATTCGGAGAAAATTTTACCTTAATTATACAGATATGGTTTAACGATACTTACAAATGTTTGACGATAAAAATGACAGTTCTCTAATAGAATTAAAAGTATGTTTACGCAAAACAGAAGAGGTGAAGTCAACGTTGATTGCTGTTTGTTGTTTGATGACAAATCGATGACAGCTCGACCACGTAATTCCCCTCTGGGGAAGCTGACGATAGATGACGAAACTCGAAGAATTGATACTCCAGGATCCTTCCTTACGTAGTTTGGTTCAGTTGGTAAATTGGCGAAAAAATTTCCATCCTTGCCATTATCCTTGAGATGATTGTAAATATATGGTCCACTTTGGCTTTTGATTTACGAAGTGTTCATGGTTTGAAATTACTCTTTGTCCAGGCAATTCGAGACAAAGATAAAGATGGCGATGGCACTTTAGATCATGACAGAAAGTCTCATGCAACCCATGTGGGGTTAAGTCGAGAAATTTTAAGCATTCACACTGATGATTGCTTGAAATGTAATGTCTTTTAGAAAGCACAATGCTTCTCGGTATCGCGATTTATAGAACAAACTTTTCAAATTTGACTATTCGTGTTTCACTATCTCACAATCGAGCATGTGGCACGAAGAATTAGTTACTTTTTACACTCGCGAATCCGAATAAACCAAGCTCTGCTACCAATGATTATTTTAAAGATGTGGTTAATTTTCTCGTGTGTAAATGATTCAATAAAACTCGTTACAATAACTTGTTTTTATTTTAACATGATGAAGGTACAAAGATTCGTTCTACCCGATATTCCCGAAAACTCCATATTGAATATATAAAAAAAAAGAATATGAAAAAATGTAAAGCACTCGCACGAAGCTAGGTTCAGCATGCTGAAAAGATAAGAAAATAAATCTTTGCTCGCATTGCACTGTCTGCGTGGCGGTAAAACTGAAAAATTTAACTGAAAACCTACAAACACGCAGTATTCCCCGAACGGTCACCCATCCAAGTACTAACCGCGCCCAACACTGCTTAACTTCAGTGATCTAACGGGAACTGGTGTTTTCAGCGTGGTATCGCCGTTGACAAATTTTCAACAACAAAAAAAAAATGAAGAATCAATTTTCAACAAAAGAAATTAATTTCTAACCAGGAATAAAATAGTGACATTTTTAGTAAAAAAAAAATTCGCAATCAATAAAAATAAATATCAACTAATACATTCTTAAATTCCTAGCTTTTCAACCAAAAGGGTGAATTTTCAAATGAAGAAGATAAATTTCAAACCAGACATGAAATAATTAAATTTTCAAGTGAAAAAATTAATTTAAACGAAAATTTTGTTGTTGTTGAAATAGACAGTTAAATTTTCAAACAAAGCAATGAATTTCCGACAGGAGTGCTGAATTAGATACCAAGAACATTAAAATTCTACCACGAAAAACGAATTTTCGAGAAAATAAAGGATTTTTCAACTAAAGAAGATAAATTTTCAACCAAACATGGAGCAGTTGAATTTTCAATTGAGAAAATTCATTTTAAACAAAAGCTGTTTTACTTTGATCCATGTAGTTGAATTTTCAAGCAAAAAAGATCAATTCTCATAAAAAATGTAATAGTTGATATTTCAATCGAAAATTTGTTATTTTAAACTAAAAAGAGTTGAATGCGGTAACAACCCTGAAAGTAATTTATTATTTTCTTGAATCGTCACACATTTTCAAAATAAAACAATTTTGGAGTATTCAAATGCAAAGAGAAGTAATTCCGCAATTTAAGTTTCGCACCCAAATGACGTCACTATTTACTAACATAACCTCCATTATAAAGTCATTATGGCGGTAAATGTAAATTGGTTTATAGTTTTCTTTTTTTTTTTTAATACAAGAAGTATTTAAAAAGGACTGCATTTTAAAATATTGCAAATAATCAATTATCCAACGAAAGCATATAATTCTTGGGCGGAGAGAATATTAAATTTCTTTCAACCTTCTTTGTTATCCAAAGCTCTATATTATACTCATAATTTTTATTACTTTCAGGAATTCGAGACGTAAAATTTGATTTATTAATTTAAATCTTTATTACGATCCAAAAAAGGGTCATAAAATAAGAGATAAAAGAGAAATTTTACAGACAAGGGAGAGAAGAATAGGAGGGGGTTATCAAGAAAGATATTGAGAGAAATGAAGGATTATGATGAGGACCAGAGGATTTAATGGTCTGTGAGCGGTGAGACGTGCCGCGTACACGCAGGTATATGCAGGTGTAACGTCCTCGTAAATCAAATGCGCACTAAATTCCAACCATTTCGAACCAGCGAAATGACGCCCACGATAATAGAGAGATGCCGCTTTTCTACTGGATCAGGTGCAATAAAATCTGAAATGGTAATTCGCGGATGAGCCCTCGACTATGAGAAAACGGAAACTCTTGTACCCTTTCGGCAAACGCATTGAAATTCCACGGATTTATCACCAACTGTTATATGAAATTTTTATTTTGAGAAGAAGAGAAATGAAAAAAAAACAATAAAAAATAGTTACTGTGCTTGGGATCGAACCCTGGACGATTACTCACAAATTCTGGATTTTTCTCTTCAGGGGCCGCCCATAAATTACTGATTCTGAAATTATTCTAGAATTTCCGTGTTTCTTATTTGAAGAACTCGTTTTTTCCGTAACAATGCTCCGACATGAGTCGATGTTCAATATCTCTAGCAAGCAGCCCAGGTGGAGAGCTTAACAAAGTCATCATGTCAAGCTCTCCACGCGGGCACATTAGTATCCAAGGTCTTCCATTTCAGGCGCCTCTCACTCCACTTATACTCCTTAAAATTAATTTTTAATAAACTATTCGTCGCAAAGCTTTCCTGTCCTGGCATATCACTTTAGCTTCGTTTACGCCGATGCATTTCCTCATGCACGCTCTTGCGTTTCTATGGATTCTTATGTATTTTCTAATTACGTTCTCATTTACATATTCCCACAATTAATTTCTCGGTCTCCCTCTGGGTACGCTACCATTTACTTTACCTGAATATACTTGTTTTGTCAGTCGTTCTTCTTTCATTTTCTCAAAATGTCCAAGCCATCTCAACAAATTTTTTTTCACTATTTTCAAATAGTGTTTCTTCTACACCACGTTCTTTGAGATAACTCTCATAACTGATTTTGTCCATTAGCATTTCGCCGCATACATTGCGTGGAAATTGAATACCAACCACGCTAACTTTACTTCTATCCTTTTCTTAGTAGCTCCACGTCTCGCTACCGTGAAGCGGAGTGGGTGCAGGTACAGAGTTATATATAGACTAGCAAGATACACTTGTCAACTAATTATATCCTCTCATCGTCTAAGGCAATGGTGCTGATTGTTTTTCACCCCTTCCTTCAAATACCATATTTTTTGTATCAATTCACGTCCACTTTGAGGCATATGTTCTTCGTGTTAGTATTCAGTCTGTTAAACATTCTCTGTAAGCCTTCGATTAACTCTGACATAACAACCTTGTCATCTGCAAACGCTGACCCACGCACCTTCAGTGTCTCGAGATACACACCTTCTTCGTCGAAGAGTGCCATTCTCAGACACTTTCACTGTAAAAAATAGGATTCGATTTGGAACTTAATTCGGTATTAAAACAGTTCACGCGAAAAAACAATCGCACTTCAGTTGGATCCGCCAATCTAATAAAATAAGTTCGATTTGTGGATTGAAATAGGCTCGAAATGAGGATCATCTCCCGAGTTGAAGTTTCATCGTCAGTTTCAACTTCTTTCAGCGTATGCGTTATCCAATGGAAAGTGAAAATATTGAAAACCGCAGTTTCGACTTCTTTCGCCTTCAACGTCGAAAATTGGCAAAAGTTCTTCTTACTGATTTAACCTTCATTTCAACTTTAAACTATGTTGTGCAGTTTCACCTTCCCTTTCAACGTGATGATTGTTTTCAGGAGAGATATTCAATCGTAATCAATTTAATTTTCAACACACCCTCCACCCACCTCGGAAGAGGGCGAAAGTGGAGTAGAAAAATGAGAAAGCTCAATTTTATTCTTAAAACGCAGGCTTCCAATTTTAACTCTAGGTATAAGCAGCCAATGAATTAACTACGAATCGAAAAAATAATGACTACGAATCAAAAAAATGTTGTCGAATGAAACTTACGTATTTTTTCATGGTGATTCTGAATCTGCTATGAAAAATATTTTTGATAATAAAGCATCGATGCGTTTCAAACTAGTTTTCAGTACCTTTTCAAGATGCGAAAAAAAAATTTTTCGAAGATTTTAAGGGATGACTGAAAAGTCAAGAAAAATAAAATTCCCTAAACTGTAAAATTTCCGAATAATAATACTTTGCACATTTTCAAATAAAATTGTTTATCGAAAAAAACATTTTTTCAATTATTGTTTTTTTAAGTTGAAATAATAATTGCTTTAACTTCAAACATTAACAATATTTCTTTCCTTGATAAAAATATTTGATTCTTTCTTTTTTAACAAGGGAATAATATTCATTAAAATACAATTTTGGAAATTTTCCAATTTGGGATTCTTATATTTCGGCAATTTTATAGTTTCAAGAAATTGATTATTCGGAAATGTTCCAATTCGGAAATTTTACAGTGCGGATAAATCTTACTTTTCCGGATTTTTCAGTCGTTCCGATTTTTAAAAATCTGAAAAATAATAAATATTCTAATGTTATCTAAATTAAATTAATCAAATAAATCAATTAATTTACTTCATTTGATTAGTTCGTTCAATTTCATTAATTTCATTAATTTTAATCATTTAATTTATTATAATAATTAAATGAATTAGATAATATTAGAATAACAATTTTTTCAGATATAAAATAAATTCGACTGCGTTTCTATTCAATATTTAACTTTTATCAAATTTGAGTTACATTATCTCGATAAATAAAATGTGAATATTTCAAAATGTACCTGTGAGAAAATTTGCATAGCCATTTTAATCAATATACGGTATTTCAAAAGCATAAATTAGTATAAATGATTTGAGAAATAAAAAAAAGATTACATTAAATAACATGATATTTTTTATCTACTGAATACTCATTTTATTTTTTAACCTAATGCTCAGAATATGTTAAAAACTATCCACGTACCACTTGAACATGCTAAAATATAATTATTTTTAATCACTAATAATAAATCAAAAATTATATTTTTTAAAGTTTTAAATAAGCGCGCGAACGGCAGCTAATGAAGCGCCATATGCATCGCATGCGCAGTAGTGCAAGGTGCCCACGTTGGGAGCACTGCCTGGATGGCGTGACAATTTCGTGCAATACGCGCGCAATAACGACCAGCAACGCGGCGTTACTGGTCGTTATTTATTGTTAAATAATCATATCAGTGATCATGGAAAAACCAGCGCGAAGAGGAAGGAAAAAATCTTTTGCCCTCATCTCGTGGACGGATTTGGTACAGAAGGATGTAATTGCTACGACGACTCTTCTAGAATGAAGCAGACAGCCCGGTTTAACGACAACCCTCACGTGGAAGAACAACATAACCAACAAAAAAACAAAGCATCCAGCAAAAATAATTTCTATTAACAGTAAGTTACAATTTTTTTCAAACATGTATCAATTGTGCCATATCATAATGATATAATGATTTGAAAGTGTCAGAATCAAAAAATATAATGACTTTGAAGTTATAGATTTGTTAATTCTTTTAAAAAAGTCAACAATTTTCAAATATTATGATAGTTTTTTACATTCTCATCAGAGAAGGTATTATAATTGTGCAAAGTTTGACCCCACCCGCCCCCGTTTTTGTCAAATGTCCACGTTTTGAGACCTCCTGAACCCGAAAAACGGGGTTTCGCGAAAGTTTCTGTCTGTACGTATGCATGTATGTGCGTCTGTAGATTTTTAGTCTTAGCACGACCACTTTCGAAAGAATTGAGATTCTGGATTGGGCTTTGATATCCTCTTTGAGTGTCCTGAAATATAGGTCCAGTACGTCAGCCAGTGCGTATGATAATCCAAAAGTTAAAGTATTTTCCAAATTTTTTAGACTGCTTCCTTTCAAACTAAAAAATTCTATGTTCGGTTATTAGTAAAAATCAAAAAGACGAACAATTTATTATAATTATTTTTTTTGATAAAAAAAAATGACTGGAGTTATAGCATTTACAAGATTCCAAAAAACAAACAACAATGAACATTTCAAGCCAAACAACACATAATATGAAAAAATGTAAGCAAAAGAAAATCGTTGCTTTTTGAACAAGCTACAAGATTTTCACAAGAATTTTTCAAATTTTCATGGAAAATCACAAATTTAAATTTTCATCGCACAAAAAAATAATCAAAAATTCCCATTTTACGATCACACTATGAAAGGTACAAAAAAAGATGAATCAAGAAAAATTGTGCATCCAAAAAAGATTCACAAATTTGTTATAAATCACATTTTAATAGCAAGCGTAGTTTTTGCTTCATTCGTAAGAAACAACATTTTAATTAAAGAATTACATTTCTGGTCAACTGAAACAAGCTACGAAAAAAATAAATAAACAAAATTTGTTCACCCTAAAAAGAACTACCAATTTGTAATAATTCGTTTTTTGGAAGGATGCGTAGTTTTTATTTCAATCGTAAAAAATATCATTTACAATAAAAAAATTACATTTTCGGAAAAACGACGCAAGCTACGGAAAAAAATTCATCCACAAAAGTTGTTCACCCAAAAATTATCCACAAATTTGTAAAAATATTATTATTTTACAGCTAACAGAAATGAGTTGGACCATTTGCTTCTTACTAGCTCGGGAATAGTACTCGATGAGCTCGATAAGATTTTTTCTCAAGAATCGTTGACCGAAAAAAACAACGAATTTCTCAAAAAGACAAGAACTTAACAAAAAGAAAATTTAAGTTTTTAAGATATAAAACATCCAGAAAATGAATACGACTATAAAAAAGATCGATATATATTTGAAAATATTGAGTTTTCGAAGAAATTGGCGAACAATAAGGCAACAGTCACAAAAAATGCCTTGCTGGTTTGTTTGATGATCTATACCAAATTAAGATATTTCGCTATAGACTTAACTATAAAAATATATGGAATTCAAAATATTAAACCTAATTTTTAAAATTATTTTTTCTTGTGCGAAAATAGCAAATTTAATTTCCTTCTTTCGTGAGTAACAGAATTATTCTGTCGACTCCCAGAGAAAATACTGGTGAATTACTCAAATTACTCATCCAAAAATTACTTTCTGTAAACAAGGATCAAGTTATATTTATACAACTTCTATAAAAAAATATTGACTATGAAACCAGAGCAATTATGCAAGAATTGTTCGGTTTTTCAGGAACGAAAACCGATTGATCTGCAGCTGTTAACAAAAAATGCACGAATTACCAAAACTAACCATTTCTGGCGCTCAATCCTCGCAATCGTAAAGTCGGAAAACTGAATGATTTGACCAAGAGGAGAGTGATTTTCAAGAAGACCATTTTTCGGAAGATAATGCTCGGTAGTTGCATGGAAACGACTATGCCTATAAAATTACTATGACAAAAATTAAGTCATGTTTGAGTTGATCAATTACTTATAATTCCAAAAAATTATATTTCACCACGAAAAGCAATGTGAAATTTTTACTTAATAAATAAGCACTCAATATCTATAAAATATGTATAATTTATTTTACAACTCATTTTTTGCAATTTTTTGGTTTTAATCTTTCCGTTTTTCACTGTTTCTGCTGAAAGAATTTCGCGAATACAATACTTAACAATTTAGAAAAGTATAAATATTCTCATGATTGCAGTACTTTTATACAAATTTTGACTCAACATATAAGCTTTAGGACCTAAATTTAATCGCCACCGAAAGTTTAGGTGACAATTACAGGCTTAGAATTCAATAGGCAATACCATGGAATATACATGTATAGGGTGTCTTTTTTATCTTGAGACATCGAAATATCTTAAGGAATACGCATCCAACAAAAAAATCTTCGTAATAAAAACTTTTTATTTTCGAGGGGGAAAAGAAACTCCACAAACATTTAACCCACACCGCACCGTCTTGGGACGGGGGACGGGGGTAACTTTAGAATTTCAAATGGGAACCTATAGTTTTTATTGCAGATTTAGATTCATTAAAGAATCCCTGAGTTCTATTCGAAAAAATGTTTTAGATTCGAGTAAGACGGCGATGCATTTGCAAATTCCGCGAATTGTGGGGTAAATTTTTGCGGAGTCGTTTTTCTTCCTCGAAAATAAAAAGTTTTTATGACGGATAATTTTTTCATTGGATGCGTATTTCTTTACATGAATATATTACGTTAATGATTGTGAAAAACGCTGAAATAAAGGTGAGATCAAAATATCGTTTCAACTTCATTTCGACTGCAAAACTTGTAAAAGCGGTAATAACTACAACTTTTGCAGTCGAAATGAAGGCGAAAATACATTAGCTGACATTGAGATTTCAACTTCATTTCGTCTTCATTCATCTTCATTGATGAAAGTGAAAGAAGTTGAAACTGACGACGAAACTTCGACTCGGGCTGTCAATAACTAAATCTGATAAAACAAATTCTAATCTGTCAAGTTTAGAAACCAACGTAACCCATAGGGCTGCAGTTCGCGACGTCTGAGTGTGTCGGTTCAACACTAATTTTTACGAATTTTTAGTTTCATCTATTTTTTGTTTTTTGTAAGAGTAAAGTTTGGAACAATTGAAACAATGCACCCTCTGAATCAATTTAGTTCGCTATCTCGGATCATTTATCAATCTGAAGTTAGCAAACTAAACAAGACAGAAACTGGTACTAAAATAACACTATTTGTGATATTATATTAGAACGCCCAAAAAAGGATCCCAGATGAAAATGAATGCCTAGTATTTACTGTGTTGTATGCATATAAAAACAGCGAAGAGGACCCAACGCATCCTTGCCTAACTCCTTGCCTGATATCGAACCAGTCACTCAGTTGCCAATTTACCATCGCAACCGCTTTTCTTCCTGCAAATATTACTTTTATTGTTTTCAGGAGTCATACATTCATTCCGTTCTCTTTCAGGACTTCCCGAATCTTACTTCTATCCATCTTATCAAACGCTTTTTCCAGGTCAACAAATGCACAATATACTTGCTTGTTTACCCCTGAACTTTTTTCTATGATCTGTCTCAAGCTAAATATCTGATCCACGAAAGATCTTCCTCGCATAAATCTACTTTTATGCAAGGAAGATCTTGAGCATTATTAAGATTCCTATTTGTTTATTGCGGAATCAGCGGACTGTCTTCTTTTTCTCGTTTTTCCACTTGAATGCAAACTGAATTATCATAATTTAATAGGATACTCCAACTATTTATGGTCGAAAAGTCTGCTATTAAAATTCTGGTTAAGAATTAATCTTTTTGGTTCGAAATTTAATTATTCTGTTGGAAATTTCTTTCTTTGGCTTGAAAAGTCAATGATTTGATTGCAATTTTTTTTTAGGTTTAAAAATTCAACTCTCTTTGCAGAAATGTAATATTTTTTGGCTGAAAATGCAACTGTCTGGTTGAAGATTAATTCATGATGATTGAAAGCTAACTTTTTTTTTTGAAATTTTACTTTTTCGAATTGAAAATGCAACTCTTTTGCAAAAAATTCAACAATATGGTATCAAATTTAATAATCTGGTAGAAAATTTAACTATTTGGTCGAAGGTTAAACTGATTGGTTAAAAATTCATTTGAAAAAATCTAAAATTTATCATTTTACTTAAAAATGGATTCGTTTGGTTAAGAATTCAACTGTTTTGTTGAATTGTTTTGACTGAAAAGTTATTTTTATCAACTGAAAATTCACCTATTCCATTCTTGTTTGAAAATTTATATTTTCATTCGAAAATTCCTGTATTTTATTTAATAAACGTCTTCTTTGGCATAAAATATATTTCATTTAAATGCCACTGTATGGTTATAAATCAATCTGTTCTAGTAGGGGCCGATGAAAATTTTGCTTTAAATTAAATTAAAATTGTATAAAAGACGCTGTAGCTATTTTAATATTAATTTTAATTCATAATCATTAATTTAATTTTATAGAACTTTGAATTAAAGCATATATTTTGATTTGGTAATCAGACAATCCAAAGAAGAAACACGTAATAAGCGTACGTAGCGTGCAATTTTTTGGTGGTTTCTAATAATTTTTCTAGTTTAATTGGCGTTCAAAATCAAATGATTATCATTAGAGTATAAGGCTCTCAAGTGGCTTTTAAATTGATACTAATGTCTAGTCATCTCTATTTCAATATTTTTTTTAAAAACTTTTTGTTTTTTGTTAGAAACTTTTGGGTTAAAAATTGATCTGTTCTGATTGAGGATTGAACTATTTTTTAGAAAATTCGTTTTTCCAAGTGAATCCAATTCTTTCTTATTTAAAATTAAAATATGTATTTTCTGGTGGAAACATCAACTATTATATTTTTTGTTGAGAATACATTTTCTTGGACGAAGATTCAACTGTTTGGCTTAAAATTCAACTACTATCTTGAAAATTCCGTTTTTTTGTTGAGAATTGTCTTGGTTGAAGATTGATTTCTTCGGTTGAAAATTGAACTTATTTGTCGAAAACACTTTTTTTTAAATAAAAATTAATAGTTTGAATTGAACATAAAATTAAATCATACTTGTTCAAAAATTCCTTTCTTTAGTTGAAAATTTAATTATTTGTTGTTTTTTTTTGTTCAAAAAAATGTTTAAGATTTTGATTTGATCCTTTTTGTTTGAAAATTCTTGTATTCTGTCAAAAAATCGTATTTTCTAGTGGAAAATGAATCCTCTTGTTTTTAAATTTAATTATTCGGTAGAAAATGTATGTAATTCGTTAACAATTTGTCTTTTTTTTTAGAAAATATATTTTTCCAGCCAGCAAGCTAAATGTATGGTTAAAAATTAATCTGTTTTACTTGAAGATTCAAGCATTTTGTTGAAAATTTGAATTTTCATCAAGTTATATTTAACTGTATATTATCTCAAATTTAGATTTTTTTTTGTTTGAGGGTAAAATCTCATATCTTTTGTTGAAATTTCAAATGGTTTGTAGAGAATTCATCTCTTTGCCTTGAAAATTGAAAAAATTGGTAGAAAATCTAACAGTTTTGTAGAATATACGTCTAATGTTTATTGAAAATTAATTCTTCTGAATAAAGATATAACTTATTGAAAATTCAATTGTTTTGTCAGAACTGTATGTAATTTGTTGAAAGTTTGTCTTTTTTTGGTAAACAAAATTTGCGCCGAGTTTGACCGCGCCGAGGGCGTATCATAAATAGCCAAGACTGTGATTCAAACCTCTGATGGACTGCAGTTACAAATTGGAACTGAAATTGATTTTCAATTTGTTTTTGAAGACGGTTCTCAAAGAACCTGCGGCTTTGACGATTACATGCTTATTGTGACACTCGCGCTTCGTATTTGATAAATAAGTTGTATACACGGTTGTCTTTAAACAATAAAATAAAGTAGTCAAAATGGAACGGACTATAAGAAGTAGGTATGTTTTTCAATATAATGTCAATAAAAAATGTAAGTTTCTTTTTTTGAATTTACTAAACAGAGACACTAAGCGATAGGCTTTGATTCCGTTCGTTTAAAGTTCGGTTCTAAGTCTATACAAATTAGTAGTCATTTCAAAAAAGATAATGGAAATCATTTCACTGCGTTTCAAAAATATTTCGATATAGGTAATCCACTAAATTATTATTGATCCAGAACGTTTTTATTTGGTGTCCCATTGAAAAATATCATTGAGATAATTTTTCAACCTAATTGAAATCCACCAAAAAATCAATATGAAAACTCAAACAAAGCATATTATTATTTCGAAATATATTTGATGTTTAGTGATAATTTTGATTGTCATTTCTTTATATATCCGAAAAAAAGTTTTTTTTTCAATTCTTTGAACATTTTCAAAATGTTTAAAGGCATATAACTATTTAATTTATATCCGAATAAAAAATTGCATTAGGATAATTTGCAAGTCTTTTTGTTATATACCAGAAACTCTGACAAAAATTTCTAAAGCTACTGAAAAATTTTGAAAATTTTCTAAATGTCTCTAACTTTTTAAATCTTGGTCTCATCGAAAAATTTTATTGATATCGTTCCAAAATATATTTGATATTGAGTAGCAATTTTTTATTACGATTTCTGATTCTGCAAAAAAAAATAGTTTTTCATACTTTTTTTTAAATATTCAAAATATTGAAAAGCATATAACTTTTCTAATTCTCATGGAAATTAAAAATGTCATCAGGATAATTTGTACTTTAAACAAAAGATTTTTAAATTTCCAAATGGCTCCGAGCTTATTAATTTTGCCTTCATTTTGGGATCCTTAAAATGTGTATCAAAGGCTGACTTAAGTATACAAATCCTTCAAAAGTCGTCACAACAAAATTCAGGTAACCACACACACAGACAAACATACAGACATACAGAAACCGACAAAATTGTATGATTTTCGAACTCTGTGAGTGCCGAAACATAAAAGTCCGTTGAAAACTAGAAATCGAAAATTTGAAAGATTACATTATACTCTGATGAATGAGAATGTAACAATTAATATTCTGGGTTAAACATTCAAACATTGTTTTAACCTTTTATGTTTTCTGTTAAAAATTCTCTTCCTTTATTTTAAAATTAATCTTCTTGGTGGAAAATTCCTCTATTTGGTTAAATTTGTATTGGATTAACCAAGAATCGAACATTTGAGAACGGCAAAAAGAAGCGGAGGCTAGAGAACGAAAAAAGGGTTCTATAGCTTAATATATCTGTTCATCAAATATTTTAAAGTTCATTTTTTCAAAATGTAAACTTAAAACAGTCAAATTTTGCAGCGAAATTGCACAAGAAGGTTTAAAAAGAAGTTCATATGTTTCTTTGAAGCCCGTTAAAAAAAAAGAAAGTCAATTTGTGTAAAAATTGTGTACAAATGAGTGAAAATAAGAGAAATATATTTCCGAATAACATTGTAAAACGGCTCATTAGAGACAGATATATGACAATTGAAAAAGAGGGAGAACAAACGAAGAGATAAGCAAACGACCTCGCTCTCATTTCTTTATTACTTATCTATCTTTTTTATGCTACCGGGATATGATAATAAGAAATTAATACGAAATATATTTGTATGTTATGCTAATATTATTATTCAAAAAGAAGAATTGAATCCTAAGGTAATTATGAAGGAAATATTAACATTTCTTTATCTTAAATATTTATAAGAAACTATTGTACATTAAAAAAAAACGAAAACTCTCATTAGCGTCTCAATTAAACAACGTTTAGAATTTATTCAATTGTCAATCAGTTTGGAATATCTGATGAAAAGCAAAATCAAGAAGGCTTCAATTTCAATCTATGATAAAAACTTCTCCTTCTGTTGTGTATATCCTTAATTCTAGTGAAAGATGAAAACTCTACTTTCAGAAATGATTCTTCATCACATTGGACAAAAATTAAAATTTTATTATTCTGAATATATTCACTGATTTTAAAAGATGACTTTCTAGTTTGAGGATACAACGCATACTGCGACAAGTGTCTCATTTGGCCCTAAAAAAACTGGGACTACAGTTTCATAGAACAGAGATCTTAAAAGCCAAGTGTTGAAGAATTGGCAGTGGATGCTCTGCCGGTACCGGCAAAAACTTTCCCTGTCGGTATCGGCAAAAAAGTGTTCTGCCGGTACATTATTATATGAATTTATATTACATTATTACATTTTCATTACATCTTTTATTACCTTTGTATAACATGAGTACATTGTTATTGTTATTGTACATATCACTATTTCTGTGACCAGTCACAGGACTGCCTTCAACGTTATTTCTGTGCCCGCACGATACTTTGAAAAAGCGTAGGGATTTAGAAGAGATTATTTTTACGATCAGTCGAAACATGCCTTGCCGCCCCCTCGATACTTTAGAAGGGGTATCTGCCCGCCACCATATTCTCCCAAATTTACAATATACATTTTTCACATTTTTATAGTGATCAAACACATTTATCATTTTATTTATTCCATTTTCAAGGAAATTTTATTATTTTTGATTTTTCAGAAAACATTCAACAAATCTATTTTGAATCAGCTTCCTCCAAAATATTCAAAATTATTTTGATAATTAATAAAGTAAAATTGATAAATAATTTAAATGTAATATAATTCTAGTTTTCTATTCACAGTATAAGTATTCAATGAATCTTATTAAAGTATTCATTGAATCTTCCTTAGACCACCATCAATGCAGGTATCAAGCCTGATGCTTTCATTTATGGAAAGTCTTTGAATAATGCGATTAAGTCATACATGAAACATCCTTATGGCAAACATACTTTTGGTGTGTAGCAGAATGTCATTATATAACTTTTTATTTTGAATAAATAATTTTCAATTATAAGGAAATAGTTCTTCCTAAAATTTTTTAAATGCACAAAATTTCACAACAAAAGTATTTTTGAGTAACTATAGTCATATAAAAACATTTTCTTGAAAGAATTCATTTAACTAGAAGGAAGTCATTTTTTGTATGCTTTTACAATTGCGCGAAATTATATAACAGAAAAACGACTTTTGATTATTAACATCCTTACCAAAACAAATTATATATTTGTTTAAAGAGGGTTCATTTTTTTTTAACAAAACGGACATGTGAAATTATTGGGAAAATCGATCATTGTGCCTAGAACGTTCGTTTTATAAAAACAAATTCTCAAGAAAGTTAATTTTTGTAGCACAATTGCACAAAAAGTGTTAAATGAAAGAAAGGTGTTTCTAAATAACTTGTGGAACGGCTCATTAGAGACATATATATGAAAATTGAAAAAAGAGGGAGAAAAAAAAGAGACAACCAAAACAAATTTGCTCTCTTCTTGGTTAAAAATTCATCTTTCTGATTGAAAACTCAATTATTCAGGAGAAAATTCAAATGTTTTGTAGAAAGCTCCTCTTTTTGGCTTGAGAATTAAATATCTTGGAAGAAACTTTATGGACGCTTAAAAGAGGGAGTCCGTTGTGCAAAATTTTTGTAAAAAAAAAACTTTACCTAATTTATGTGCGGCCCCTTATCAAAATTTATCGAAAATTATGATCTCAGCATCTGAATTCCAGAAAAGAATCCTAAATTGATACAAGTAATTAAAATTAAGTTTGAGGGCTTGAAAGCGACCTGAATTGATGAAATTCAATATCCTAAGTGATTGGTTGGCTCTCGAGAATAAAATGAGGGAAAGACAAGTGTTATCGCGAAAATGCCCGATTCGCGGATAAACAAGGATTTAAGCGGGTACTTTCATGAATCCGCCCCCATCCCTTTTCTTGATGCAACATGGCAACGTTTCCACATTACGGCAGCTCATAAAACGTCCCGTAAAACTGAAGAAATTAAAACTTTGCTACTCGCCTATCTGAAATGAGCACTCGAGACTTATATATAGCCACTGTCTCTTCCCGAGTTCACAGACTCTGCGTATACACTTATATATCGAAGCAACTACAACATGAATTGTATGAACATATAGAAACAAGCCTTCAAGTTTGAGAAGAAAAAATACTGAAAAATAGTCGGAGGAGCAAAGAAGACTACACGTTTTTTCATTCCATTTTTACACTTAAGACGCTCGATAAACAGCTTCAATTTAATGAAACTAGAAACGTTCACACCTTTTTTTTAAACCCTAAGGCCAAGAAAAAAATTCTGGCCATTTCCTGGCTTCCAAAAGATTCCCAAATCATTGAAATTTTTTTATTCGAACTTTTAAAGCTAAGCATTTGTTAACTTTGAGTACCGTAAAGCGGGGCACATTTGGTGCAATTTCGCTAGTTAGAACGAATAAAAAGTGCATTCGTTAAGATTTTAAGCTTTAGCAAATTAGTTATATTGTGCAAAAATCACGTGAAAAACTTGCCTTGCAGAAGTTTGTGGATCCAATGGACAATATTTTCAAGCATCTAAATAATATCTATATAAAATTGTATTCAAATGGCTTTTTCTTTCATACAGCTCATTCAGATATAAACAGCTATCAATGCATGTGTGCGTTTAGATTTGCAAAATAATTTTTGTTTGCATTATAAAATGAATCACCCTAATCCTCGGCTCATAGAAATAATAGGTATAAGTTCGTATCCAAGCTTTGGAAAAGCATGCAGCGCTATATTCAGATTTTTCAACATTTTTATTTCAGCTGTTTATTATTTTTTTTAATGATTAAAAAATGTAACTTATCAATCATAGTAGTTCAAATAAATTATGCTGCAAATCCTTATTTTGAACATTCGTTCAATATCGTTGTTTCAGCTATACATTTTTTTCTATGCAAAACGTTCGAAGTATCTCAAATTAAAAATTAAAACATTAAATATCAATCAATTTTATATTTAAGAGTTCAATGATGCTATCAAAATTGTAATAATTCTGGAATGGTATTAAAAATATGTACAGTTCATAATTTGTAACGTTCTGGATTCAGTATTTAAAAATCAAGAAATTTTAAAACTAATATTTTCATGTTTAAACTATAACTACAGAACCATGAGAAATTTGAGGCCTCGAAAATTAAATTTTGAGAATTATGCATGCAGAATGAAAATGATAATGGGATAATGCAGGCCAAAATATGAAAACTGCTGGTTGATTAATAACATCCTTTACGTGATCAATTTATTTAACTTTATTTGTATGCCAAGAGATGAGATTAATTTTCTTTCTGTGTTGCCAAATAGTTACGAAATTGCAATGAAATGATCCTAAGTTCGCCTTGAAAAAATCAGACAAAGTAGGCGCCATATGCGCCTAAAAAAGGGTTTCCTAGCCTATAGCCCTTTATCAGTTTTGGGCCCTATGACAATTTTGAGTACTTTGTCGAATTTGAGCACCATTTTTGTTTTTGGCCCTATATCAATTCTGGACCCTATGTCGATTTCAAGCCATTTTTATATTTTGGATCTTATGTCATTTTTTGGGCCCTACATAAAATTTGGGTTCTGGGCCAATTTTGGGCCCTAGTTCGAATTTCGGTTCTATATTGATCAGAGGCCTTATGTAAATTTTGGGCCCAATGTAAATGTTGAGCCCTATGTAATTTTTGGACCCAATATCAATTTTGGGCCAAATGACAATTTCAGGTCATATGTCAATTTTAGGCACTTTGTCCATATTGAGTCGTACGTCGGACGAGCAGGCGGATGGACGGACACCCGACCGAAGCTATGTGGGTTTCTGCCCAGGGCTACGAAATCCTAAAAATTACGTAATTTTCTGTTATATATGTGTAACACCATAAAACTTCTGAAAATGTTTCGTGAAATTAAAAAAAAGAGAATTTCAACAGTGCACCACTCAGAGAAATGTCCTTTTGTGACAAAAGGATGTTTCTTGACGTGATTGAAATTTCCTCTTAAATTTAAGGTTAAGAGGATTTTCATTCGTCTCAACAATGATCCTTTTACAGGAAACATTTTCCTTATGCGATTAACTTCACCCAATCTTGCAGCCAAATAATTCTGTTTGTGTAAATCAGCCCTATGCATCGCCCCCACTCTTTCTGTTCTCTTAGCATCCGGAGGGGTATCGTAGTTCAAATAAATCCAACAGATGGCGCTCCGATAAAGTAATCCTGTTTTTGCATTGTTATGTATAGCATAAATACTAAAATGAATTTAAAAACTGATACTTTTTATACAAATAAAAGAAGAATATAGTTTTCAGTAACAGTAAGCGCAGCTGTGATTAGCGATGAAAAAAATTATGAAAACATGTAATTTATTACAAGGAAAATTGAATATAAAGATGAGTATTTTGAAAACAGTTTGAATTGTAGTCATATTTGTCTATTGTTTATTTTGCTAATGTAATTTATTAGTTTTAGAAACAATTGAAATTGTTACAAATTTTAAACATTTGTTTATATTATTTGAAAAATAATAGTGAAATAATATTCAAACCTTAATAATTAGCCTTTTAATATACTTTTTTATTAATCCATCTAGAAATTTTCCCTCTCTCTAGAAAATATATATTTAGATATAATTTATTTATAAAAAATTAATGCGAAAATTGCATCAAAATAGTTTAGAATTGAAGACAAATTATTTATTGAATATATTATT
The DNA here is from genome assembly GCA_932178445.1 of Andricus quercusramuli. Lineage (NCBI taxonomy): Eukaryota > Metazoa > Arthropoda > Insecta > Hymenoptera > Cynipidae > Andricus > Andricus quercusramuli. The sequence goes on along the minus strand of CAKNXH010000166.1, from coordinate 918,652 downwards.
GGAGACTATTATAATTATTGAACAGAATAATTGATCAAAAAGTGATGGACACGATAAGTGAGTTAAAAAAAATATATTTATATTAATATATAAAAGCATTTTAATTTGAAGGCATACAATTTTTTTAATATAAAAGCATTTGAATTTGAAGGAATGAAATTTTTTCAAGTAAACGAATTAAAAATATTTATTTCATTTTCATTATAAATCGCTTATCAAATTAAACGTAAGAATAAATATAATATACAGAGTGCACAGTCTTCCCTTTTTTCCTTGAAATTCACCCTTTCTTCCCTGTTCTCAAAAAACTTCTCCTTTTCCCCCCTTTCTCTTGAAATACACGATATTTGAAAATACAATATTTGAACTACCCCTATAACATTACAAAATATATGGAACTTTTTGAATCATTATTAGAAGGTGAACACTTTATACACCCACCTAATTTAAAAATGGAATATTCCAAATTCATCAACTGCAATGTAAAATTTAACAATTTAAAATTCAAAATATTTGAAATTCAAGAATTTTAAATCAGACTACAAACAAATTCAAAATCCCATTTAACGTCCAATAATCAAGTCAATATATGGAATTCCTGGAAATAAAACAAGAATTCAACGATGAAGTTTGGACAACCACCACAAAATGCTCCTATTGCAATTGCTGAAAAACAAAAAAATAAAAAAATTGGTTTCTTTGGACAAAAATAAAAAAGAAGAAAGAAAAATGAGAAGCCAACCAACCAAATCCCCTTCCCTCTCTTTTTTATTTCTTTCGTCTTTTTTATTTTTATTATTATAAAATCACAATAAGAAAGCATGCAAAGTATTTACCAACGTTTCGGTGCTCACACAGCACCCTTATCAAGGCAAGAAAAATTAAAACAGGTGGGAAAGGCGACCAAGCAACGACACTATTTCCTCGATATATGAGATCTGAATGTGGGCCAATAGGCTAATCCGTCACAAAAAACAAGAAATAAGAGAAAGATAAGAAATATTTTTTATTATTTTGAGCTGTCTCCAATTTTTCTTGAAACTCTCAAAAATCATTCTAAATGTAAAAAATTGCCTGAGAATCTTTCAAATTTTCCTAGGAATTTCAAGAAAATTTGTTTGTTCACTTGAAACCTTTCAAAATTCTTTGAAAGCTTCTAAATTTTCGGTTGAAAATTTTTCGGAAAACTCTGGCTTTTTACAAGGTCTTTTTCAGTTTGAAATACTTTTTCAATCTCTTCAAATTTACTAAATATTTCTTGAATTCACTCGATTTGTAATTATTAACATTTTTTGATCTTACAAAATTAAAACACTTTGCTTCAAAATCTTCTAATCTTTTTCGAAATTAGAGGAAATCTTTTAAAATCGTTTGCAATTTTCTCTTGAAGTTCATTTTTCAAGTTAAAAAATCATAACAATTTTCAAATATAAACACATGGATAGTCTAATTGTTCAAAATATTTGCATAAAAAGCCTCAAAAGGAAGTATGTTTCCAAAAATCAGTTCAAAAAAACATCTTAAAAATTCAATTTGCCTAACAAAATTGCACAAAAAGACGTAAAATGAGAGAACTACATCTGTTTCCAAGAAAACAGGGTGAATGACATATTGGAGGCAGTTATACAAGAAAGGAAAAAAAAGAGAAAAAGAAAAGAAACAACCAAACCAAACTCACTCTCTTTTCCTTGTGACGCCGTCTTTTTTATATTATGGGTAATCAACATGTATCAAAGCCAATTTAGACCTCCTTATTAGGGAAATTTTCAATAGGAAACTATTAGTAATTTTCGTCTTATGCTAGTATTGATTAGAATTTTAGATATGGAATTGAAATTAATTATTAAGATACTATTCACATTTTTTGGTGTATATGTTAATCTTTAATATTTTCAAAAACTTGTATACATGTTTTTAATTGTTTACACGCAATAACCAGAAATGTCGTGCTAATACTTCCTCTCATAAAATTTAATAAGAGTATCAGAAGCATTATTATATTTTTGAAGATGTTTTTTCTAATTAATTGCATTATTTTCCTTTGTCTTCATGCAAAACATCAACATGAATTCGTGTTTTGTTTGGCTTCATTCATTATATAAAACTTCCACGCCATCCCAATCAAAGTATTCACCATGTATGATTTTATGTTTCGAAAAGATACTTTGGTATTTCACATTTATATTGAAATTATTTTTATCTTCATCTCTCCTTATCCCTGGAGGCCTCCTTGTTTGACCTATATATACTGCATTGCAACTCCTACATTTCATTTTATAAATATCACATTCTGTTTATCTATAGTTTACAACGTATCTCTTTTTCCAATTGTATAGTTCAATCAAATGGAATTCTATGCATTTTGTGTAAAGCCATTGTCAAAGCCTTTAAAATTTCCCCAAAATATGGTAGAATAATCCGGTTGAATCTATTAAAATCTCTAGTCTCTTTGTTGTGTTGGTCATTGTCTTCTCGATTTATCTGTTCAATTCTATTGTTGAACTATTTTTCAGTGCTAAAAAGGTAGATGGTGATTTAAGAAAAAACAGTTTGCAAATTTCTGTGTTTTTTGTGAAAGTTCTGATGTAACAATTTTATAGATCTACCAGCCATACTTTTTACAATCAAAATCTTATTTTGTATTAGAAAGAAAATTCCTTCTACGTCCTGAAAAACATATGTTTCTGTAACCAGCATTGATGATTTGATCTTCATTAGTTTTAATAAGTTTCAATTCTGAAGAATGATGTTTTCCACACGTATACTTCTGAATGCATTTAGAAGTATATCAGTTTTGCTTGAGTCTACACATATGTGGCACTGAGTCATCTACAAGTCTAGAATAAGAAATACATTGGAAGCCAAAGTTTTCAAAATTATCATCAAATAGATCCTCCATTTTTTGAACCTATATTTTCTACATTTTCCATGACTATTTCAGCCAAAAGAGGTGAGAGAAGTGACCCCACTGGTATTCCAAATTCTTATTCATAAAAATTCACATCAAATTGAAAATAAATCGAGTGGACAACAACAAAATTGCTTCAATAAATTCTTTATATAGAAATTTAGTGTGCTTTTTAATACTATCCTACCTGTTTTCAATATCAGCCTCATCAAAGGAAGCCAGAATGTGACCTTATGGAATCGTAAAACCTTCAATGAGTTTTAGGAAAGCTCCACTATTTTTAACTGAATATTTCGAAACTGTTATTGATCTTCTAACAATGATTCTCATTAGTTCTTCTAATTTTCTAGTTGGATAGCTTATTGCTGATGACACAGATCTCAATGGATAATCAGCGTTTTGAGCTTTAATTAGAACATAGAATAAGGAGAGAACTGCGTTTATTATATCTATGGCATAGGTTGTAACATTTCCTAGATAAAATTTTACTCTAAATTTATTCGAAACCTCAAAATGAGGTGCTTGTTGTAATTTTCTAATAGTGTCATTTGCAATGACTTTCTAACTGTTTCTGTCATTAATTAGTTTTCAAGCTCGAGATTAACATACTAAATCTGAAGGTATCAATCTGATGTGCAACAGAATGATCCAACTATGTAACTGTCTTTTGTTTCATTTTACAGTGGGGGCTCATATTATTAGAGCCACCTACATAAATAATCGATTTGGCATTATAGGAAGAAATAAAAGTTCAACATTCGCGTCAAGTTTTTTTTTTATTCTGTCGACTGATGCTCTTGAAACATTAGCAATAAATGCAATCTTCCTTTGGGAATGCCCAGTATGCACTAATAAAGTTTTAATTTCGGAAATTTTCCTTGGAGAAAGGTTTTGCCCCATGATTCAAATATATCCTGCGAATAAAATGACAAAATTTATGTAAAAATGATATTTTCTTAGCGACAAACATTTTAAGCGAGCTGCTCACGGACATAATATTACAAAAACACACCGAAACAGCATACAATTTGTCAAATTCGTTAATAACCTCAAAAATACTCACCCAAACAACACCAAAGCAACACGGCGCCGACTGACAGTGTTACAAGAAAATGGCGTTCATGTGACAGATTATGTGTACTGAGTGTTACCAGTTACGAATTTATAGTCTGCACACATCCATAAACTCATAATAACAAAATATAAAATCAGCAGACATAGTTTAAATACAACATATATTGATTAAAATGAAAAATCTGTAACACTGTCAGTCGGCGCTTGACAGCCGTGTTGTTTGGGTAAGTATTTTGAGGTTATCAACGCATTTTACAAATTTTATGCTGTTTCGGTGTGTTTTTGCAATATTATGTCCGTTAGCAGCTCGCTTGAAATGTTTGTCGCTAAAAAAATATCGTTTTTACATAAATTTTGTCATTTTATTCGCAGGATTAATTTTAATCGTGGGGAAAGCTAGAGACCTTTCTCCAAGGAAAATTTCCGAAACTAAAACTTTATTAGTGCATATTGGGCATTTCCAAAGGAAGATTGCATCGACTGCTAATGTTTCAAGAGCATCATACGACCGAATAAAAAAAACTTGACGCAAATGTTGAACTTTTATTTCTTCCTCTAATGCCAAATCGATTATTTATGTAGATGGCTCTAATAATATAAGCCCCCACTGTATATTGATAAAGATTTTCATATTAATTGAATGAAGCTATAGCACTTTTGATACCTCAGGATTTGCTGTGTAATACAATTATGAACCGATGACGCAGGACGACCTAGTTTATTATGCGCCGAATTTATGATTCTTAAAGGTGAACAAAATTTTGTACGACACGATTAATTTGAAACCGAAGAATTTTAAATTAGATTAATATCACATTCAAAGTCCTATTTTGCGTCCAATACTCAGGTTAATGTACAGAATCCATAAAAATAAAGCCAAGAATGCAAGGACCAAATTTGGACAACCATCATGAAATGCTCCTATTGTATTCAAAAAAAATTATTTTTTTGACAAAGAAGATAGACCCGATGCATCTACAGCAGTATACATAACATTTGCTGTTTTTAAAAAGCTATATGTACATATGTATATCAGAAATCTACACCGTCTGTATGACTTCAAAGTGAAAAAAAGATTGATGAAACACAAATGTTTCTGACTGACAATTTTCGCTTCTCTTACAAATACGTGGAATAATTTATAATGACGAATCAGATAGCGACTTATATTTTAAAGACTTTCATCACGAAAGATCAGAAAGAATGATGAAAGAGAAATTGAAAATTGTAGAGAAAATCGGTATCTTTATTCGTATTTTTTTTATTCGTAATGGAAGTATTTTTCTATATGTGAAGGGAAGCATTTCCGCTTTGAATTTGATTCAAATAATGTTGAGATAATTTGAATTCACGGTGAATTCCGCAATGTTCACTTGAATGTGGTTTATTTCTCTTGAATTAAATGATTCCTTTTGAATTAAATTTCTTTCACCTTGACTTTAATGAAATTCAATCAGGAAATCAGACTTTCTGTTAGTAGCTCGATATCTTGGCTATAGTAAGTGAAAGCATATCTTGTGATGAAAAATATACAAAATAGGTTGATTTTAGTTATTATAAAGTGGCTGTCCATCAAATACGTAACGCTAAATTTTCGATTTTTGAAACCCAGTCTGTCTGTTCGTAACGGTACCGTAACAGTTAAACCTTTACCCTCTCTGTCTATGAAGTAACGTAACAAATGTGAATAATATAAAATGAATCTAACGATACTGACATTATTCAGGAAAAAGATAAACATTCTATTCATTTATAATAATAATTGAAAAATGTAGTTTTGTAATAAATGTCATCTTTAATAAAATTATAAACAGTACATATATAAGAGCTTTAATTATTTTGTAAAAGATTTAATTTCATCAACAAATCAATGTTTTTTAATTGCAGTCAATTTTAATTTTCTTCAAATCGGTTTGAAATCCATGTTTCATAATTATCAACTAGTGGTATCGCCGAATCTTCAACGTCATCATTGGGAATATTTATATTATCTAAGTGAACATTATCTTCATCAATCCATTCGACATGTTCTGATTCAGCTTTCTTCTGTATCAAGAGTTCTTTTTGTCGCCTTGTTATTATTTGATAAGGTCTCGTTTTTTCTAGTAAAGGAATACTGTGCTTGTGTATATTTTGTTTATGAATTAGCATTCCCTTTTTCGAAGCAAAATACAAGCCACAATCTTTGCACGTCCTTGCATGCAAATCTTTTTTAACAGTGGGGCAGAAGTAATCATAAGGCATGCTGATAAATCCAGGATGTTCGGGTTTAACGTCAAGACGACTCTGCAATAACAGATCAGCAAAATTATCGCGCCCATCATAATTTGGCTGAGGAGCATCAACTTTTGTAGGCATTTGTTTGAGAACATATGGCGCAGGGAGAAATCCATTTTTTAAAGTTTGCCTCAGTTCACTTCTAGCAGGTTTACAGCATCTTTCATCTAAGCATTTTACAATCTAGAAAATCGAATCATTATATTTTTATTAACACATCTTTTCATACGGTTTTTTGATATAAATTATAAATAAATATTTAATTTCTAATTTTCGTGGTTAAATTTCAATTTGAAAATTCATGTTTACCTGAAGAAAATATTGGCTTTCTCTGACATGTTGTGAATACCATAAATGTGATGGAAATTCAGGAACATGCGATTCTTCTTGTGGTTCCACATATTCAGTTGTTACCTTGTGACCATCTATGGGTTTTTTGCTCCTGAGTTCGACCGCAACATTAGCGGCGTGAGCAAAATTTTTTTTTCCAATTCAACGTCTATAGTGTTACCTCTAGAATCTGAATGGGAACCAAAAGCGTCATGTGGTAAAATGACACCAGAAAGTGCTTTGCTAAGAGGTGCCATTCTTCGTTCAACATGATTAAAAGCGCTTCTCCCAGGTGCATTCGTAAAGATAAATAGAGCATCCAAATCGTATTTCAAAAAATGATGTATTCCATGCTGAATTACTTCGGGATATCGAGGGCTCTCATCTGGCCCGCCATCAACAGATATAAAAATAACTGTTCTGACCAATCCAGCTTCATTCAACATAATTTCCTTGAATGATTCTATTTCCAATAGTTTTTCAAAATCAAGAGCGTGAGTAGTTGCTGTAGATTTTGAATGTTTGCCACTTCTGATACAAATATGAGTTAGACCTGAATAAGTCACAGCTTCAGAAGAACCGATGCAATTGGGAGAAATGAGCATAAGAGCATAGACTGATGGAATAAGCTTGTGTTTTTCTGCAACTACCCAATCGTGATCTGGGAGTTTCACCTGTAAGAATATCAGTAAATTTATAAATAAAATGATAAACATTTACATAATTGGATGACGCGTTCGTAGTACCAGTTAACAGTAAAAAATCCAATGTTAATAATGAATATTAAAATGATTGATGCTCAATGGATAAGTGTTGATTCTGTTTGAAATTTGCATATAAAAAATAATTAACTGAAAATTTCAATTAATAAAATTTAATTCAGCTGTAATGAAATATAATGATATTTTACCAGGTATTCTAAGTGCATTAATATAGGGGCTTGCTTGTTCGCTGCTGTTATTCCTAAAGGCACTCTTGCTTTGTCGTCTTGTGATAAAAAAATAGCTTGATCTGGGCCGAGAATAGGCGCTAACACCTCTGCTTGTCTAATACTGGCAGTACAAAAATGTTGATCTGGATGTGTTTTATGCAAACTTGTTTGCGGTTTAGCAAGGCGTACCGGAACGACTTCTATATGTTTTTTTTCTTCGGATGACTTTGGTTTTTTTGAAAGTAAGCGCAAATAAAGTGTACTCCGTGAAATTTCAAATCCTATATTTACCAATTCGTTATGAAGATCGTCAAGTGTTTGGCAGCAATTCAAAGTTTCACTACGCCTTCTTGCGTCTGTGGAAGCGCCGTGACTGACTAAGTTTACAATCGCCTTGAGTAATTCTGGTTGATTTTTTGATACGCTAACTCGTCCAGGACGATCAGATACTTTAAACTCTTTAGATTTTAATTCTGGATTTTTATCAATATATTTTTTTATAATACTCGTTCTTTTATTTCTAAAGGTTTTTTGACGAGCAGCATTCTTTTGTAAAGTCTTAAGCTTTTGCTCAACATCTTTGAGTTTGTCATTCAATTTGTTGATAGTTCTTATTGATTCACCGTTATCTAATCCACTGTTTTTTGTGATGATAGCTTTTTGCAATTCAGTTCTGATCTGTAAAATTTCTTTATATAATGAATCTTGTGCAGGTGACTTGTATTTTCGCTCTAAAATACTTTTTGTCGTAGTAACTTCGTCTTGACAAGATGTACTCTCAGGACCTAAAATTAAAGTTTAATAATTACACTTTACAAGATATTATGTAGGTACATATTATGAAATCAATATTTAAGTTAATCTTATTCATGTACTGTTGATTTCTACATTGATTGTCGATTTAAAAACGTACGATAGTGTATCAAATACAATTTATTCTATTTTCACCTGGATGATCGAGGAGAGCATCGTTTGGTGAATTGTTACTTTCAATCTGATTTCCATTATTTTTTTCAATTGTTGCTTTTACAGTTACTGTCGATGATGGTTTCTGAATAAAAAAAAGAATCATGCAAGACATTTAAAGGAGAAATATAGCATGAAAAGAGAAGGAGAAAAAATAATTAGAATGGTTTAAATAATATTTTTGTTTACGATGCAGATCGGAAATACTGTTTACTAAATCATTTCAAAGATAAAAATTCATTTTTTTAACATGAAAATCAAATTCAATTACCTTTAATAGTCTAAGCATATTTCTGGCTTTCTTTTGCTTCAAAGTTTTCTTAATTTCGTTTACAAAATCCTTAGCAGCTTTGACTCTTTCTTCTTTGTCCTTTATTATTTTCACTTTTTTTCCCCACTCATCTCGAAACATAGATTCTACCACACCTACTGGCCGAGTAGTATCGACGTAGTACTCTTTGTAAAGTTTTAGTGCCGCATTAAACACATCCGTTATTTCTGATTTCATTTTTATAAAACTCAACTTTTAATAGAGTGCACTCCTTCGCGAACCTCTTTCGATCGAGCGTCGATCAAGACTAAAAAGTGGAGAGTAAAAGCAGACAGCCAGTCTTTCTGCCATAGTTTACAAATGTTTATGTTCCGAAAGTGTATATGCATTTTGAGAGCGAGTGGCCTCAGCCAGTGAAACTATAATATCAACAGTAAGATAGTCGATGAAACTCTACCCGGGTACCTGTAGCAATTAAGACTCCTAGCCGAGCGGCTCATAGACGCTTACTGAAATTTATGACTTCGATGAAATATCAAAAAAAGTTGACGTCGTCTTTGCAACGCTACGTCACAAATAAAAAAATTCCTCTCTGTCTCTTCGTAACACTATCGTAACAAACTCTTTGCACCCTATCTGTCTGTTGAAGCGTTACGTATTTGATGGACAGCCCCTTTGGGTGATTTGGCGCACCACTATATTTTCTTAAACTTGCTTCCGGGTGGATCCGGTTTTTCATCATAGCAACGGACTAAATCAAGTGACTGAGGAGATGAGGATGCTATGAGTTAATTAAATACGATGTCTGAAATCCTCTGCGATGACGCTGCAGGTACACAATTATTATTACTGGAAGGTTTCAATTTCGTGGTAATTTAGAGTTAACTCGTGTCAGTAATACTCAAGTTAAACCAGCAAATAACCCAACATGCGAAATGCACTATTTTTCCTCTGTTTTGTACTCTCTGCATAAAATACTTTAAGGTAAAGACATCAGTTAGTGACACTGTTAGTTTTCAAGAGTACAAGATTTAGTCAACATAACCTTTAGCAGTTCATTCCCACCTATGAGAATAACCACCATGCTTTGTCCGCTTCGAACGCGATCGAGAAGCGAGGCGTGCGCAGTTGCTGACTTATATTTCTGTTAATATTTAGGAATTTCAGGAAATAGCCATAGCACGCTGGAAACACCAGTTCTAGTTAGATCACTGAAGTTAAGCAGTGTTGGGCGCGGTTAGAACTTGGATGGGTGACCGTTCGAGAATACTACTGCGTGCTGTTGGCGTCGTGGGTGTTGTGAGTCCACACTTGTAGTTATTTACTGCAAGAAACTATCCACCTAGAAACACTACCCGAATCGGGTAGTGTCACGCCTGCCCTGAACGGGAAATGGTTTAATGGTATACATACATTTGTAGTTTTCAGACACCGTTCCTGAATGTAAATAAAAATTGATTAAATTTACTATGAAGGTGCTGGATTTCATTTTCAGTCACCTAATTTCGCAAATTTCAGTTACTTTAGTTTCCAAAATGAAACGCTTGTCTACTAGAGTTTCGATAATATTTTTCTCCCGGACTTTGAAAAAAATTGCGAAAGTCGTAGAATTTTCAAGATTTTAGAGTATTTTTAAATTCCAAGCAATTTTCAAGAGCTTGGCAAAGTTTCAAAGGATATCAAAAGATTTCAAAGGATTTTCACTATTTTAGGATATTTTAATATTCCGAAGAATTTTTAATAGAATTCAACAACTCGAAGGGACTTCAAAGGACGTGTATATTTTTAAAGATCCAAGAAATGTTCATTAGCATTTAAAAGATTAAAGGGATTTCAAAAGAATTCAAAGGACAATTTTTATAGGATACTTAAGGTTTCACGATATTTCAAAAAGATTCCATGAGATTTTATAAGATTTCTGTGGATTTCAATGATTTCAATTTTACTGTAATTTCGCGAGATTCTGTAATATTTCAATGGAGGAAGTTTGTAGGATTTCAAATATTTCAAGGTATTTCCCAAGATTTTATAGAGTTTTTTTAGGATTTCAGGGCATTTTGAAAGATCAGAAATGTTCAATTAATTTCAATAATTTGAAGGGATTTCAAAGAATTTTAAAGATTTTAGTGTATTTTCAAGAGATTTAAAAATTTGCAAAGCATATCCGAAGATTTTAATGATTTCAAGTGATTTATACAAATCCGCGTGCATCTTGAATTTTTATAATTCACTTGAATTCTTCTTAATTCACTCAATGCCCTCGATTCACTTAATTCCGCTCAATCCAATGTATTTTTAATTCTTTGTTTAATGTATCCTAATCTTTTTTAAACTCGCCTTCAAGTATCAGTCATTTTATCCAATTCTCTTAAAATCCTTAACATTTTTCTAACTCTATTTTAAACATACTGAATCCAATAGAAGGTAATTGAATTTTTTCCAATTCACTTTAATTCTTATGAATTTATCATGAATTCGTTCCAATTTACCTGGAATGCTTACGAATTTCATCTAATGCTGGATGAATTTTCTTTATTTATTGAAAAATTTAATTGAAATCAAAACGTAAATGAAGGCTTTGTAAAAGATAGCATTCTTCAATATTAAATTGCATATACATATGTCAGGAGAATAATTTTCAAAGCAGTGTATGAAAAATATTCGAAAATCGATGCTGCCATCAAGACGCGCGCCTCTCGCTGTAGGGAGAGTATTCAGTAGGGAGTATCAGTAGGGAGAGTATTAAACAAGCACAAGCGAGTCTGTCCATTTTCGTTTTTCAAAAACAAATAATGTACAGAATAAGGCGTGAAATTCCAATCAGCGAATTTATGTGTCGATAAGAAATTGTCTGGAGGGCAAAGGTTTGTATGATGATTCATTATGAGCAATAATATCAATCGGACCGAGAATTCGTAAAGGGACAGATTAGTGGCAGGATCAAGGAAAATGTATTTCAAGGAGAATCAGTCATGATTGTGCAGTGGATTTAATCAAACTTCGTAAATTATCGATATCACCTCGTGTGTAATTCATCAGACAATCAATCTTCACTTCCGATTTTAGAATTACAGATGCGGTGTATACCATGACCTCGAAATAATGCACTTGTTAATTTCCAGGAGTTCAACTTGTTTTTACATTTTGCCAGTTTTCCCAATCAAAATTTCGCGAAAATTTGCGCATCACATGATATAATATCATTTTTACGACAAATCTAGTACGCGAAACTATTGGACTTGAGGAAAAAAATTGCGATCGAAAGATTTCGCAGTGTGGTCGACTTTATTGACAATCAGACAGCTGACCAGCCATACGGCTATTTTCCGTTAAGCAAAATTTCAAAGCAGACGCTTTGAAATTGTTCCAGTAACAAATCGCCTGCTAGAATTCGAGCAGATGAATTTCCATTTTTGTCGAAAAATCTGATTCTTTCAATCATCCTGTTTTTCCTCAAGTCATATTTTCATGAAAGTATACAATCTTCGCATTTAAATACTATTAAAAATAATTATTTTACATTTTCTACTCATTTGCTTCATCAGAAAATAACATCTGCAATTTTAAGACCTATCACGTCTTTCTGTCACTAAAAGGTTCCACATGCTTTTTTAGACCTGTTAGTGACGGGGGAGAATCAATGTCATTAAAAGGTGCACAAGTGTCACTAACCCATCCACCCGTATGAATCACACAAGAAATCAATAATTATTATTAACAAGCAATGCGGCCATTGCTGCTATTATGCTTTTAGTAATAACAAAACCACTACTTCACTTATACTCACAAAAAAACTCGTGACTGAAGCGTATACAACAGGGAAAAGCTAAATCTTGTACTCTTGAAAACTAACAGTGTCACTAACTGGTGCCTTTACCTCAAAGTATTTTATGCAGAAAGTACAAAACAGGGGAAAAATAGTGCAAATCGCATGTTGGGTTATTTGCTGGTTTGACTTGTGTATTACTGACACGAGTTAACTCTAAATTACCTTGAAATTAAAATCTTTCAGTAATAATAATTTTGTACCTGCAACATCATCGCAGAAGATTTCAGACATCTTATTGAATTAACTCATAGCATCCTCATCTCACCAGTCACTTGATTCAGTCCGTTGCTATGATGAAAAACCGGGTTCATTCGAAAGCAAGTTTAAGAAAATATAGTGGTGCGCCAAATCACCCAATGGGACGAGTATCTTGACGCAGGTGCAGCACTTTATAAAAACTAAAATCAACCTATTTTGTATATTTTTTATTACAAGATATGTTTTCACTTACTATAGCCAAGATATCAAGCTACTAACAGAAAGTTTGATTTCCTGATTGAATTTCATTAAAGTGAAGGTGAAAGAAATTTAATTGTGAACCTATTTTTCGGATATTCAGTGATCGCAAGAGTGCAAAGGATTCGAAATTTGCACGAAAAGAAGAAACTGTAAAAAGCGTTGGAATCGCGAGTAAAGGCAACGACCTATAAGCGCTGTTAATGATAAAATTATCTTTGCAATACATTAGTTACAAGATATTGCAATCATCTGCCTCGTAAATAAACTTCTGAAAAGGGTTCATAAGGGCCGTAAGTGCCTTGTAGCTACTGCGTCAATAAAAAATTAATCCATGTTTCAATTGAATCGTAAGTCTGCTGTTTACATCAAATGACGTCCTCTTATCTAGAAAGATTATTTATGTAAATTTGAGTCGTTCTCTCTCTCTCTTTTGCCTCATTCTCTTTCATTGATTCATGACTAATAATTCGTTATATATACACATTATTTTGCATGTTCAATTTGAGAATGGTTTATGTTGGTTTCTATGTTAAAATTAAAGAAACGAAAAAATTTCAATCCCTGGAGATTTTTTGTTTCACTAACTGAAAATTCCTAAATTTCTAATAGTGTAGAAACTTATAAATGTTAAAATATTCAGGATTTTCATATTAAGGGGTCTTGAAGTAAATATCCTTGCCTTTCTTTCCAGGTACATAACGGAAGAAAAAAGGGTCGATTTTAAAACCCTTCAGAAATAGTAGTTTTAAGTTTAGGTTTTTCTCAGTGTACTACCGAAAGAAATTAAAATAAGATATCAATGATTTAAATGTAAATGTAATATGTAACACTTTCTCTTCCGTATCCTGAAGTCGAAACTTTCAATTTACCGATAAGTAACTAGTTATTGCAGTCCAGAGTGTGTCCTTCTTTACCCCTTAGTTGATGATAATTGAACAACAAAAAAGTGATATAAATAATTAACACAAAATTTAAGTTTGCTTTTATGAACGTTGAGAACTTCAGTGAAATCCCTATATTGGTCCTATCATTTATTATTTTAATTTACCCATTTTTGTTTTACCTCACAGAGATAGCTTATACGATAAGACATAAACCTCTTTAAAGATCTGATTTTGTGCAACCTGCTCGTGCCAGACCTGCCCTTCCTGCCGGACCTAGCTCGACCGTTCGTGCAGCTGTTGAAAATATAGCTCTTCCTTTATCCTTTATCGAGACTATCAGATGGTAGTTATCACACGTTTGTCGAATGTTTTGGTGTTTTACAAACAATGGATGGATCCCTGATTGAAATAGTTGACTATGCTAGAAATTTTCTTCGTGGAATATATACTGCAGATCGCATACGGGTTGAACTAAACGGAAATTACACATCAGATATGCGTGCAATGACAAATGAAGAAATTATGTGTTATACTATAAACCATCCTTTTCGAATTAATGTTTTTCTGCCTCCTTACGAGAATAACTGATACAGAAATGGTCATTAAACAAGGCAATTAAAAAAAAATGTTAAGCAATTTCGTTTTAAAACTCAAGTCGGATTAAAACATTGTAAGATCCTAGAGGGCAAGTCCCCCCGCCAAAAGTTCCCATTTCCGGAGAAAGAAAATCCCTATTTTTGTTTTTCTCGAAATTCGAATATTAACACGTGCCACCGGGCACTT
>CAKNXH010000166.1:873255-897600 GCA_932178445.1 Andricus quercusramuli | reverse complement strand
TATGCTACCATTCAGCCGTGACCCATGCTTTAGCCAGATATTTCCAAGCGTATTGCCAGGCATGACCCATGCTTTAGCCAGATATTTCCAAGTTTATTTCCATGCGTGAGCCATGCAAACTTTTTTCACGCGGGCTGGTCTTTCTAATGAAGGGGAGAGTTTGCTATGGTTGCGGTGTGAGGTACGGTGGGTATTACAAATAGCGCCCGTGTTTATTGATTTTTATATAAGTTTTCACATGACGTGGCTTTTGGTTGGGAAAATAGAGCTGTATCTCAATTTCTGTATTAAAATAAGTGCCGGAAGAGTAATTATGAAAAAATAGCTTTGGCGGAAACAGATGGCAAACAGAAATGAAGTACCTACAACATATTTTTAAAAATTTTTAGCAAGAAAATGTTATGTTCCAATAGCTCGAGTATTTTTTTAACTTCTGCTATCATAAGTTGGTTGTTTAAACGTTATAAATTCATTAAACATATTCAGATCTTGCAACATTACATACGTGCACGACGACGCCGTATGTATTTTAGGGGGCATTAAGTTTGCATACATATTTTATACATACCATACATACTTTAATTTGATCATTGAGAAAACTTTCATTCAGTGTTAAACATTCCTGGAGTAATTTTTCTTTGTTACATATCACTCTCCAAAATTTTTATGTTGTATACTTTTCATTTCACGATGTCGTTTAAATAAGTCAGCAATAATATGACATTCACCGTACCGCCCCCCATCATACATAGTCGTCTTGACCTTCTCAGATAGTCGAACCGACCATCTTAGAGGGTTGATTCAATTATCCCATATCTTTTATACATGTTGTCCTCTTTCTGCCTACGTTATACATGTATGTAATATTCGAGTCTTTTTTTTATGGAAATTATAAAATTAAGTGGAACCTGCAAAATCTGGAAATTTATATAAAATTCATAAAATCCGAAGCTATATGTAATTTTCAAATACCACTTCTGAATTTCAATACAAATTCAGTAAATTTACTATGAACGTTACTAAATTTCGTTTGAAGCAAACTAATTTCGTGAAATTCAGTAACTATAGTAACTTAAATGTGTTGGTATTTTTCAAACAATTCTAACAACATTAATGCTTTAAATTTATAAAAGCGACCTCTTCCTCTTTCGTATCCTGAATTCAAAACATTTAATTCAGCGATTAGTAAATAGTTATTGCAGTCAAAAGTATGTCTCTACCCATCAGTTTCGTGTATGATATGATCAGTAACAAAATGAAAATCGTGTTTATTTTCAGTCGAAGCATAACCTTTTATGTGCTGCTTCACATGTATACGCTCATGAATACAGAGAACATTTTTTTCAATCCTGGCGATATTAGGAAAAATTTTCGTGAATAGCATTTCGCAACTACTCATCGAAATAGGTATATATTCAAACGGGACAATAATTTGGGTTTGATAATTTTTCACTATGTCACGCTTACCCTAAAAACTAAAACTTTCTATAAAAACCATTCATAGTAATCATTTCCTCTTCAAGTTCTTTTTTGTTGCGTCTCCTTTGAAACAAATAATTAGTTCTCATAGAAACCCCAGTTCTTTCTGTGTTACACAGCCAAGAAAGTGCATCTTAGCTTTCTCAAAATTTTAGAAAATTTTTGTAGGACGATGTGCAGTATAATAGGTTACATAAATATCCAAGAATTGAGCAATCATAGTTTTGCAAGTGTTTTCACTCGACTTAACCAAAATACAGGAAATCACAGCTTTATATAAAAATCATTTTTATACAAATTTACTCACTAAACTGTAACAGACTCCAAAATGAGCTTTAGCATTTGTTTCACATGAAACAATCGAAAATTTTTTGGATTTTTATCCAGGAAAAAGGAATCAAATTATGGAATATAAAATAATGAGTGAGCTGGCTTTTCTAACGTATCCTGGTTAGCCCCGTTGTGCTTTACTTGTTGATGAATTGACAACAAAAAATCTTTTTCCCCATAACCTACCATCTAATATACAGGGCTAAACTTCGTCAAAATCTGACAGTCCGAATTATTTTTCGAATGGGCACAATTAGGAAATAATGAAATATTTTCATATTTTAATCTAGCCATTTCTGCTTCTTCTTTACAGAGTTAGGATATTCGGCTGGAGGAAGTTCTCCTCCTCGTGCTCACCCTACACATAGTCTTTTTACGAAAGACTCAAACGGTAATTATATTCGATTAGTCCCACCTTTTGATTGGATATACTCAGAGGATGGATACCGCGTTGCAATAGTGGACCAACATGGTTACGTTCGTGGCATATACAGTCAATGGCCATATAGACGGATTAAAATAAACTCAAAATATATCTTATTTAATATGATCACAAATGATATTGCGAATCACCCTGTAAACTTCCTTTATACAACTAATGCTTCTCGCCAGCATACAAGACATTAATCAAGCCAATTAGGAAACCTATAAAGTAATTCCGCTTTATGATCTAAAGTCAGATCAAAACGTAGTAAGATAATTTTTCGTTATAAATTGAAATACATTTGATGTCTGTATAGATTTATTATCACAACTTGATGCGCTAAATAAAACAAAAATTTATCAAAAGACTTGGTTGTACACATATTTTCCCCTTGCCTTATTTCTTGTACATCTATTACTAAAAAAGTTGGTTATATACTATATTGTTTTAGGGAGTAAAATGATATGAATGCTGGAAACCCGTTCTCAATCTAAATGATAAGTTAAGGGTGTAAGAAAAAGATTTTATAAATATCGAATATTATTAATCTGGGATGTAAGCATTCTGTACTAAGCATGGTTGAATTATGATTTGGACGCACATCAAGTGGAGGGTCCCCTGTCAGAAGACCCAAATTCACAAAATCGAAATTGCTCATGTCACGACACTTTCAGAAAAATGATCTTTAGTGATAGTAGTAATTTAGTGATAAGCACAGTATTTCTACAGCAATACATCACATTTGTGCTTTTTCAGAAGATGGATGGTCATATATCATTCATCTGTATCGTCTAAAAGTCTTAAAGACGGGAAAGAAGATTTACAAAGTATAAATGTCCCTGACGATCACTTTTCGCTTCTCCATTCCATCTTACATATGTGTGAAATAATTTATGATGACGAATTAGATAGCGACTAATATCTTAAAGACTCTATTACGAAACATCAGAATATTCAGTTATACATTAAATTCTCGATTACGCAGTTTTCTCTATATTTAGAGAAGATGAAGTTCACTATTACTCTGTTCTTAGCCTGGACGGTTTTCTTTACTCTCATTGGTTCGTATGATAATACAATTTCCTCGAATACCAAATGTATAATGTTCAATAAAATTCTCCAGTTTATTATATTTATCGCCGCTTTGAAAATGTTCAATCTGAAAACACTGTTCCTTCGAATGTACTGAATGTTACGCTTCTGGTGAAAAAAAACTTTCAAGATTAAGAGTTACCTATCAGTTCATTAGAAAAAAGTAAATTTCATAAATCCGAAAACGATTCCACAGCATTCCTTTGAATTTGGTTGATTTCTCTTCAACTAGATGACTTCTCTGGAATTAGATTAAATTCTAATAATAATTGTACAAAAAACTTAACTAAACCAACCTATATAATTCTTGAAACATTTTTTGATTTTATGCGGACACGAACTACCTCGTCGACTTGTACCTCTTTTAGTATCAATTTAAAATGAAGTTTTCTAACACTGTTTCGATAAGATTTTTAGCTATCACTTCCATTACAAGTCACTGAAATAGACCGTTCTGCTAAAACATAATTGAGCAAATTCAATTTGTTTGAATATAAAAAAAATGGCATTTTTATACCCAAAAGCGAAAATGTTGTAAAAACCCACCCGGGCTATTTCGCTAGTAAAGCTGTACGAATATACATAGTTGAAAAAATTGAAAATGTGTTTACGATAAAGGCAAAGTGCTTCCAAATCCCTTTAGAATCTGCAATGGACCACATTTTATTTCTTGAGATTAATAGAGTAACGATTCGTTGTTGATAATTTTGACTGAATGACGAAAAAATGTCCGCATAAACTAGCGTCCAATATAGGACTACGTTTTGCCAAAGTTTCACGTTCGATCGATTTTTCAAGTTGGTACTCTTGAGAAATACTAAACCTCTGGAAGATACGGAAAAATCGGAAAATATCCTCAATTTCCTCTAAATGTCCTATTATAAAATTTAATTTCACTAATTACTTGTACTCGGTGGCCAACAAAAAAGAAGTTTTATCCCAATATCCTAATCGGAAGACTGCATTTTATCAGTCCACGCACTCTAAACATAGTGGATAGACTGTACCAGCATTAAAGTTCTATGCCGGTACTGGTAAAAAACATTTGTCTTATACAATTTTTTGTTTAACTTTTAAGAATCGATTCCATGTAGAGGCATCATGGCACAAGAAAACTCCTTGACAACGAATTTCGAATGTTTAAATTCTGAAGATGCACGAAATTGATGTTCTATAAGAACCGTTTGTTTGCTTGAGGAATCTGAATTTCCGCACTACTAAGCAAGCTTTAAAACTTCGTTCGTCGCGATTCTCTGAAGTTTGACACTAATGGTTTCTCAATTTATGAAAAGAAGTTTTTCATAAGTTTGAGAAAACCAAATATTCCTATATTAGACCTTTTAATTAGTATTTTAATTGAACCCATTTTACTTTATCTTACAGAGATAGTTCATTTGATAAGACATCCTCCTCATCAAAGACCTGCTAATGTGCCACCTGCTCGTGTCAGACCTGCTCTTCCTGCCAGACCTGCTCTTCCTGTCAGACCTGCCCTTCCTGCCGGACCTGGCTCGGCCGTTCGTGCAACTGTTGAAAATATAGCTCTTCCTGACATCGGTCTTTTATCGAGACGATCAGATGGTAGTTATTACACGTTAGTCGAACCTTTTGGTATTTTACAAACAATGGATGGATTCATAGTTGCAATAGTTGACTATGCTAGTAATTTTGTTCGTGGAATATATACAGCAGACCACGTACGGATTAAGATATACAGAAATTACACATTGAATATGCGTGCAATGACAGATGAAGAAATTACGCGTTATCCTGTAAATCATCCTTTTCGACCTGATATTTTTGTGGCGCCTGACGAGGATAATGACTGATACAGAAATGGTCATTAGGCAACTTAATTAGGAAGAATTTAAAGCAGTTTCGCTTTGACAATCAAAGTTGGATCAAAATGGCATTAGATTATACTGAAAACTAAAAATTCGAATGCATTTAATATCTGTGTAGATTTGAATATCAGATATTAATGTCCAAAATAAAGAAATTCATCAGAACATGATTTTGTTGCATATATGTTTTTTCCTTGACTTATTTTTTTAACATATCTGTCATTAAAATGTTATTTATTGATTATTTCGTTTTTTTCGGGATGCAGAAAAAATGTTTTTTCTATAATTTGCGAAGAAGTGCCAGTTTTTCCACCTGTTTTTGGTGTAAAAAGTGACCGATTATTGGTCGATGACGTGGCGCATGCGCAGTGCCGACCTTTCTGGGCAACAGTGAAAAAAGTGGACGGACACAGTGGAAAAAGTAAATGGACGTAGTGACAAAAGTGAGGCACAGTGCAAAAAGTAAATAAAGTGCAAACTACTTCGTGTTACTCCGGGTGTGTTCGTGATGCCTCGGGTGTGCTTGTGCATCG
Source organism: Andricus quercusramuli (assembly GCA_932178445.1). Classification (NCBI taxonomy): domain Eukaryota; kingdom Metazoa; phylum Arthropoda; class Insecta; order Hymenoptera; family Cynipidae; genus Andricus; species Andricus quercusramuli. Next base: position 891,898 of record CAKNXH010000166.1, on the reverse strand, counting down.
TGCGCAGCCAACTTCATTCTATTTTCCGACTCCGTCCCTAACCTAAAAACGCCGTCAGTTTTTCCGAAAATACGGTGTTATTGTTGCGTCAATCGACAAAAAATCGCCTTCTTTTTGCACAAAAAACAGGTAAATAAAAACTAGCACTTTTTAAACAAATTATAGAAAAAGTATCGTGTCCCACACATTGAAAAAGCGACGATTTGAAACTCGTGTGATAGCCACCCTCGCTCCGCTCGGGTAGCTAACTTCACACTCGTTTTAAATCTCTCGCTTTTTCAACTTGTAGCACAATATACTATTGTTACTCATTTCTAAGAAGAAATGGTAAATAATGGGTTTCTTATACGATCGATTTTTGTATATATTTTACAGATTTTTGAACGTAATATTATATGTAGCCCTGCAACTGATTTAATTATGACTGAAAGGCTATTATATCACATCTAATAAACTTTAATCATGAATATGTATAAAACGAGGAATGTCTGCTTGGTATGGAAAATCCATTCGTGTTATTAGAGCTTATAAGGGAACGTACATTAATTACGTAAGGTTGATTTCTTGAAATCTTAGACACCCCTATTGTAATGATTCGTAAGATTTCTGAGACCCTCCACCTCCCATTTTCACCGCGAACGATATTTTAAGAGATTTGGAAGGATTTCAAGAGATTTGAAAGATTCCAACTAATTTCAAGGGATTTAAAGGAACTTCGAAGGGCTACAAAGTATGTCTAAGAATTAAAGAAAAAGAATTTAAGAAAAACGAGATTTCATCAACTGTTCAGGGATTTCATGAGATTTTATTGAATTTAAAAATATTTCAGGGCATTACAAAAGTTTCAGCGTATTTCGGAAAACTCCAAAGAATCACAAGTGATTTCACAGATTTCAACAGTTTGTAGAAGTTACCTAGCGCAATTTCAGAGTAAATCTCTATTTTTAAAAGAATTTTACAAGATATTAAGGGACTTCTAGAAATTCAACCAGATTTTAAGAGCTATTGAAGGATCAAAAAAGATTCCGAGAAAATTAAAATAAAGTCACGAGTATTTAAGGGATTCGAGAAGGATTTCAAGATGTACCGGTGATATACCGGATATATGACGTACAAGGATTTTGTTATAGCTGTATAATTTTCGGGAGGAATTAGTATTTAAAACTACAATTTTCTCAGGAGATGAACCTAGAATAATTATTATATATATGAATACTAATTTGTTGAACCGCGAACCCGAAAATCCAAGCACCAAACTACAACTTTCAGATCCCCTTCAAATTTGAAAGTAAAAAAAAAATTTCACTCCGCCCTAGACTGTTCAGTCAAAACTCTCAAATACAAAAAATCGCAAATGCTTATGTCATGACCCTCTCAAAAATCATATCCTCAATTTAAGTAAAATTCAAAAAACATCTTCGAGTTACAGTACAGTACAGTTAATGTCTCTTTTTATTTTTAGAAAGAAATTTGTATGCGCATGAATTGGAAGGAAATGATAAATTGTGCCTTAGAATTGCAATTGAGAGCCCTAAAAAGAAGTATGTTTCCAAAAAAAAAGTATAATCGACTCTTTAGAAAGAGAAAAAGGAATAAAACAACCAAACCAACGCAACGTCACTCTTTTTTCCTCATTAATTCTCCGCCTCTTTCAAACCATTTTTTCTCAATTTTTCCATGTACATTTTAGAGTGCATGGGTGGATCGAAAGCAGTCTTGCGATAATGACATCCATATGAAAGAGAAGTTTCGATAGAAAATTGTTACTTTCAAAAAGACCTACGAAATCGCCTTTTTTATTAGGAATATGTAATGATAATTAGAATGTTAATAAATAAATATAGATAATATAAAATAATGTCATAAATGACAATTCTCATTTCATAAAAAATGAATGAATTATTAACCAATGATTCGTTATTTTGAGGAAAGAAATGAAGACTAATTTTAATAAAGATTGAGCCAGAGCCAGATGAGACAATTTTTTCACAGATGTGTATTGAAGTAGGCCAAATTTCAATTTTCGATTTTTATACATATCCCCCCTTCCTCCTATTGAATTGAATCCGCAAAAGAGATATTAAGAGGTCCCGTAAGCCCCATAAAGTTTAACACGTGTTTCCAATAAAAAAGACGTTTTTGTAAATTTTATTCAGAATCGTCAATATTAGGTGTATCGATGATCCTCGACCTTTCTTTTCAAAAATTGGCCATGGAATATAAATCAAAAATCACATTTTGTATTTTACCCCTATAAGTCTGTTTTATAGGGTCCCAAAAAAAACTTCATAAGTGAAAAATTGAGTTTTGCGATATCTTAGTGCTAATTTTTAATTTTTCGCGGTTTCTTCTAGTGCAAATTGTTTTGAATACGTGAAATATCACTTTCTTTTTGTAAATTAGATGTCTAAATACATTTTCAGAACAATTTATTATTGTTTATGAACATATTATTGTAGAATAATGCTAGAAAGTTTCGGGTTTTTCTGACATTTTCCACTATTTGTCCGCTTTTCAATTAGAGTGAGTAATGATTGATTCAAGTTGACAATAATAATAATAATAGTGATATATAGATGCGACTATTGTCACTTCCAACGCTCGCGGCTGCTGTGTATGCATAACAGCCGTAAAATACGAACTCCAAAGTACGTTATGCTCCTAATGTTGTACCTATAGCATCATCGCAGAAGATTTCAGACATTGTATTATATTAACTTAAAACATCCTCATCTCATCAGTCACTTGACTAAGTCCATGGCTATGATGACTAACGTGGTCTACGCGAGAACAAGATTTAATAGTAGTAGATACAATCTCTTCATCTCAAACTAACCTGTCTGCCATGTAAGGTCATCCGCGGCTAGAGTCTTGAATCCAAAGAACAGTGTTGTACAATTTTATTTTGCGTAAACTTCCCCCTCATGCTTACCTTCTAGGACAGAAGGAGCAGAAGTGCATACCGTACACGTTCCAGTTGCGTCGCGATTGGTTGCTTTAAGGAACCATACTCGTAGCTTTCGGAGCCTACAAATTCACATCTCAAAAGTAACAGATAATGATAATTAATTAATAACCCTACTGAAGGTGTTCTTCCCTACCAAAGGTGTTCTTGCGTTGGCGTCGCGGTACGCCTTGAGCTTCCCTTTCATGACTTTGACGGCTATGTTGGCAGTAGCACTGCTACTGACAGGGTTTCCCATGCCAGAAAGGCAGAGGACAAAGAAGAAAGGGACGAAGGGGAACACCAAACCCCATAAATTATCATGTAGATCATATTGAAGATTTTAAAATGCTTGCCACTTCCCGAGGATCGTCAAGGCCTCCCTGGAGCCAACACTGGGAGCCACAGCATGCGGGACGGTGGTGATGATGAGCTGCGAGATGGTCAGTCAAATGTCTTTAATCTAACAGCTGGCCAGCAAGAATATCTACGACAAATGGTAAGCAGTGGAACATCAACTGTCCCTGCTGAGGATGCTTTGGCTAGCGTTAGCTATTTGCAGCCAACCACCTAAACAGGAATACCGTGAGAGTCACAGGATTAAGCAGTGGCACTTGATGTTCTTTCTCAACCTGTTGATGATCAAGCACTACCACATTTTTCAGACGTAGAAGGCCTAATACAATTAGAGGCAAAAGCAGAGGTTCAGAAACCAAGAAGGCGTTTGAAGCGGACATACCATATGAACAGAGATGTTATGCGTCTTTATTTTTTGGTAGAGAAAAGTGGGCAAAGTGTGAGGAGAGAACATCATCGACTTTTCTTACTTAAGTACCCAGAGCTAGCAACATGAATAAATGAGCAGAATCTAGCATACCAAAAACGCTCAATATCCATAAACAGATTGCTTTCGGCTGTTGAAAAAGCTGTCATGAAATTGGAAGTGGAACAGCAGCTTCTTTTGATGAACTACCTTTGGAGAATGCGGACAACGAAGACCTGATTGACGCTGAAGGAAAAGGTGCTAGGGATAATGAACATCAAATACTGGTTCCACTAGAACCACATCCGGACATTGATAACGTTGATTCAAATAGCAAAATCCCAGAGAGACTACAGCACCTTGAAAGGAATTTTTGTCATTTTTTACTAGAGTTCAGACATGTAGAACAACATAAAGGCATTCTCTGCCCAAGATGAATATTACAAAGGATCTGCGTGCATCAATAGGCCACCTGAACAGCAAGGTTTTACCTATGAATTTGAACGCAATACTAACTGCGTTAGAGGTGCAAACTCTTGTTTATTGTGCAGATGCGGCAGCCGTTAGAACGTTGGGCCGCAGGTCTAGGCCTACAAATTCAGTCTTTGCCCAAAGAAGGGATCGAGATCCACCATAGAAGATCAGTTCGGATATGGATGTCAGAAAAGTGAGATGCCAATTGGATCGATTGATTCAATATAAGAAAGAAAATAGAACCAGAAAGCTGATGCACTATGTTGATGAAATCAGCTTCCCTTGGTTTATCGATACATTGATACCATCAATATTGGATGAGATTATAGACTCACAACGACAGAGACTTGATGTTCTTGCTGCTTGACTGCATCGGTGCAAGACAAGTAGTGCAAGAAGGCATCAAAGTCAAACCTTCCGGGCAGGTGAAAGAAGGTTCTATCGTGAACTGAGTGTGAAGTAAAATAACCAGCAAGGCACCGAAGTACCTCATTTGAAAGACATGACTAACTGATCGGGTATTTCGGAAATACTAACATAAGCAGTTTGGACACTGCGTGGTTCTAACTAAAGAAAGCAAGAGCAAGCAGTAAAACTGAAATGGAGCTGACTAACATCACAGCTTCAGATGTTTCAACGGTTTTGAAAAGGGCAAGTTACTGGAAAACTCCTAGGTACAAGTAACTGAAAAGTGTGCATCCTGCGTTGGCAAGGTGTTTTCAGAAGATCATCGAACACCCTGATCTAATGCCAGGCTTTATGCTTACGGATACTACGTATGTGTTGCCTAAAATACCAACCACTGAAAATCCATCTGAATTTGGACCAATAGCCTGTCCTTCAACAATTTATAAATGCCTCACAGTCATCATTGCAGGTAAGGTATATTTTCACTGCGACGAGAATTACATCCTAACAGAAAAAAACAAAAAGGATGTTGTAAAAACTCGCATGGTAGTTATTACGTCGTAACAATTATATATATATATATATGTATACCGTGTAACCTTCACAACTTTCTGTAATTTCTTATTTTTTGTACATTTGTACAATTCTCACGTTCAGCTTATACAGATGTTTAGCAGATTTAATTTAGTATTAAGGAAGTGAGTTTTTTCCTGTATTGTCAAATATTTCTTGCTTTCAAACACTTGAAAACTTTCTATTTTAGTATTTATTTGTACTGTCAGAAGATTCTAGATATTTCGGGTCTTTTGTTGTATGCACGTTTTGAAAGCTGAAGATTTCTAAATTTCGTCCTTCCTGCAAGGCATCTGTAAATTTATCCTAAGTAATCTTGTTCAAGCACGTACCGATAGTTTCAGACCTAATGGCAATAACCATTGTACCCCCAGTTAACCGTTTTGCAGCTTCCCCGGTATTGTCTACCGCCGTCTATAAATGTTCAGGGTTGCCATGGTCAAAAACCATTTTCCAAGTTTCAAATTTACCTGCATTTTCTGGCAACATTGGAATTCTCGGATTCAGGCAAATGTACTCATCTCTCTGCACCGACACGTCAGTCTTGAACTACCCTCCGCCGAGCGAACACCAAAATTATTTTGACCTCGGTCGTGATCTTACTATTTGTACCACATAGAGTAGAGTTCTTCAAAATTAATGTCCTCATAAATATATTGAATAAATTGTCTTCTTAATATAATTCGAGTTATTTCAATTTTATTTGCAATGACACAACCAATCAGTAGTATCTTTTAAGGCGACTCCTTTAGTGGAGTGTGGTTCTGTTTAGCGTTAAACCAATTGAGAAAAATACTAAATAGCATGTCTCATGGGTTCCGAATACATGATAACGAGAATGGTCATCAAGTGACCCATCTTCTATACATGGATGATTTAAAGCTATACGCTAGTTCGGATCAGAAGCTGCAGTAAGTGGTCGATGTCACGAAGCAGTTTTCCAATGATATCCGCATGGAGTTCGGACTAAATAAATAAAGAACAGTGCATTCAACCACAGGAGAATTAGGAACCACAGAGCTAGTGAATGATGTCGAGAATGACACCAAAGCAATGGCTGAGGGCGAGGCATATAAATACCTGGGTATTCTCGAATCGAAGGGTATTCAACATACGACGGTTAAGAAAATCTTAATGACTGCCTACACTACAAAACTCAGATTGGTTCTAAAGAGTTCTCTTAACTCGGCAAAAAAGATCAGGGCAATCAACACCTATGCCATCCCTGTCTTCACGTCCTCCTTTGGGCTCATCAAATGGTCCAACACCGTCCTCGAACGATTAAAAAGAATCATCCGCGTAGAAATGACGAAGCACCGAATGAACCACAGTAATTCGGCGATGGAAAGGGTAGTTTTGCCATGACACCGAGGGGGTTTAGGCGCTGTAGATGTCAGAAAACTATGTAAGTCACAAGTTATATAGTTGCGAGATGATTTTAACAGCAAGCGAGATGTTACGCTTTACAACACCATCTGTGAAACGGATTTTGACTACGCGCCCTTGAATTTGTCCTCCAAGGAGGCCTTCAATATCAGGGCTGAAACCATAGAGAAATTAGAAACGCATTGGAGACAGAAAGCCGTCCACGGTGAGCACCCCAAAGCTGAGAAAGGGCGTCGTGTATCTAGAAACAGAAGGATTCGTCATTGCGATTCACATATAATTCCGAATTTAAAGAAAAATGGTCTAATAATTTTTGAAAATGTCATAACTTTTTGAATTTTCATCGAAAATAGCTGGTTAACGAACTCGATCTTTCTTTTTGGTCTCTGAAATTGTGTTTCTAAGCACAATCCAAGTGGAATAGTCTTTCGAAAGTTATCCGATATACAGGCGACGATGACAGACAGACAGACACCGACGTAAAAACTATTTTTTCTGACTCAGGGGGCCTCAGAACGTCGACATTTGATGGAATTCACGAAAGTCATTTCTCACATAAAAGCGATACCTTCTCATTATGATGAGAATGTAAAAATGGACCTAGAGGTGTACTATCTGTAAAAGCGATAGATCTCTTTAACAGTAGATATAATGCTTTCACGATGATTCATTATGATAAATTCAAATGTCAAATTTCAAAGCTTTTTCGGGTTTCAATCGTGTGCGAAACTAATGTTGCCGACGTTTCGTGAACATTGCAGTTCGCGTAGATTAAGTTCAGTAATTAAGCTCAAGTTTTCTCAAGCTAAGCTACTAACATCTTTGGCTTTCTCAAAACGGTGTAGGGACAATAACATCGTTCCAAAATTCTTACAGTTGAAAACCCGTCTGGGAACATCTAAATCCAAATCAATTCTACATAAAATAAGTTTGCTTCTCTTAAAAGAAAGAATACAACATACCGAATTTTCCTTGCACACTACATCCAAGAAACTATTAAAACTTCACCTTCTTCTATCGAACACTCTCGGATTTGACATTTGGTCTACATTGGACCGCATATCATTTGACCAATCCCAACGGATTAAAGATTTTCGCACTCAGAAACAACAAATAAAATTTGACAAATTACTTCCAGTAAAGCACGCACCATTAACTAACACAGTAAAAATACCACTAACCATCCTCTCAGCAATGAAATGATTTCAGCTTCATCTAAAGGACGTAACTTCACAGTAGCTTCCTCCAAAATCCCGAAAGAAGAAATTATCAGTAATTTGGAATCCACAATATATACCCTTCCACCCGAAAAAGCGAATGACATACGGCGTAGGACGGCCAACATCTTACGCCAAGCCCAACTTCCCTCCTCAAATTTAACAAAACAAGGAAAAACATCAATTCAAGAACTCTATCAGAATAAAGACACCATAACATTACCCGCAGACGAAGGCAACACAATAGTAATAATGAATAAAGAAGACTATAACAACAAAATCATGGACCTTTCAACTAACGATACATATAAAAAACTTAAAAAAGACCCCACAAAAACAATAGTCAGCAAAACAAAACCCCTCCTAAAAAACTTGAAACTTGACAGCGAAACAATATCTAAATTAATACCTACGACCTAGCATGCTCCTCGCCAAAAAACTAAATCCTTCCACAGGAAATTCTATCACATACGCACAAAACTCTTTTGACTTCATCAGAAAGAAACAACAGATTCACATTCAACGCCAAGACATCCTAGTAAGTTTCGACAATCCTCTACAAACTTCCCCTTTCATAGAACACTGTCTCACTAATAACTACTTCTCTTTCACTAACCAATTCTACGAACAAACCTTAGGAGTAGCAACGGGATCTCCAATCTCACCTGTAATAGCCAACATCTTCATGGAAAATCTAGAAACTGAAATCTTTAACCAATCAAAGCTTGAACCGAAATTTTGCAGCCGTTACGTTGACGTCACTTTTGTCATCTGGAGACATGGACTGGATGAAATACACAAGTTCTTCAATTTCATCAATCAGTTACACACTAGTATCAAGTTCACTATGGAAATTGAACAAAACGGAAAATTGCTTTTCTTGGACGTACTAGTTTACAAAAGATCTGATAACACATTACGCCATGAAGTTTACAGAAAACCTACCCATACAATCAGATACTCACGTGCCTCCTCCCACCACCACAGAGCTGTCTCCATAACAGATGAAGATAACTTACAGAAGGAACTAAAAAATTTTAAACAAATCCTAATACAAAACGAATACAAAAACAAACAAATTAATAGAGCAATAAGGAAATAAACTCAAAAAAACAAGTCAACACAACCTACTAAAGAGAGTGAGAGAAAAACGACCACCATCCTACCCTAAATTCAAGGTATTACAGAACAAATAGGAAGAATTCTCAACAAACACAACAGCCAAACTATATTTAAGCCACCTGCGAAAATAGGACAACTTCTAAACAACCTTGAAGATAAAAAGGCACCTTTTAGTGATACAGGAGTATATAAAATCTCTTGCTCTTGTGGCAAAGTCTATATTGGGGAAACCGGGATGGCTGTGAGCCAACGTGTAAAGGAACATGAGCGTAAAGTCAGGCTAAAATATTTCACGCAATCAGCACTAGCTGAGCATCATATCGAAACAGGAGATAGCTTCTTATTTGACAAAACAACCATCACCGCAAAAACGTACAATATTTTTCCAAGAAAACATAGAGATTCAATCGAAATCTTAAAACACCCTCATAATATTAATAGGGACTATTGATATAATACCAATCCGATTTGTCTTTCCGTCCTCCCGGGGTTTTTTCCAGAAGACTCGATTAGCCTATCAATTTCGACCAGTCCCTACCACGGGGCGCTCTGGTTAATCACAGGCATTGTAGAGAACACATATATAAGAATGACATAACCTGCAACTTCAGTTTCAGCTCAGCCCTGAAGAAGTGAACTGCAATGTTCACGAAACGTCGGCAACATTCATAGTTTCGCATACGATTAAAACCCGAAAAAGCTTTAAAATTTAAATTTATCATTTAGATCTCTTTGTTTGTGATATGATTTTTGCGAGCAGTATGAAATGATGGCTTCGAATTTATGATCCTTAGAAGGAAACATAATTTTTTACGACACGCCTAATTTGAAATTTGTATACGGTATCTCTACATCAGTACAATAAATATGCTGTTTTTCAACAGATAAGTGGAAATATATCAGTTATCTGTAACGTCGGTATGACTTTAAAGCGAGAAATAAGATTTATGAAATGTAAATGTCTCAGAATAACAATTTTCGACTGTCCAGTCCATCTGATGAATATGTGAAATAAAGCATAATTACGAATCAGATATCGAAAAGTATAAATATTCTAATGAAACGCATCAGAATATTCAGTTGTACACGAAATTCTCCCTTGCGCAGTTTTCTCTATATTTAGAGAAGATGAAGTTCCCTAGTATCATGTTCTCAACCATGGCTGTATTCCTTACTTTTATCGGTTAGTATAACTAAAGAATATGTTATGATGCCATATCTATTATGTTGAATACATTTTCTATTAAACTATATTTACCGCTCATTCAAAATTGTTCAATCTGAAAATCCTGTTTTTTCTAATCTACGAGAGAGTCGGCTATGACGGCGGTGCGAGGCTCGGTGAATATTAGAATTGACAAATGTGCTTTTTTTTATTTTCATATTAGCTTCTTATTTTTCACATAACTTGTTCTTTCTGTGAAATACGTTTTGCTGCAATACCATTTCTGCTGTAGAATTATGAAATTATGGAAAAATACTTTTGGCGGAAACAGAGAGCAAAGTCTTTGGCAGAAATAAAGTACTAACAGCATAATTTAAAAGGCTGGAAGCATGCAAATTTTATGTTTCAATAGTTAAAATATTTTCCAAACTTCTGATATCAAAGGATGGTTCTATAAGAGTTATGATTATATGGAAATTATTTAAATCTTAAAACAGCACATACAGGACATTTTTTATATTCAATAAAAGTGTTTTTCTTTGTGTGAACAAAAGCCATTCCACGTTAAATTTAATTGAAATCACATTGAAATAATTTGAATTCGCTGTGAATTCCCGCTGAATTCCATTGAATGTGGTTGATTTCTCTTTATCAAGATTATTTCCATTAAATTAACTTGCTCGTGCCTTAAATTTCATATGAGCTTAAAGTTCTGAACGTTCAAAATGACGAAATTTTTCACTGATGACTCTGTAAACTATAAACAGTGCTAAAATATTTACTCATTCATATTAAGAATAATAGATCATCCAAAAAAAACGTATAATTCAGTATTTCGAATTGTAGTTGGAATAACATTCACGGATAAAATAGAATGAGGTAAAAATATTTCATTAATTTGAACGTTCACAACTTCAGGTACATTAAATTACTAAAATTTAATCAGAAATTCACAAAATTTGAGTTTCCAGGAGTATTCATTTGAACACAATAATATTTACTGAAGGAAAAGGGTGAAATTTTTGGATCTTGTGCAGATACAATTTATTTCGGTGCCTTGTAAAAATGTAAATATGAAAAAAATTTTCCACTTTTCATACAAATTTTACACGCCCTTTACACTGCTTACAAGAAGTTTTCGCGGAAATGATGACTATACCTTTAAAAATGAAATGAAATAAAGTGTCCTGACGTCCTGAAATTCAGGATGAGTATTCAAGTACATTTCATAAGCTTGGCTAATCGTCCCAAATTTTTTGGACGACTAGTCCATCCACTTTTTCAACTCCACTAATTTTTCGGGACGACTAGACACAGCAAAAAAAAAATTATTTCTTTCAAAAATATCTCAAATCTTATTTTCAGTGGTCAAGTGGTACGTTTTTCAGAAAATGCTTATGATCAGAAAAAAGTGCGTGAAAAACACTGTCGAAAACAGTTCGGAACATTCGGTGATAGTATTAGTAATTTGAAGAAATGGCGAAAAACACAGTTTCTTTTATAGATATTTCCATAGAGAATAACCAAAAAATTCAAATTGTGGGGTAAAATGACGCACGTTTGTATACACTCTAAAATACGATATTTTTAACATTTTAAGACAATATATTGAAACAATGAAACTAGGTTAAAATCCTCCCTCAGGAAGTGGGTTTGTGAAGAAAATCTCGAAGGCATTGTTGTCGTTCTTCCGCAATGCCGACTAAATAATTTTAAAAACTCGCAAGAAAAAATTTTGCTCATTTGAACCATATTATTAAGAACTCAATTCCAGTTGATATATTCCGAGATGAGTTCTGTAATGAGAATAAATTTCAGGTGAACAAACGGAACAATGTGATATTCAAAGAGTATTTGAATTCATTCTTATTGCATTTTTAAATTTAATTTTCCTGAAAAAATATGTCATTAAGTCTCATGTACGGGGTAATGTAACCTAGAAAACTGACCTCAAAAAATCAACTCGAAATGCTAGCGCAAAGATTGAATATCGGGGGAAAATTTTTTTTCCTCATGGAAGCCCAAATCCATATTTGAGGCGGAAACTTACTGCGGATCGTCAAATTTTACGAAAAATATGTTAAGTTTCTTAAATATTGCATCTTCAAAGCAGCGGAGAGAAGAAAAACTACATTGAATGTAAATTAATTACTCAAAAAATTCCGAAATAAAATTTTACAGATACCCTCCTGAATTTTCGAGGAAGTTTCCTGACTAAGGTTTGATATTCTAGCATCACCCTAAAAACACTCCTGAATTAGAACCGGTCAAAAAAATCAAAAGGGCAATAACTTTGAATATTCTCAAAAATTGTTCTTTTTTACAAGGATAAGAAGAGAAAATATTCCCCGAATTTTCCCAGCTGTAAAGAATTTAGTGGTACTTAGAAACAAATCTGACTATGTGCGTGGGTTTAAGGAAGTGTTAGAATGAATATCCCTCGTCTGAGCAAGGGATAGTCATTCTGAAACCCGGAAAAAGATATGATTTTCGACCCCCTGAAAAAATCGGAGAGGCAACCAGTTCGATTATTTTCGAAAATGTTCAAGAACATTTTAGAACAGCAAGAGTTTTCGGACAGACCCGCACGAAAATCATGAGGGCATACACTTCTAGTATTTTTCAAAATTGTTCAGTTTCCCATTTATAAAATTGACCAATATTCGCAGAGTTTTTCCAGGTGAATTCGGACAGGTTTCATTTTACGAGTGTTTTCAGGGTGATGCTAGAATATCAACCCTCAGTCAGGAAACTGTCTCGAAGAGTGAGGGGGTATCTGTAAAATTTTATTTTGTAATTTTGTGAGTCATTGTTTTGCACCCAATGTATTTTTCCTTCTTTTATGGTGTTTTTATAAAAATATATCTTCCAATAAGATACATTTGGCACGGGTTTCAATAATTTATTACAACTTATAAAAACTATCACTTCTTTGTCTGTTGGAATAACTTTTCAATTTTGAATATCGCGCCAGAAGTATATTTTTTCGGCTGCTTTCAAGATGCGATATTTAAGGAATCTAACATATTTAGCGCAAAAGTTGACGATTCGCAGGAAGTTTCCGCCTCAAATATAGACTTGAGCTTCCACGAGGAAAAAAATTGCCCTCCGATAATTATTCGTTGCGCTAGCATTTCGAATAGATTTTTTGAGGTGAGTTTTTTTAGGTTACATACGCCCTACATGAGCCTTAATGAAAGCAAATCTGCGAGTACCGAGCGTTTAGTGGAAAATTCTAATTTTTCCAAAATATCAAATATAGCTCATTTCGCAGTGTAGGAATCCAATTAGGGATCCGTCCGAGTCCCGGCCGGATAGCCCCGGTTTTACCCGGGCGCTGGCCGGGATCCGGCTAAAAACGTCACGGTAAACTGGTTGGATCCCGGCTTCAATACCGGCCGGGTAACCAGGCCACAGAGCGGTTAAAAAATGTTTTGCTTCAGGCTAGAAATTGATAACTTGGTTTGTCTTTTGAGGCTCATCGTAAAGAATAGGGAGAACTCTAATTGCAAAATCAAGTAAACAAATTCTCGTGAGGAAATTAGAGTAGATTTTAAATCACTAATGCTAACAATCTCCTAGCAATTGTTTTATTTTGAAAATCACGTGGTGATTAGAGGTTAGGAAGGAAGAAAGGAAAAAATGATTACACAACACTATACTTTAATGTAAAATTATAATTATTCGCGCAGTGAGTGGGATTTACAAACTAATTACTGAAATGAGGTTGATTTCAGTAACGGGTTTTATTTGCCAACTTTGAGGGAAGACGCGACATGAGACCAACGTGCATTCTCGTTCGAGGTGCGAAACTGAAACTTGCAAGTGTCTACGCCGACGCCAGGCGCAGAAGGCGTCAGACATGGCGGTAAATTTGAAAGTGTACAGACTAAATATTGTCTGAAAATAAAGAAAATTTTGAAAATTGTAACGATTCTACTGTTGCACATTGCAGAATCGATAACAGATTTATTTAATAAGGTAAAACATTGGAAAGAATTAAAATTTGTTTTTTTTTTTAAGAAGTTAAAAAACCTAATTTCTGTTTTACTGATCTAATAAATGTTCAAACCATACTTTCCGAATAATAATTCATCTAGAATCCCGTACGTCTTTGATGATGTCACGGCTCGTAAAAAATGTGTAATTTCTACAAAAAAAGTATCTTGACCGGTGTCCGGTCGGCTCCCGACCATGAAATCTAACCAGGGTTGGCCCGGCCAGTAACCGGCCGGCTCCCGACTAGGTGATTGGAGATAAATGTGGCCCGGTCGGCTCCCGACCGGTTCCCGGCCATGAAACCCAACCAGGGGTAGCCCGGCCGGGATCCGACCAGAAACCTTGTTGTAGTAGGGCCAACTGGGGCAATTTCTCCACGGGTCATTGTAATAATAAATATGACGTTATGATGTGTTATTACTATTTAAAACCATACATGGAAAAAAATTGACTACACAGAATTTTTTGTTTAAATTATGAAAACTGATTCGATGTGAAGGCATAGTAGAATCAAGAAAATATCTCTTACCATGAATTCAGCACACTCACATCCGGAATATGTGCTTATTTAATATTTTATGAAAATCGTTTATTTGTACAAGCAATCTGAATAATTGCTGCAGTACTAAGAGGGAGCTTCGAAAATGTACTTATCGCAATTGTCTGAAGTTTGAGACCAATGGTTTCTCAATTTATGAAAACAAAATTTTCAAAGAAGGAAACGGAATATCCATATCATAAGGTCTCAAATGAAAATACAATTCATTGTTTTAGTTATGTACATTACTGTTATGCTATAATGGTCCTTCCGATTAGTATTCAAATTTAGTCATTCTTATTTTGTCTTACAGAGATGGGATATGCATCAAGACATCCTCCTCATCAAAGGCCTGATTTTCTCCAACCTGTTAATGCTAGACCTGCTTTGCCTGCCGGACCTGGATCAGCCGTTCGCGCAACTGTTGAAAATATAGCTCTTCCTAATGTTGGTCTTTTATCGAGACGATCAGATGGTAGTTATTATACGCTAGTCGAACCTTTTGGTGTTTTACAAACTATTGATGGATTCATAATTGCAATAGTTGACTATGCTAGTCATTTTGTTCGTGGAATATATACTGCAGATCGCATACGGGTTAAAATAAACAGATATTACACATTAGATATACGTCCAATGACCCATAAAGAAATTACGCGTTATCCTGTAAATCATCCTTTCCGACCTGATGTTCTTGTGGTGCCTAACAAAAATGACTGATACAGAAATGGTCTCTCGCCAAGTCAATTAAGACAAACTTAGAGCAATTTCTTTTTGAGAAACAAAGTTGGATTAAAACGCTGTGACATCATTTTTTGACTGAGAACTGAAAATTCGAATGAATGTAATACTTTATAGATTTTAATATCAGATATTGATGCCCTACATAAAAAAATCTTAATATCAGACATTGATGCCCTACATAAAAAAAATTCTTTATTACGTGACTTTATAGTATACATGTTTACCCTTGACATATTTTCTTTCCATATCTGTTATTGAGAATTTTATTTATATATTATTTCATTTTTTTCGGGCCGCATAACAAATATTTTGATGACAATTTTTAAGAAGCAATTGCAGATAATTAATTTTACATAATAGTCGATTTTCGTATATATTGTACAGATATTGAACGAAGTACAATGAAATCTCACCTATTTAAAGTTCGTCTATTTGGAATCCCCTATACGCGGTGATTTAAAAATGCGCAGTTCCGTTACCTCCCACCATGGTCCCTGCAGTGGCGTACGGTCAGGTCCTGTCAATAGCTGCCCAATCAAAAAGAGGCTTGAAGAGCGGGAAGCCTTCGTTGGGTTGAATTAAGTATTTTAGCATGACGTCATGGGAATGCTGACACCTTTTTGGAGAAAATATTCTAAACGTAAGAGTAAGCCATACATATACAAATACTAATATTTCTCATGTATAGAATGCATCTTCTTAGCCATGTTCCATTCTTTTGTCGATTGGTAATCTTTTAGTGTCACGGAATTAAATAAAATAGCCAAAATTTCAGGTAAGTATATCAGATTAAGTACTCTAACCTCAAATTTTGGATAGTTCATTGTATTCCGTGAAACTAAAAGGTCTCCGACCGATGAAAGGATGAAACAGAATTGCACGAATGCACTCTACACTTCAACGATATTATTATACAGATCTTCTCAACTTACCTTTACGTTCAGAATATTTTCTCCAAAAAGGTGTGTGCAGTCCGATGTCGAGAACTATGCTAACCTTCGTGATATTTACATCCATCCTAGCATACCCGTGAAGACATGCTACAAAACTAAATATTCCGCGAAATAGTCTTGTCGTTTTTTGATTCTAATAATTTCATTTTTAGTTGGCTAATTGTATTATTTCAAGGAAATGTTATATTTGTCACGTCGTACTTCTACAAAAATACAGATGCGTGCAGTGTTGCTAACGGTCTGTGACTTTTTCAACTGCGCATATACTGAAAAACGCAGGCCCATTCAAAAGTATAAAATATAAACTATTGACTTTAAATTAATAATAAATTATTTTAAGAAATAAGCAATTTCTTAGATTCAATTTAATTGAATTTTAAGAAGTGGAAATTTGTTTTAAATATTTATCTGCACTATTATTGATAGTATTCAATAATTTCAAATCGACCCGCGCTTTGCAGCACATGCGCAGTTGAAAAATAGCTTACAGCGCCCCCCTCGATATGAGGCCAGACAGCCATTGAACGTTCCACCAGCCTTCAAATTAGAGAACGTTCACATATAACGTAACATTCAAAATGGGGGAGGGGGTTCTTCTTTCGATACGGTCTGTTATGTAGGAGGAGGGAAAGGGGATATTTTTGACTTCAGTACGTAACATTTCGAATTGTCTAAAAACAGCGATATTACTAAATATTTCGTAAATAGCGACACACTGTTGTCGAAAACCTAATTGGTTGCAGCACTGCGTGAACATAACTTTAAGTGACTGTTTTCAGGCTGTTTATCTATTAATAAAAATTTCCGAATTTTGTGCACCATAATTTTTTTATATCGAAATTTCCAAATAAATAATTTCACGTCATCATAAAATGTATTTTTAAATGTTTCTAATCATTATTGATAGGACACAACATTAAAATTGTAAATGATTGTTTAATACTGGGAAATAATTCTGTTCTTAACATTTTGAAGATATAAAAATTTTTTGGGAAAAAATATGGGAGACTTTAAGAAAATTCTTTTAATTATTCAGGATTTTAGAAATTTTTAGGTAAACTGAATTTTTCAGGGCTCCAAGAGAATAAAGGAGAAATATCTTTAAGATTCATGGAAAACTTTCAAATGATTTTTTACTCAAAGAATTCGAAGAGAAAATTGTAAAAGGTTACAAAACATTTGAAATTATTCCCTAAAATTTTGAAAAATAATGTAAAATATTGCAATGCAAAATTTTGCTAAAATACGTAAGCTTAGAAGTAAGTTCAAGAGATATTTAGAAGTTTTGAAACAGTTCAAAAATAACTTATAAGATAAATAAAAAATTGTAACTTGTAAAATAACGTATAAGATATTTTAAGAATTTTGTAAGGTTTTAGGAAATGAAAAAATTTCTTTAGGTTCCTGAGAAATTTTGTATGATTCTTTATTTCGAAGAATACATTTCCAAAAATTTTCTTAAATTTCGGAAAAGAGTAGAAGATTTTCAATCAAACTGTTTCAATTGGTAAGGATGAAAAATGAAAAAAATCAAGGTAATTCAAGAAATATTCACGATTTGAAGAGATTGAAAAAGAATTTTACACTTGAAAAGATTTTAATGAATGCAGATCTTTCGTTGAAGATTTCAAACAAAAACTTTAGAAGCTTTGAAAGTATTTTGAAAGGTTCCAAGTGAATAAACAAATTTTCCTAAAATTCGTAGGAAAATTTGAAACATTTTTTAGGCAGTTTTTTCACAGCTTGAATGATTTTTCAAAATTTTAAGAAAAATTCGAGTCAGCTAAAATATTCAGAAGAATTTAAGAGGTTTCGAACAGATTTTAAATATTTTAAAAGTTGGAAGCATTTCCGAAAAATCAAATATTTTGTATTCCTTCCAAACTTCTAAAGGTCTTAAATATGTTTTAAAAAGGCTCGAGTTTTCCCTAATATTTCGTAAAATCCTGTAAAATAACAAATTTTTTTTAATCTTCTAGATTCTTTATTTACATATCTGAAATATTTAAAAATCTTCTTTCTAATTTTCTCAAGAATATTATAAAATTTATATTCATACAAGTTTAAAAACCATTTGATAATATTTCTTTTTTTTAAAGAAATTTAAATATTTGTGTGACTAAAAAAAATATTTAAAAAGCATCCAATGTTACATCAGAATATTGTTTTATTTATTTCCATTCAGCACTTGATCTTAAAAAAACCTTTTTTTATTTAAAAAACGTCTATTATTTTTGTTTAACACAACACAAATAATGTTACGTAACTGCAGTTTGGGGGAGGGGGCGGGGCCAGAAGGAAATGTTACGGTCCGTTACGTAGGGGGGGGGGGGGGGGAAAAATAACGTTCCAATCAA
>CAKNXH010000166.1:781067-873155 GCA_932178445.1 Andricus quercusramuli | reverse complement strand
GAAAAATAACGTTCCTATCAAATTATTACCTAATTACCTATTAAGCTTAAGGTTGAAACTTGACAAATATATGCCCTCCAACTGATTATGACGGATTGGCTATTGTATCATATTTTAATGAACTTCAATCAAGTGCTTGTAACAGATGAGGAATGTCTGCCTTGTATGTAGAATCCATTCGTGTTATCATGTTTTGTAAGGGAACGTCCATCAATTACGTAAGGATAATTTTTTTAATCCCCCCCCTTCAAATTATCCGTAAGATTGTTGTTACCCCCCCCCCCCCCCCCCTCCACCTTCTTCCATTATTGGGTACGATTTTGTATTTTTTATATATGAATTAATTCTACTGTAAACGAGATTTCAAAAGATTTCAAAGGATTTCAGAAGATTTGAAAGATTTCGAATAATCTTAAAGGATTTTAAGGTACAGTCCAACTTGGATTTAGCAAACTTTGATTCAACGTTTCCGGGAATTGTCGCTGCGCGGCAGCAGCAGATAAAATAGTTTGGATTCTCGACGCTATATCCAGGTTTGACTGTATTCCAAAAGGCTACAAGTATGTCAAAGAATTAATCAGTTTTACGGAACTGAACGCGATTTCCAAATTTTGTTAGGGATTTCATGAGATTTTGAAGAATTTCGACAGATTTCAAGATTTTGGAGAAATTACCTAGTATTTCAGAGAAAATTTTAATTTTTTAAGAAATGCTACAAGATTTTGAGGGGGGGGGGAGAGAAGTTAAAGCAGATTTCGAAAAACTACCCGATGTTTTAAGAGATAGCGAAGGATATTGAAGGAATTTTAGAGATTTCAAGAGATTTTTAGGAATCTAAAGAGATTTAGAGATGTTTAAAACGAAGTCACGGGATTTTGAAGGATTCTCAGAGAATTTCAAGAGATACCGAAGTATTTAATCAAATTTTGAAGGATGTCAGGAGATTTCAAAGGAATTTCGATGATTTTAAGACATTTGATAAGATTTTAAAATATTCAAAGCGCTTCAAGAAATTTCAATAGATTTTAAGAGACTTAAAGGGGCTTCGATGCTTTCATGGAATTTCGAAGGATATCAGAAGATTTTAAAGGAATCAAAAGTATATCCACGGATTTTGGAGAATTTTGTAGGATTTCAGAAGGACTTCCAAACTTTCATGCATTTTAAAATTATTTCGAGTGATTTCAAGGGATTTGGTAGGATTTTCATAGATTATGAATATTTTTCAATATTTCAAGGCATTCCTTAATATTTTGAAAGGGATTTAAAGGTATTTCAAAGGACTATAAAGTATTTAGAATAATTCAAACTTGTTTACGGAATTATCAAGATTTCTAAAGCTTTTTAGGGGTTTCATGAGATTTGAACTAATTTTCAAGGATTTCAGGGCATCAAATATGTCTTATGGTTTCAAAAAATTCCAAATGAATACAAGAGGTTTCATAGATTTTGAATAATTTGAAAAGAATTCAAGAGTTCGAAAAAATTATCTAGTACAATTTCAAAGAGAATCCCACTTTTTTCACCAGACTTTTGTAAGATTGCAAGGAACTAGAAAAAGCTCAATCCGATTTCAAAAGATTTAACGAAGTTACAAAAGATATCGAAGGATTTTGACGAATATTTAAGGATTTTGATAAGTTTTCAGGAATTGAGAACGATTTATGCGAATTACACGAGTGCGTCACGTGACCGGTTTCCTATCTTACCGACACTGTTTTTATTTGTCAACTTATGTTCACACGAATAGCCACATCGAGTTGAAAATTTGGGATAATAAATACGACGCACTAAGAAATACGGCTCTGGTCCTAAATTTTAATAATTATGAAAAAAGTTTTTTTTCTTAATACTTTTTTTGTTGTTGCTTTTTTCATCATTATTAAAATTGAGGACCAGAGCCGTATTTCTTAGTGCTTCTTATTTATTATCCCAAATTTTCAACTCGATGTGGCTATTGCTGTGAACATAAGTTTACAAATAAAAAAGTGTCGGTAAGGTAGGAATCCGGTCACGTGACCCACTCGTCACATGGCCATAGGGATTTTAATAGATTTTAAAGGAGTTTGAGGGTTTCGAGATATTAAAAAAAAAGGAATTTAAAATCATTTTAAGGGACTTGAAGGGTTTTGATAATTCCATTGAATGTCAAAAGATTCTAAAAGATTTCGAGAAATTCCGAAAGATTCCCACGGATTTTAAAGATTTCAATAATTTCAAAGATTTCAAGGAATCTGGTAATATTTCAAAATATTTAACAAAAAATTCAAGGATTTTACCTGATTCTGAACAACTTTGAAGGATACTAGAGGATTTTTATGGGATTTGGAAGAATTCAAGTAATTACAAAACATTTCGCGGAATCTGAAAGAATTTTAAGGAATTTCGACAGCTTTTAAAGTAACTCCTGGAGCTTCCAGAAAGCTCAATTATTTTAAAGGGATTTCAAAAGATTATGTACGATATCCACGGTATTCAAAGGATCTGAAGGAATTTTCGAATTAATGAAAATGTTTTAAGGGATTTACAAAATTTTGGATGAATTCATTCAATTTTAAGAAATTACGAAATTTTTAGGGATTTCACGAGATTTCGTGAAAAATTGGAAGAATTTCACTCCTGGACTCAACATTTACTGCACTTAGACGTAGTATGAAATGGTAAATAACAAGAAAAAAAAAAATAATAATTATAAAACTGAGTTAAAAAAAAAATGAAAATTGGATTTTCCCGGAACTTAATAACACTTCCCAATTAAACTTTTTAGGGTTTGATTTGTCAATGATTTATCTAAAAGTACTTTCTCATTTTTGTTTAAAATGAAAAACTTGATTTTTGAGAACGTTTTTTGTCTCTCCTGTAAAATTGTAAATATGTGGGTTAGGCCCTTATGGCATGCTGCCATTCAATTGTTCGATTTCCAACGCACTTTAATTTAGCATTGCCTAAGTATTAAAAATGCCTTCTAAAAATGTTTGAATTTGAAAAATGGGTTGAAAATAGGATAGCTTACAATTACATTTTTTCAATTTCAGTCTTTCAAATTGAACAATCTTAAATTTGAGGCCTTCAAAAATGAAGGATTTCGTAATTAGATATTGCAAACTGCATTATTATAAATAGGATTTGTTTTGTTACTAAAAATCTAGAAAAAATCCTTTAAAAAAATATATATCCCTGTCATGTCCCGTGTTCTCTCTGTCATTTTACGGTTTCCTGCTTCAAACCCATTTACAAAAGTCAGTTTCTAATATCCATTTACTTTAAATCTGTCCAAGAAAATGCCCTCGATTGACGCAATTCATTGACGTCATTGAGGATCTACCAACACACTTAAAAGAATAATCGTCATAGTTCCTCCCACCCCTTTTTCTCTTCTTCCATCTCTCCAGTCTCTTTCGTCTTCCCTTATTTCTCATCCTCCAATTTCCTCTCCCTCTTCCCTCTTTCCTCTTTACCCCTCCCCCTCCCTCCTTCCACCCTCCCCACCCACCATAAAACGAATGCATAATTTATATTTGTCATTCATCTCGG
The DNA here is from genome assembly GCA_932178445.1 of Andricus quercusramuli. NCBI lineage: Eukaryota > Metazoa > Arthropoda > Insecta > Hymenoptera > Cynipidae > Andricus > Andricus quercusramuli. The sequence continues at coordinate 869,621 of CAKNXH010000166.1, read as the reverse complement.
TCCTGTTTACCTTTGTTATTTTCCCGGTATTGATCCAACGAGAGAGTTTCAAAGAGTAAATGGGTTGGGGTAGTGTAGTGTGTAGGTAAGAGGAAAGAGGAGAAAAAGGTGAGGAAGCAGAAGAGGAGGGTGAGGAGGTGGCTGGTGAGAGTACGTCGACATTGGGGTGGAGGCAGACGGGGTAGACCGACGGAGGCAGCGGGACCAAAGGGGCTGGGGGTGGTTTTCGTTCAGGGGGTGGGGGCGGGACAGGAGAGGAGTTTAGGAACTTTCATGAGAGGCTCTCAATACGCGGAGTTTGCGCAAACAGAAAGTTGGAGAAATGGATAGTGTCTCAGATAAATCAAGGAAATTTGACGAATCAACAGTACTCTGCGAGAGCTTCGCTAATTATCCTTTGCTTCTGCCCCTCCCCATTCAACTTCATCGAACAACCCCCTTTCTCCTGTCACTTTTCTCCCTGGGTCTCTCCTTCGTCTTAATACAAGCAATTAGGAAATTTGATGCTAAAATTTTGAGATTGAAGAGGATGGGACAAAAGCCTTCAACGTCGAGACAGATGAATATTAGGGTGGTCCAAAAGAAGGATTTTATTGAAAAGTGTGAACGCTTTTCGATTTTTTCAAAATATGAGACAAATAATGAAGTTTGCTTAGGTTAAGAACTGCAAAAAGGTCGAAAAATGATCTACATCTTAAAATTAATTTGTTTATTCGCAGCAGCAAATGAATAAGAAATTATTGGAACAATCAGAGTTATAAGAATTAAATAGCAAAAAATATTTAATTTCAGTTTTTGATTGGAAATTAGTGCTTTTTTGTAATAGTAGAGATTTCCATTCGACGCGATTTTTTAAGCATAACATTGCAAATGGACTATTCTCATCGGTTCTCAATGTAATAATAAAATTATGGAAATTTTCAAATTTTGTAATTGCAAAGAAAACTGGCCCATAAAATTTTTAATTTTCGATATTTTTACTAAAAAATGACAGTTTTCGCCCCTTAAAGATCGGATAAAATTTTTCAAATGTTCTCATGCATATATTTAAGGGACCGCATTTAAATTACGTAAACGACAGTAGGTCTCCTTTGAGGCTCATCCCCCTACCCCCTATAAGAAACCGTAACAAAATATTTCTACCCTATCCCCTCTTACTGTACGTAATTTATGGTTTCCAAAAATAATAAGATATGGGACCTAAAATAGGAGGACATTTTTTTATTTGAGATAATACATGCTTTGCAGGGTGAAAAGTTCATTTTCAAAATTCCCTGATTTTTTCTTTACCATTAAAATTCGAACTCCAGCATTTTAATATAAAAATATTTTTGACATATGATCTTTCATTATCGGAATAAAACAATATTTCAGATATAAATTAAAACTCTCAAATTTATTTATTTATTTCAAACAAAGAATGACTTTTATATATTAAAAGGTGTTTTTCAAAAAATGCTTAAATCTTCAACAAAAAATCAAAATTAATTAATTAATTAATTAAAATTAAATTTTTAACAAAAGAATTAAATTCTTAATCTAAAAAGATGAATTCTCAACAAAAAAGTGCAATAGTTGATATTGCAATAAAAAAGGATAATATTGCATTTATAAAAATAAATCTTGAAACCAAAAAGACGAATTTTCAATAAATAAAGATTTTTCAATCATGAAAGCACTGAAAGTGGACCTATACTGTTAAACATTTAAGCCAAAAGACGAATTTTCTGTACAAAATTTGGATTTTCAACCAGAAAATATAAATATTAAAAAGAAGAAATCTTCAAAGAAAATAGTTATATTTTCAACTAGAGAGATGAACATTCATTTTTAAAAATGTGAACAAAGTAGTTCAACTTTTACCCACGTAGTTGAATTTTCAATTAAAGAAGATTGGTTTTCAACAAAATAGTTGAACTTTGAAATTAAGAGATGAATTTTCAACTAAAAAAATCAATTGAATAAAAAATTGAAGATGAAATTTCTACTGAAACAGATGAATTCTTAAATCAAAAAGACGCATTTTTAACAAAATAGTTGAATGTTCATATAAAAAAGATTTCAGTTGACTTTTCAACACCAAAATATGAATTTTAAAGAAGTAAAGTTTCCACAAAATAGTAGAACTTTTAAACAAATAATTGAATTTATATCTAAAAATATAAAATTCAGGAGAAAGCAACTGAAAAATATAAATACAAGGCTAATAAATTTCTAACCAGAATATTATATCAGTGTTATCGCAACACTTAATTTTGAAAATTCCCTAATTTTTCACTGACCAATTCTTCATTTTCCCTGACCATTATTATTTAAATAGCAGAATCTTAAGCTTGTAACATTTTTAACCTTGAATCTTTTATAAACGAAATAAGTGAATTTCAAATTCGAATAGAAAAATTTCAAATTTATTCTGCTTTACAGTTATATAAAGGTATAAAAATTATCTGACTTTTGCAAGATTTTTTTATCAATTCCTGACTTTTCCCTCACCAATGAAATTCCTTGGCTAGGTTCATTTTTCACTCACCAGGTTTCTTTGACGTTTAAATTCAAATTCATGTTAAAAAATCGTAAATTACGGTCCTTAAGTTAAAACGCTTCTTCGGCAAGTTTTGTGCAAGTTACATATAAAGCAATGTAACCGTTCTCAAATTATGGCCATTATAAATTCCAAAAATTGATTTCTCAATTATAAAATTTTTGTCAAATATTTGAAAGTAATTTTCTATTACTGAATACTGTTGTAACTATAACGGAGAAAATAAATATATATTTACGAAACCTTTGTCAGTCTTTAAAAAAAAATCATTTTTAATTTGAAAAAATCGAAAGTTCCAGTTTTTCTCAAAAATTAAGCGAGATACGATAAATAGATCAAGAGAGGAAAATCGTGTTTTGGATAAATTATACAAAAAATACCCTTTTTCTATACCTAAATCTCACTCTGTTTTTATTTTAAGCTTGATTTTTCGAATTCAAGACGTAAAACTGTGATTTGCACAGAAACACACAATAAAAAAATGAGAACAAATAATGTTTGATTTAAATAATTTGACCACAGTTTTCTCTTCTTGGAACATCTTATTGTTTATTTCTGATCATGAATACAAAAAATCTTCTAGCGAAATTATTTCTTATGTTATAAAACTCTAATCATACAATTATATTCTGATCAGTTCATGGTAAATTGTATGTTTATTGATTTTTATAAAGTCAGAAATAATTATACATTTCGGTAAAAACCTTGTTTTAATCACAGACAAATATAAATAGTAAGATTTTGGAGAATAAAAAGCTATTCTAGGGTTACTTAAATCAAACTTTATCTATTAAAATCTTTTTTCTTGTACAAAACTGTGAAAAGCCAACCATTACTTCTTAAATGCGAGAAATCATATTCAAAGAAAACGAAGCGGAATTAAGAATAGTTAAGCGGTATTTTTATAGCAATTTTACAATTTTCAATCACTTTCCTTGTATATTGTAATAGTTATTCACTTTACGATAATGAGATGTCGACAAAAGTTGTAGATATAAACCTGGAAGATAGTTTTTGCTTCACAAATTTTTAGACACGATAGCCTTTTTTAATCTTAAATATATACTTAAGGAAATTTTACAAATTTTTGCGACCATAAAGTAGCTCAAAATGTCAATTTTTTACTAAAAATATACAAAATGAAGATTTTATGGGCGAGTTTTCTTTGTGTTGATTCAATTTTGAAATTTTGGTTATTTTATTATTACAGCGAAAACCGAAGAAAATGGTTTGCTAGTAATATTATGCTGAAAAAAAATCATCCCGAATGGAAATCTAACTATTAAAAAAAGCAATAATTTTAAATTGCCTATAGACGTCAAAAAAAATTAAATCATACAAATTTTGTCAATTTTTTTGTTTGTAACCAATAGAAGTTATAAATGATGGTCACAATAATTTATTATTCATTTGTTGCTGCAAATAAAAAAGTTATTCATAGGTGACGATCACTTCTGGACTTTCTGGTAGTGCTTATCTTAAGCATTTTGAATACGGAACTTGGAGTCATCTGATTGAGTTCAGCTAAGGGTCAAACTTTATTATTTGACTCATATTTTGAAAAAATCAAATAACGTTTTAACTTTTCAAGAAAGGCCTCTTTTGGAACACCCTAATGAATATTTTTCCAATGTTTCTTGAAATTGCAAAAGATTCTTTGAAATCTGTGGAATCGTAAGGATTCGCTTGAAATTCAATGAAATTGCATTTATTTCCCAAAGTTCTCTAGAAATCCTTTAAAATATTTGGAAATCCTACAAAATTATTTGAACTCCTAAACAAATTTGTATATCTCTTGAAATCCTTTAGATCCTTTAAATACCTTGTAATTTTTCAATAACGTGAAAATTCCTTTTAAAAAGTATCATTTGAAAGCCCTCAAATACAATTTAAATTAATCTTATTCACCAAAGTTCTTGAAAAAGCGTTTGAATTCCTGGAAATCTTTGAAATCTCTTAGAATACTTGGAGATTTCATAATAATTTAATATTTGAGAAACTCCTTGAAATAACTTAAAATCTCTTCAAATTTCATTTTATTTTGCTTATTTTCCAATTTTTACTAGATATCCCGTGAAAGCATTTGGAAATTCTGCAAAATTCTTTGAAATTCCTTCACATTCTTGAAAAACGTGAAAATCATCTAAGATCATTTGAAATTTTTCGGAATTCCTTGAAATCCGTGGAAATATTTTTCACCCTTCAAACTCCATTCAAATTTTTTAAAATTAGTAGAAATGTTTAGAAATCCCATAAAGTCCTTTTGAAAGCCTTAAAATCCTTGAAAGTCGCTCGAAATTGTTTGAAACCCCCTGGAATCCCTTAAAACCTCCTAATATGTTTGGAAATCTTTAATATTCCGTTAAATTTGTATGAAATCTGACGTAATCGCTTAAAATCTATGGAAATTTATTTGAGGAAAATCATAGACTTATACTGAATTTTCTATAATATTATTTTGAAGGGGGGATTACAACGTATTGTAAAAGATTGCATGGGATTGCAAAGCATTGCAAGCGATCACAGAAAAAAGAAATTTAATCTTTACATCGATTTCAGAGTAATCTTTACCTGCAACAAAAATTAACTTCACATGTTAAGATTTAGCCAACACATGGGAAATGGTTACCATGTCAACTCTCTCAAATTTTGTTTTCTTTTGTTGCGAACAAATTCAACTTTATCTACATGAAAATTACCCACAACAAAAATTCACTTCTGTTTTTTCTGTGATTGCATTAGATTGCATAAGAATACAGAACGAGTGTATAGCAGACTGTAAGAGTAATTAACCCCTCGCAATTTTCATTCAAGTAAACAAGTCATTTTTCACTAAATATTTTGTAAGTACTATAAGGTTTGTCGACACCTGATCAAGCCTGAAGATTAGTCGGTTAGTCGGTTAATTTTCTATAGGAGTCAAATTAGACTCTCTTAGTTTGGAAGAACGATGAGGGTCAGGTAACCGCACAACATAATATCCAAAATATGGGCAACCGAATCTTTACGAAAGTATCAGGTTACGGGCACGAGACCGTCAGGTGGTAAGCAGGCTTCATTCTTATTCTCACTCTCATTTCACAGGGTCGGCTAAATACTTGAACACTCAAGAATTCTTTATTTTCAGACATCACGGCACCTATTCTCCTTGAAAAATATTGTAAAATGTTATGTGTTTTTTAAAAAATAGGTGACGAATAGGAAACGTAAAAGTTGTGATCAATTCCACTTCGAATCAGACAGAGAGGTCCAGCTAAGGGTGTACTAATGATTTGTTTTTTTGTCTGAAGGCGGAATGAATTAGTTATTTTGAATCTTGTCGTATCCTGTATCTAAACGTTCGGACAGACAAAGTGACGGCCGTTTTACAAAAATCATCCAAAGTGGTTTCTCTCAAAAACGTCAGTTTTTACATTTTTTGGTTCTTTTGAGAAATAGCTGGTAATATGTACTACATATCTCATAAGTCTCGTTCTTGGTGAACTACTGCTTCATAACAACAACAAAATTATTTGGGAAAAATACAATTTTTGTATTTTTTCCAATATCTTGAAAAAGTTTTCTGTTAATATTAAAAATGCTCCGTATCAGTTTCGAGCGGGCTTAACCATCTTTGAGGCCGGTTATTTTTTCCATATAATTTTGGATTTTTATTTCGTAAACGATGCAAGCTATCATTCAAGAGTGAACAATATTTTTTTAGAACTTCTCCAGATCTTTCAACTTTTATGTTAACATTTTTTATATCTTTCCTTGTTTCCGAGAAGAATGTAAAAACTTGATTCTTCAAAAATTATATTTTGCAATGTGAAGCAGTGGCTTACCAAGAACAAAGCTCCCGAGATATTGTGTACATATTTCCAGCTATGTATTTTTAGAAGTTAATAATTTATAGTTAAGTTTTTTAGAAAATCTACTTCAGAAATTTTAGAACCCCAGCCGAAAAATTGTCATTCTTTAACTTTTTTCATTTTTCAGGATCAACTGGAAGAGTAAGAATTTCCAGGTCGAATGCAAAAAGAAAATCCTGAAATTTTGCTTTATTGTAAATGCAACTGGTCTTGCATTTTAGTTTTATTTTTTGAACACGCCATACTATAATTATCATATATGAAAAATTTCCACCGAATGTTGTATTATTTTTTTAACTTATACAAGCATTTAACTTTTTGTTCTTTATTCTAATTTTTTTCTTCAACATTAATCTTTTGTCTCCAAAACACGAAAATCCAAATATTTTACAGAAACAACATTCTGGGAAGGGATAATCACGAGAAAATAATTTAAAACAAATTGAGTGTATGTTAAACGTGTGTTTTTGATTACCATCGAACGTAGACTTCCAGGGAAAAAATGTAAGTGAAATTTTTTTACAACAGCACGGCAATTATAATTTAGAGTTTTATAGTTTATAGTTCAATTTATAGTTAGCAAAGTGTCAAGAAACTTTCTTATCTTGAAAACCCTGAATTAAAAATTAAGAATAAATTGTTCCTTTTTTTCAGAAAATCACCATCAATTTGTAAATTTTTTTCAATAGAATTTTTTGACGAGTTCAGAAAGAAAAATAGAATTCTGTCAGATACAAAATAGTGGAATGAAATTCCTATATTCGTTAAATGATACAATAATTCAAAGAGCGAACATTCTTTTTAGTAGCCTGCGTCTACTGCTTTATAAAATTTGGATATTCCTAAACTATTGAAATAACTAAAACTAGTAATACAATTTTACATTGACAATTGGAAGAAGTGAGAAATGTGACTTTCCAAAATAGGTTCTAAGGGGTAAGAGTATTTGTATGATTTGAAACGAGTTTTAAAGATTTGAAGAGATTTCAAATTATTAAAAAAATTTCTGATTTGGAACTGGGAATTTCGTGAAACAATTTTAATTCTGAATTTGAAAGTTTTTTTTATTCTCTTCTCCCAAAACAGAACTAAAATTATTTCATACAATTCCCATTCAATGTAAAAAATATTGTATTCCAAGTCAATTAATAATTCTTCGCAAAAATTTCCCATCCTAAAGTTTAAGTTATTATTCTTTACGGTAATCCCCTGTTCGAAAGTCAAAATCATAATTATTTACGGAGATTCTCTGTTTAAAGCTAGAATTATATTCATTTGCAAAATTTGCCATTTTAATTTTAAAAAAATCTGCCCGCATCGCGGGCACACTCTCATCGCGCGCGTCGCGCGCGGCTCGCTTCGCTCGCAAGTTTGAGCGCGCCTAGGGCGCGTGACTGTTGAATCGCGCGCTTCGCGCTCGATTATGTATTCACCTCGCGCTACGCGCTCGAAAGTATTTACATCACGCTTGACGCTCGGTTCCTCTAGATTTTTGAACTTCGTGTTCGATTTCGATAAAAAGAAAAAGTTTATTTGCAAACATTATAAAATTATCAAACCTCTACATATGAAGTGATTGTTAATTTTTTTTTTAATTTGCGACTGAAAATGAACTTTATTTACTTAAGGTTCTATCGACCTTAAGGAACACATTCTCATCCAGACACTCGCGCTCGAATTTCGATTTGAAAATCATTTGAACCTTGCGTTCCACGCTCGGTTCTGTGCACCGTATGATAGAAACAAAAAAGTTTGAGTGCACTTACGGCGCGCGATTTGGTCGTCGCGCTTCGCGCTCCGAAATACACTGGTCGCGCACTTCGTGCTTTGTGTTATATGTTCGTCATATACAAATTACTGAATTTGTATTTGATTACAAATGAAGAATAATGATATAATTTAGGCGACAAATTTCATTAGTTAAAATGTTATTTTAGCTTGTGCCGTATTCCAAAAAAGTTATTTTTTTTTCATTTTAAATATATTTTTACGACAAAAATTTATTAGAAGTTTGTAAATCTTTTTTGAATGCACAATTTTTGTTCATTCATCTGTTTTCGTACCTTGCATGATTTTTTCAAAAATGGTTGTTTTTCCAAAAATTTTATTTTTTCACTGTCAAAGTTATTTTCACGAATAAAACAAAAACTACGCATCCTATCGAAACATGATTAATAACAAATTTGTAGCGCTCCTTTGAATAAAAAATTTGATGTTTCTCATTTTTTTCGTAGCTTGTTTTATTCGTCTAAAAATTTAATTTTTCTATTTTCAATACAGTTTGTTACGAATAAAACAAAAACTACGCGTCAGATCAAAAAGTGAATGACAACAAATTTGTACATCTTTTTCAGGTACACAATTTTGGTTGATTCATGTTTTATCGTATCTCACATAGTTTGACAGCAAAATGGAATTTTTGATTTTTTAATTATTTTTCTGTGCGATCAAAATTTGAATTTTTGATTTTTCGAAAAATTGAAAAAGTTGTTACGAAAATATTGTAGGGTGTTCGAAAAGAAACGTTTTTCTCCTTCTGTCTTTTTTTTCATATCGTGCGTTTTTCTGGTTAAAATGTTCATTTTCGTTTGTTTTATGGAATTTTGAAAATGCTATAACTCCGGTAACTTTTTTTGTACTCAAAAAAGTTATCCAGATAAATTGTTCGAGTTTTTGATTAATATAAATAGCCTCATATAGAATTTTTGAATCTTGAAAAAAAATGCTCTTAAAAATTTTCAAAATGCTCTCACTTTTTGAATCTTGATCCAAATTAGCTGGTTAACAAACCTGTTCTTTCTTTTTATGCCCTAAAGAAGTGTGCCAAAGCACAATCCAATCTGATTATTTTTTCGAAAGTTATCGTGCCTACAGCCTACAGCCTACAGACTACAGACTACAGACTACAGACTACAGACAGACAGACACCTTCATGAAAATCGTTTTTTCTGACTCAGGGGGTCTCAAAACGTGGAAATTTGATGAAAACCGACCAAGTCAAATTTTACATAAAACCAATACCTTCTCATTACAATGAGAATGTAATATACAGTTACTCCCTTTTTTCAATATTTGTAATAGTGAAGATGCAAATTGTGACAAGTTTTGACTTGAACAGGACTTTTTTTATTCTCTCCTGCGAAATCAGAATAAAAATTCTTTTCCAAGATTGTCGTTCCATATCAAGAATTCTCTGTTTCAAGTCAAATAATAATTTTTTACGGAAACTCTCTGGCCTAACGCAAACATTCTTAAGGATTTTTCCTTATCTGAATTAAAGCTAAAATGAAAATTATGATTCTGATCCTAAATCGTAAATTATAATTCTTATCCGAAAAGGTATATTATAATTCTTTACGAAAAATCCCTTTTCTAAGCGACAGTTACATTTATTTCCAAAAGTTCTTTTTTTTCAAGTCAGAATTATATTTATTTACAGGCTGTGTCTGATCTTCTCGAAAAATTGGGGAGGTTGGGAAAGGGGATGGACTAGTCGACCGAAAAATTCGGGACGACGAGACACTTTGTTATTTACAACATTTTCTATTATAATTAAAAAACATAATAAAATTCTTTTTTCAAAATATTTCGAAGAGGGAAGATTTAAACTGTGACAAATATCGACTTGTAAAAGGGATTTTTTCAAGTTTCCTTCTTCTAAATCGGAATTAAAATTCATTCCCAAAATTCCTGTTCCATTTCAACAATTCCTTATTCCAAATCAGATTATATTTCTTTATAGAAACTCTCTGTCCTGAAGTAAGAATTATGATTCTCAAGGAAATTTCTTATTCTAATTAATTTTAATATACAATTAAAATTCCTATCAAGAAGTAAAATTATAATTCTTTAGAGACATTCATTTTTCCAAGTTATAGTTACATTTATTAAGAACAATTCCCTATTCCAATTCAGAATCATATTAATTTAGAAAATTTTCTATTATAAATCGAAAATATAGCAACTCCCTTCTTCTAAAATTCCGGCTTTTTATTCGCAAACATTTTTTTTTGAACTTAAACAAATCCCAACAAAAATTCCGGGGTTTCTGGTGAAAAAAAATGTTTAGTCATTTCTTGATTTCCCGCCAAGGACAAAATCGTGATCATGAAATTAGGTACATTGAGTACCTGAATAAAGACAAAGAAAGCAAAACATGTGCACAAACTGTGATGAAATCAGCATCACAGAAAAAACCAAATGTAATCTTCACATCGATTTCAGAGAAATCTTCACCTGCCACAAAAATTAACTCCACATGCAAAGATTTACCCACCTCATGGAAAATGGTTACCATGTCAACTCTATTAATCTTATTTTGTTTCGATGCGAAAAAATTCAACTTTATCGACTTGAAAATTACCCGCAACAAAAATTCGCTTCTGTTTTTTCTGTGATTCATGGTTTCACCGGACATTTATTCAAGAATAAATTCATTAAAATTTGATGAATTTGTTCTTGAATAATAGTTCCACAAGAATAGTTTTCTTCGTAATTTTTTGGCAATTGTCCCGAATAATTCGTATTGTGCTCGATTACTCTGAGTTACTTGAGAAAATGGAAATAAGTATGTCAAGAACTGTTCGTTTTTTTTAGAAACAGTAATTGATACCAGTTGTGTATTAGTACTAGAAACCTAGAATGAAGTATCTTTCTAGAAATTTGAAGCGATTCAATGCTAATTCTACCTACTCAAAATTAAAAAAAAATCATACCTGAATAAATTACCTGGCTGCTTGATCTTATTTTAAAATTAAAAAATGCAGGCACAGACACAGTCCACAGTTCTGCCACATTCTTTTTCGGTGCGAAGAAACCTAAACTAGGGATGAATCCCGGGACTCATCATGTACCTGAACTTGGAGACCACGTTGAGGCTGAATTGTTACAACCTTAAAGGAATCTGAAATCGTAAACAGTTTTTTTACAGAAAAATCTGAGTCTTATAAGATTGAAATATCTGATTCTAAGATTTAATATAAGAATCATTGTTATGTTAATTGTATATTTAAAAATGGAAGATTACTTCAGATAAAAATTATTTCTCTGGGTAAATCTATAAAAGAGTCTCAGTCATACAATTAGATTTTGCGCCAGATTATTGGAAACAGTTTACGCTAAAAGGAAACATCTTCACTTTGAAGATTGAAAATACATAATAATCTAGATTATATTTTTCAATGGGCAGGTTTGAAATCTATTGCGATTTAAATCTTTTTTGCAATTGCCAGGGTGACCGTTTTAATCTAGGAAAAAATTCCCCGTCATTTCCTGGTTCGCAGAAATTTTCACGCTCATTGAAATATAAAAATTCGAACTCTTAGAGTTGCAAATTTTTCCATTTGAAGTAATCAAAACTGACCTGCAAATTAAAGAACTTAAAACAGAACTCTTCAATTTTGAACTTGTATAATTGTAGCTTGAAGATCTTGAATTCAGGCATTTTTAATCCAAACGCTCAGGAACTTACATATATAAAATGGAAGCTTTCAATACTTTTCAAGTGAACAATTATTGTAAATTAAATGCCGTTAAATCATTCTAAGCAATTTAGGCTAGGATCATTGAATATTGGAACAATAAATTTTTGTTTGAACTGAAAATTTTTTTAAATTACAAGTTACATTATTTTTAAGTCGTTTCAAATTAATAATTGTTCAATATTTATTTACACATCAAAGGCCAACATTTGAACTCATAACATTAAAATGTTGTTCAAATGAAGCAATTGAAATTGTAACGTTCAAAGTCTGAATTTAATGAAACGACCGGAAAATTTAGAAAAGTAAGAATGGCGAGAATATAAAATATTCGATACTATAAAATATCCGAAACAGAAAAATTTCCCAATTACGAAATTGCTAGATTCTAGCAATTTAAAAATGTTCAAAAATGAATAAATAAAATAACATATAACATTATTTCATTTACTATTTTTTATTTATCATTTACCAATTTCTTACTTGTTCAGATTCTGGAATTCATTAACTCGTAAATTTTCCTATGGTCGGTAATTTTACAGTGTCGGATATTTTATAATGTTGGACATTTTATTTCAGAAATTTTCTAATTCGGTAATATCATAAACTGTCAGTAATTTTATTATTCGGGAATATTAAGTTGTCCAATTCCACTTTTGGGTATATTATATTTCGAATATATACCTACTTTTTCGGGAATTTTTGAATGACGGAAATTTTATTTTGCGGGATTTTTCAATCGTACCTGAAAATTAATCATTTTTTGGTGGAAGATTAATAATTTGAGTAGAAAATTCGTCATTTTGTTAGAATTGAATTTTTTTATTTAAAATTTCAACCACTTAGTTGAAAGTTGAACTACTTTGTTTAAAATTTATTCTTTTCGTTGAAGATTCATCGTTTTAGTTGAGAATTGATCTCTTTGGTGAAAAATTTAAGTACTTTATTAGCAATTTATTTATGTGGCTTGAAAAGTCGTTTCTTTTCTCGGAGTTGGAAATGAATTTTTTTTTTTGAAAATTTAACCATTCTATTTCCGGTTGAAAATTAATCTCTTTGATTGAAAATTCAACTATTTAGTTGCAGATTCATGCATTTGGTTAAAAATTCATCTTTTTTGATTAAAAAATTATTTTTTTTTGTAGAAATCAAATTTTTTGGTTAAAAATTATTCTTCTTTGGTTGAGTTTAAACTTTTTGTTGAAAATTCGTCCTTTTGGGGCAATTCAACTGTTTCTATTTGAAATTACAATCTTTCTAGTGGAAATATCAACATTTACAGTTTTTATTGACAATTAATCTTTTCAGTCGAAAACTGACCATTTTGTGGAAAGTTTAACTACATTGTTAAAAAAATTTTTGGTATCAGAAAACTAGATTTTATTTTTACAGAGGCCTTGAATATTCATTTAATTCACATTCGGGCTCATTATGCAAATTATTCGTGGCAATACATTATTCAAGCACATTTGATCTCTATCGCTTTATGTATGTTAATTTAAAATTACGAATTTCTTATCTATTTAGGTTAATGCGAAAATAATGAAGCAGGATTTTAAAAGTGTATGGCTTTATTATTTGCAAACGGGTTTCTAAACCTGTTTAGTTAAAAACCTTTAATTTAATTAAAATAAAATTTAACTTTATGTAGAATGATTTTCTTACAACTCTCAAAATTATCAAAAAGCTCAATCTATTTACCATATTTTGAAACTCTCGCAACTTAAACGCCTTGCCTGAATAAAATCCTGGAAAAGACTTTAAAAAAATGTACTTTACGACTTTTCCCAAGCGCAAAATTGAGAAGAAAATGAACAGCATCATACCTTCAGTGGATAAAAAATCGAAGTCTTTGGTAGACTGTCCACTGATTTTTATTCAAATTTCTTAAATGTTATTTGAGTAAAATCTAATGATCAAAGAACTTTAAATGTCAAATTGACCTTTGACCATTGAAGCTTGATTAGAGGGGGACCTATGCTTTCAAGTTTCCTTTTGATCATATTGGTCTTTTTGAGTAGGTAATATGGGTATTATGGGTAATATGGCATAAGAAAATAAGCAAAATAATGGAGAGAAGGGAGAGAGAGAGAGAGAGAGCAATGCTTTCAGTGTTGAAAAGAACAGTAACCAGCGGGGTGAGAAATTCGAATAGCGAAAATAAAAAATGCATAAAAGAGGGTGGTGTTCCACAAAAGACTACGCGCATCCCACAGGCATTCGCATGCCTATGTAAATCGATTGGTCGCGCAGTGTTGCCAGTTGTCTCCAATGAAAATTCCATGAAGAAACTCCTCTGTAGAGGCGAGCGGATTACCCCATAAAAGTCGCTTAGAAATCGAAAGAGTGACCACTCGCTTTCTGGTCGCTATTTTTGGTTTTTATCGATAGTTTTTGATGCCCTGAGAAGGCATATGACGATTTTCTGGAATTTAAGTTTGCGAGACCCTTAAAAAAATCACTTCAAATATGGCGGCCGCGAGAAAAAAACTGAGAGTAATGAAACATGAATAAACTGCTTGGAGTCCAGTGAATGTTTCAAAATATTTCAGAAATACATTCATATGACACACGTACACTGTATTTAGATGAATAATGTCATGGAAAATAATAATTGTTTAAAATAAACAACTTTAAATGATGCTTTTTCAATTTAAAAAATTCTAACTTTGTAATGTTAGCACTTATAGCTTCTAAACCCTAAATTATGTGAAAAAATACTTAAGATAATGTTGTAGAGCATATTTTTTTGAAAAAAATTACTCATGTGAGAATGTTCTATGGTCAAAAGTAAGCCATCCAGAACGACTGGAAGCACAGGCTTCCGCCCGCTTCTCTATGCACAAGTCCTGATGGAACATAAACTGTAACATTTTCTTCAAGTTCACGTTCCACAGCGGATATAAGAAACGATCTTAGGTCATCATAAGATGAGCTGAATCCGTAGCTTTTTTATACTTCAATTAAGGTTTTTCTTCCAAACTTATCATGCATCTGCAACATGAATCCATGATGAAATGGTGGAATCACTTGATTATGTTTTCTTCTTGAAATGTATATGATACATTCGCTTAAGATTAAGACACGCCAAAAAGTTGACTCGTATGTCTTACTGTTGTTTGGGACGGGTATACCGTTCAGAAAAGACTCATTATCCACCAACCACGATATACATTTAAAAAGAACTTCAGGTACGAATTTCCTCGATGCATCAAGTGAAACCTCATTTGGTAGCGGATAATTTTTGGTAGCTGGAATCTCATAAATGTATCTTCTAATTATACCTACAGCTTTACGTAATATTATATCGTCTTCTAATGCAGATTCCTTGTTTTCTGCATAAATCATTCCAATGGGAGTTCCAACTTTAATTGTCTTGTGTAGAAAACTTCCAATCGATAATTTACTCGAACACATAACATCAGCTTTTCACGTTTAGAGTGCTAAATGAAACCTGGTCCTGCAATTTTCTGTAATTTACTTTTCATATGATGCGACTGAATATTTAAGGCTTCTTCAGGTGTTAGGTCTTTGATGTGAATCATCTTCTCTGTGTAAGTTTTGCAAGATCAGAAAGCAAAATTAAGTTGCAAGCCACCAACCTTTCTTCATAGACGTTAAATGTATCCGCAGCAACTTTTTCACAAACTGAAATGTTCGCATCTTTTTGTTTTAATAAAGCATCAAGTGCTTCGAATAAGTGAGGGTTACATTCAACTCTTTCTTTCACTACTGTATTTTTTCTTATTTTTGCAGCTTCAATTACTTTATTCCTAAGATTCATATGATTTTGCGATACTAGTGAAAATTTGTACTTCATACCTCTCTCGTCATTTTTCCCCGAATATATAGAACATAGAGTTAACCAATTAATAGACGTAGATCTAAGCTTGCGTTAATTTGAAAAAGTTGAAATATCTCCATTTGCAGATCGTTTTTTAGAGTTACTTTGTTCTTCCATACTCTTTAATTTTCGAAGTATTAACGAACAAATGAAAATGATAACTTAAAATAAAAGTAACAACACGTTGAAAAAAATCACATTTCAACGTTTTTCTCAAATTTATAAAAGAACTTTATATAAAGTTTATCCATTCACGCAAACTCATTTATAAGAAGTGAGGTCATGATTGTTACATTTCTTCTCCGAAAATCGAAAAATATCGATTAAAACCAAAAATAGCGACTAGGAAGAGATTGGTCACTACGTGAACGAAATCAGGGGTGATCCGCTCGCTTAAAACGAGATAAAATCTATAATTTGACTTTTTGAATATTAAATTCAATTTTTATTAATTCTAAACTAGTTGATGTATATGTTTTAAAGACTCATCGATTCTCTACTCCCTCTAGTAATTACGTATTATTACATATATAACAATAAAGAGTTCGTTTCAATTTCCAAACTATAATTAAGAAATGGAATTCAAATTCGTGTTCATAATATTCGAGAAAATTTTATGAAGTTGGCATTGCAGTGGAATTTCCTGCTCAGAATTTCTCAAGGAATACGACCTAATCATTAAGTTTTTAATTAAACCCTGGACGTTCATTCAATAGGATTCTGAAAAATTCCTTCGGAAGGATAAATTAAAATTTTAAGGCATATTTAAATTCATTATTAGTTTTTAAAGTAATTTTATTTTATAATGACCATTTTTTCGCCTTCCTTTAATGACTGTATTTCTCGGATATGCGATTAATAATTTATACTGAAAATCTCAATATTTCTTAAAGTGATTTTGAGTTTGGGTATAATTCATAGCCGTTCAAATGTAATCTTTCACAGCAAATCAAACTAAAAAATGATATATTTAAAAAAAATTATCTGGTACCTTATAACTTGTTTATATTAAAAACTACAAACTACGAATACAAATTGTGTGAAAAATTTTCTTCATAAACAAATGGAACCAGTAACATGCTATAGATGTTCTAAGGGGGTTACTAAATGTTTAGTATGTTTTCAATATGTAGTAGTAAGATCATAACATTCAGAGTGTGATATTGGTCACCTTTGTTAAGGTACATTATTTTCCATAACAAAAATTTTGAAGCTTAAAAAAAACATTAATTTTAACAATGTTTTTTGCTATTGTATTTCTTTTTACTATCGCTTCTCACCAATCCTTCACAAATGGTTGAAATCGAATTTGCGATGGCTTTTTCGTGGTAAACATTCTCTACAACTCTGTTTGAAATTTCAAAACTAAATTTTTAACTGCTTGAACAATTTTTTTATCAATACATTTTTTAAAGAAATAGCTATATTTTAAGATTATTTACTAATTTTGAATATTGACAACAGTGAAGTTATATGAATTGTTTGTTTCGAAAAATAAGTGATGATCCATTAAAATTCAACGATTAGGAGCGACTGTGACAAAAAATAATTATTTCTTGTAAGTTTTCAACTTTTTTTTATAAAAGATCATGTGCTTCTTCCATAAGACATGACTGATAATATGAGTTTAATTTTCAAAAATAAATAAAACCTTTCATGTATCCAGATAACTGATTTTTGGCACGACAGCTACCTTGAGAAAAAAGATTGTTTTGGAAAAATTGATTTTTCAGTTTTCTTATCCTCAATTTGCCATTTTAAGAATGATGAATTGTCTAAACAGTTACTTGTATATTGTCTTATTTTGCATTTGAGAGTTTCATTCCTGTTAGCTGTCTCGATTGAAAATTTCATTTCATTAACATTTATTTATAAATATCTTCTTTGACTACATTTCAACACTGTGCACCATTATTAAAATATTAGTTGTAAAAAATATGGCCTGATTTTGCTATATTATGTATTTTCAGAGGTGGCTTTTTCTATATTAATTATGGATAATTTCTGATTCATTTTAATTTTACTTTCACAGCATGAAAAAAAGTTGTGAATTATAGATACGAGGATGTTTTTTAGGGTCGGTATTCATAGAAGCTAGATTCTCTGACAAGAGAAGTAAAAGTATGGCATTCGACGTAGAGTTTCTCGTAAATCTCGATGATTCTCTAGAGGAGCACTCGGCTGAAAATTACCCTCTATACTCTATGTGCTTTGTTGAGCGATGGTGCGAAAGTAACGCCTCCTATATCATGGCAAAAGCACTGTTTGTGGAATTAAAGACGGTTTACTTAACGGCACGCTTCATTTGTTAACGAGCGAAAACTATGATAGGAGTGAATACACTAATTATTGCACTATTTCATCCCTTAGAAGCAATTTCTTCTTCTTCTAGAGTTGCTACAGGTTAGTGAATATAAAAATAGTCAGGAATTTTGGAAATCGAACATACATGTAAATTGTGTAATTAAATAAACGCGGAACCTTCATGAAATTAGATTTTAAAAAGAAAATATGTCCAGGTATCCTAAAAAACGTACGATATTATAATTTTCTTATTTTATAATTCTTTTGTTCTTAAGAATTCATCTTGTAGTTGAAAATGTTATCATTTTGTTGAAAATTCAACTCTCTTGTTGAAAACTCTCCTTTTTTAGTTGAAGACAACCATTTTTTATTTAAAATTGAAATCTTTTTTTGTTAAAATATTTTTTTTCAAGACTGTAAAATGTTTCTTGCTCAAAAATTCAACTCTTTTGGTGAAAATGTCATGACTTTTTGACTGAAAGTGCATATTTTAAATTTCGAATTGAGCAGCTTCAATTGAGGATTGAAATTTTTTGCTGAAAATTTATATTTTGTGTTGAAATATCAACTATTATATTCTTCCTTTAGAATTAATCTTTTTTGCTCGACAAATTTAACTATTTAGTTGAAAGTGGCACTTCTTTTTAAGAAATTAATTCTTTTGTTAATGTTTCAACATTTTAGTTAGAGAACATTTTTTTTCAAAATTGAAATACTTCGTTGACATTTTTTTTTGCAGAAAAATAATTTTCTAAACTGCGAATTTCACTATTCCATGTTTGGTTGAAAATAATATTTTGCTGAAAATTTCTTTTTTTTTGTTAGAAATTAATTTGATTAAGGATTCGTTAAGTAAAAATGTACAAAACAATATAAACAAAAGAAAAACAGTAAAGTAGTATGTGGACGACCCCTAAGTGAAAACATAATTGTTCCATGTTTGGTCGAAAACGAATCTTTTCAATAAACAATTTAGTTGTTCTGTTCAAAAAATAATTCCTTGGGTTGGAAATTTAACTATTTTGTCGAAAAAAAAATTTTCGAAATAAAAATTAGCTTTTTTAACTTTAAATTTAACTCTTTCATTTTTGTTGACAATCCACATTTTTTGTTAGAAATTCAACTATTTGGTTGAAAATTAAACTTTTTTGCTTGAAAATTAATAATTTTGGTTGAAGATTTATGCTTTTGGTTGAAAATTCGGGTATTTTGTTGAAATTTCATATTTTTTATAGAAAAGTAGTATTCTCATTAGTTGAAAACTCATCTTATTAGTTGAAAATTTAATTCTTCGTTACATATTAATTTTTTTCCAATATTTCTGTATTTTTCAACTGAAAATTTCTCTATTTTGTTCATGGCTGAAAATTGCTCTTGTTTTTTAAAAATTTGTTTTTTGTTGTTGTTTAATTTATCTTGTCTTTTGAAGATTCATCTCTTTGGTTAATATGAAAGAAAAATTTATGATGGTCAGGGAAAATGAAAAATTGGTCAGGGAAAGTCAAGGAATTTTGATATCGAGATTTTGTAGCAGCCCTGTGTTTTCATTAAGCGGAAGCTTCACATGATTCCAAAGTAGTGCCTCCTTTTGAAATTTAAGGAAGAATTCAAAATGAGAAATTAAATAGGTGAAATTTAATTGTATTTATTTAAGCTCTTCAAAATGTACTTTTCTGTCAGCCGTAGGTGGTGTCTAGTAGTAACAGTCACATTAAGTCAGCCATAAAGGGCGGAAAGTAGTGCTTGCCGTTCTAAGCCTGTATCGAAGTATACTATAAGTACTATACGTTTTTTAAGACAAGAAGGGTGTTAAGGGATATAAGTAGTTTTTGGTCAGGCTTAAAGAGTATCAAGTAGTAATAATCAATGTATGGCTGTCACTATCCAATAGAATCAATTTTTAATTAAAATCAATCCAAAGTGAAAATTTTTGTTTCGAACATTTGCATTTTAGTCAATTTTGAATTAAAAGCGTTTGAAATAATCGAACAATCTTTACTTGTATGGGCCCTATAAAATTCTGAAATTTCATTTCAATTTGCAGGCCTTGTGAGGTGAACATTTTTAAGTTCAACTTGAAAAAGTTCTAACTTCAGTGTAGCCACTGGATCGAGAAACCGGGAAATTATTGTAACCGGGAAATGATAGTCAATTTAGTTTTCGACTCAAAATTTTTAATTTTATCCAGTCACTTAAAATATCACAAATTTCATATTAAATGATATTATGATGCCATTGAAAATAAGTTCGAGTTCAAATTTTTGTTCAATATTTTTTTCAATTATGAAATCATTTAATTTACAATGCGTTATCCTAACATCTTGTATTTTGAAAATTTTCCAATTAATGTCTTCATTTTTAAGCGTAAATATTAATTAATTAATTATTTTGAAAACTGAACTGTAGTTCAAGTGTTAAAAATTGAACAATGATTGATTTTACAACATGAATCGAAATATGTTCAAAACGGAACAATTACAGATTTCAGCGTTGAAAATTAAACTGATTTAATTCGAAAGCCATGGTAGTTAAACTTTAAGGTTCCGATTGAAACCTTATATACTAATTTCAATCAAAAAATAATTTTAAATGGATACATTTATAATTAGCCCTTTTATTTAATTTTAAATCGAATTCAAATATTATTTCAGTCTAAAATATTCCATTTTAAATCATTCAATTTGTAATTTTTTAATTAAGAAAAGGTAACATTCATTAATATTCAGCAATATTTGACTATTCATTCAAAATAAGCAAATATAAACAAAACATTTATAACTCAATAATTTCAAATTTTAGAGTGCTAAATTTAAACTTTGAACGTTACAATTTTAGTTGTTTCATTGTTTACATTTTCAATTTGTAAGTTAGAGTATTGAATTTATATTTATAAATAGGAGTTAAACAACTATTAATTTTGAACGAGTTAAAATTAGATTTTTCTGCAACATTTTTGTTGAGTGGACAGTGCCAATTTTTTATTTTTAACTATTGACGAAAGTAGTAGCGTGGGTCATTTTAAGTATGCACAAGGGGTGCTAGTAATGCAGTCCATTTTAAATCAGCTATACTGGTTATCAAGTAGTATAAGTAATTTCAAGTCAGAGTAATGTGGCTCAAGGAATATAAGAAACTTTAAGTCAGCCATAAGGGAAGGCAAGTGGTATAAGTACTTTTTAATAGGACCAAGTGGTTTTTGAGGGATAAAATACGATGTGTGTGCAATACTATTATTTATTCAATATTTTACATTGATCATAAGAGGTTCAAAGTAGTGGGGTCCGTTTTAAATAAGCCACATGGGGTGTCAAGTAGTAGAGGTAATGTTAAGTCAGACATTACATGTGTCTAGTAGTTCAAGTCATTTTAAACTAGACATAATAAGTCTCAAGTAGTTTAAGAATACTAGGAAAAAAATCACACGTGCTAAGCGTGCGATTCTTATTTTTTTTCAAGCAAATTTTAAATTAAAATATAAAATTAACATCAACATTAATTCCAGATTCGTGCACTGCATAGTATCTATTATCTAAAATAATAGAAAATAAAAAAAGGACAAAATTTTTGATAATTTATGAAAATTGATATTTTAACTATCGAATGATAGATATATAATATTTTTCCACAATATGTATGAAATGAAAACGTTGTATTTTTGTACAAAAGTACTGATTTTTGATGAAAAACGCGAAAATACCCTATCATTGTTGAAATATTTCAAATATTTCTTATGATTTTTTCAATTAAAAATACTAATTTTTGGCAAAAAAAGGAAAATTTTGTTCAAACTATAATGATTTTCGTTTTAAAATGCTCTTTCATTAAAAAATGCCCATTTCCGGTATAAAACGTCACGTTGCTCAAAATGAAAGCCAAGTGGCCAGGGGCATCTCCACCCGTGCAGAAATTGCCCGATTTCGTACGTAATACCGATCTGGCCCCGGTCGGGATTCCCGATCTGGCCCGGATCGGTAGAACTCTGTGGCCCATACTTGGGCCTGACCGGGCCAGACCGATTTCCTACTAAAACGCTATCTTCATGCGCGCACAGAATTAGTGATGGGTATTGTTTTTTGATGGTGCAGTGAATTTCGAATATTATTCGCTTGTAATATTCTGTTTATTATTATTGAAAATACCAAGGCGAGTACGCCCCTCGTTCAGAGGCATCGAGCACTAGCCAGTGTACCTCGAAACCTGCGTGAGGAAAATGAAAGTAATTACGCTCTGCAGCTCATTGGAACCTAACGTCAAATAAATTAACCTTCAATTAATTTGTCTATTCTCAAAAAATGTAAATAAAATGATTATAGATGGTAATTTACGTGTTCCGGAACCTCATATTGATAAATCCGTTCAATTTGTGAATTTGGACGAGCCACAAAATTTTAAGTATGTGTTCGAAGGTCGAGAAGTGTGGTTATAAACAATGTGGACCATGTGAAATGGAAAATTTAGCAACAGTATTTATTCTCCTGCCCTGTTTTGTGGATTACGTTTGGGTCAAGGAGTAAGAGCAAGGTAATTTACTGGATACTTTTCACGCTGTTTTTTCGTTTCGTTGACATGTAACGGTTCTGAGAGCACGTGGGGCGCTCGTCAAATTTCAAAATTTTAGAACTTTCTTCAACTTTCATCTCATAAATTCCCATAAATTCTCGGGACCAGTTTAATTATTATTAATCTAAATTATTTTAGCATTTGTGGATTGTTTTTGTAAATACCGCATATTTAATTTAATATGAAACACTTTAGATTCCTATGATTTAAAATCAAAATATATTGTATTATCAACAAAATAGTTAAATTTTCAACCCAAAAAGATGAATTTTTAACAAAAACAAATTCATTTTCAACTAAGACAAATTATTTTTAACCAAACTGTTGCATTAACAATCAAATAGTCGAACTGTCAAGAAAAAATAGCGAATTTTAAAGAAATTAGTTTAACTTTTAACGAAATAGTTCAGTTTTCAAGCGAAAAGGCTTATTTTCTGAAGACAGTTGAATTTTAAATCCGAAAAGTTGAATCTTCAAACAAATAGAAGAACCGTGAATCAAGAAAGATGAATTTTAAACCAGATGGTTCAATTTGCAACTGGAGAAAGATATTTTTTGACCAAACATAAAATACTTAAATTTTCAGGAAAAAAATTAACTTTTAACAAAAAACAAAAAAAAAATTTCAACAAAAAAGTTCATCTTTCAACCAAAGATGTGAAAAAAAGTAAATATTAATTACAGTATTTCAACTTTCAACTAATTAGTTTAATTTGCAATAAAAAAATATGCATTTTTAACTAAATTATATAATTATAACAAAAGAGATGATTTAGAAAAAATGTCATTATCTACCACATAGTTTCATTTTTACGAACAAGTTTAAATTTAAACTTCAATTTTGAACCAAGCAATTTCATCTTCAGTCAAAAAAGGTGTTCATTTTTTATGAAAAACAGTTCAATTCAACCTAAAAAGACAAAGTTTTCAGAAACTTGATGAATTTTCAGCCAGGGACATTAATCTGCTACAAAAAAGGCGACTTGTGAACTCATTAACTCAATTTTCAACCATAAATGAAGTAGTTTCATTTTCAATTGAAAAAAACATTTGTCAACCAACAAAAATTGATTTTTGAACAAAGTAGTTCAATTTTTGAATAAAAGACGATTCGTCAACCAACAAATAAAATGTTTAACAAACTAGTTTAACTTTAAACGTTAAGAAACTAGATGAAATAATTTTCAGGAAAACAACGAATTTTCAACCAGTTAAATTCAACAAAAAAAGACAAATTTTTAGCAACAACAAAAATATTTATTTTCAACAACATTGTTGAATTTTGAAGTCGAAAGGATGAATTTTCCTCAAAATACATGAATTTTACAACAAATAGTTGAATTTTCGAATTATAAAGGACTTTATAATAAAAAATGGAAAATTTAAATTTTCAGATAAAAGTCACCTTTCTTGGTAAAAAATTTATCTGTTTTGTTGAACATTCGTTTTTTATATCTCAGGTTATTTAACATTTTTTTCATAAAAAGCAAACATTCTCCTGGCAACTTATACCATCTACAATAACCTTACGTTTTTAAAGTATAATTAAACATTTTTTTCTGAAACCTGTTCTTGACGTGCCGGTACTACTTTAATTTCAACTTAAAATACTGATGCCATTATGCGTATTTCCAGCTGTTATTTGTACTAAATTTTAAATCACGGATAAGAAGGCTCTAAGCAACATTGAAACCATTATTGGAAATTCCAAGGATTGGGGTGGCCGTCGAAAGGACAGGACCATGCACTAGTTTCGAGTTTACTTAAATTAAATGTGTGTAATTTCGGTTTTGATTAAATAATAGTTTATAATTTATAATTTGCTCTTCATTCGTGAAATTCATAAAATGGATTATAATGAGACTGATCGGGTACCGATCGGGCACCGACCGGGTTTCCCGATCGGGAGTCCCGACCTGGCCCCGGTCTGGGCGTGTGTTTCATCCGCTATCTGGCCCCGATCGGGATTCCCGATCTGGGCCCGATCTGACCTGGGCTGGCCCCGATCGGGGCCAGATCGAAATTTCTGCACGGGCACTTTCAAGCGAAAGGTATTATATCGCCTGCTTATTGCAGCCAGGCCCCAAATATTTCTAACACATACGCTTCTACTAAAATCAGGGTCAAAATTCGGGGACTGTCACTTCTTTTCATTGTAGATTGACTTTCGGCCCAGACGTTACACTGGAGGTTCATGTCTTGGCCGCGTGGAGCGCTATGTCACTGGTTGAATCTTTCATTAAGCGTCACTATAGTATATTTAGTAAAGATTTTTTTGTTGATTCACTTACTAGTTCACCCAGTAGAGATAGGAAAATCATTGGTTCACCAGTGATCATTCAAAATACTGATTTAAATAGTGACAATTTCACTAGTCTAGTTTAGGAAAGTACAGAAGAAGAGAAATCCCACTAAGTTTTCTGCTAAGATCCCTCTTCCACGACTT
Source organism: Andricus quercusramuli (assembly GCA_932178445.1). Taxonomy (NCBI): domain Eukaryota; kingdom Metazoa; phylum Arthropoda; class Insecta; order Hymenoptera; family Cynipidae; genus Andricus; species Andricus quercusramuli. Next base: position 844,594 of record CAKNXH010000166.1, on the reverse strand, counting down.
ATGATTTAACATATGTTATAGAGAAATTAATATAATATGAAAATTTTTAACCTTATTTTAACCTTTTTTCCGCGTGACGTTTATCCCATTTTTGTTGTTTATTTTCATGGTACTTAGGTCCGTTTTCAGAAATTAAATAGGGAAAAGGTACCCAACGTTTTAGGTGTACACAGGGAGCCAAAAGAAATATTTACAACATTATTGCGAAAAATGCGCAATGACATGTTATTTAACTTGCAACTTATATTTAAGAAAGCCAAGTCAATTAAATTTTTTTTTGCTTCTATGCTTACAATCTAACAGCATTCGACTTATCCGATTTGTGGCAAAAAGATTTTTTATTTCTTTCTTTTTTGCAATTTTTCCCAACAGGTCATGATTTAGCTGGTATTTTACTGTATTAAAGATTGTTTTGAATAATTGTATTTTTATCTTCGGTACACGGAGGGCTTCGATGGAACTCAAACCAAAAGGTTTTGCATCTCCCGGGTTTTTTCTGTTCTCATTATTGTGATATCTCACGATCATTTTGAGACCGAAATGAAACAAATCGTTGATGATTTTTTTATGGGGACAAATATTTTGCATAAACTTTTTACCGTGGAACCTGAAAATAGGTTCTATATGTGTTAAACATCTTGCGATAACCTAATTGCTTCAAACTGATTGAAAATAGGTGAAAAATGTTGAGCAAATTCCATTTCTTTCCTTCCAAAGTACTCCTTTCTGATGCATTCAAATGCTTAGACATGTTCCACTAGAATTGAAGGATATACAATTCCTTTCAAATCTGAAGCAAAATCGAACATCATAATTTCAATAGTTTAGGAGATATCTGTCAAAGCTTATTTTTCATCAAAAAATTTGCCTCGAAAAAAGGTTAATTTTATTTTTCCTGAAATAACTTAGTTTCTATGGATCGCAATTGAAATTTGTAATAAAAAATCAATAAAATGCTCCAGCTATAATATAAGTGTGGTTTTGGCCTCTGCTTCATTCGACGTGAAAAATGTACACAGAAGATTCAAAACTGATGTAGCTGCAAGAAATTTCAAAAGAAACTCAACGTGTAAGTTACATACAATAAGGTCTTATTCAGGAGGCAAAAACGGCAGTTCTTTTACAGCGAGAGCATTGCATTTTTTTTAATTTTCAGGAAATTCAGTCCTTCTCATCTTATTTTTTGAAAAATTCCAACGTTGCTGCATAGGAACTAGGTCATTTTAGGAAAATTGAAATGAACTATTTTTTAGTTAAATTTATATCTCCCAAGCTCTTGGACGTGTAACGTTACATTTTTATTATTTTTTTTTTTCGTTTGAAGGAATTTTATGCACTTCAAGTCTCGTAGAACATATCTAAGCATTGGGATGCACTAGAAAGAAACAATTTTGAAAAAAGTGAATTCTTAAATTTTTTTTCCTATTTTTAAACATCATAAAGGGATTTCAATTATCGTGTCAACATTTTAATATGATCAACGTTTCGGCTCGGCTTTGAGCCATTCTCAAGATCTGAACAAAATAATTTAATAAAATTCAATAAAATGAACAAAACTTATATAAAGAAAGTTGAAACAACAAAATGAATAAATACATATGGTTTGGTGAAAACTAAAAACATTACCTGAAGTCGAGTAATTGTCGGAAAAATATTAATAATAAACTGAAGTAACGTCAATTATTTCGTAGTCATTGAGATAAAATTTCCAGTAAAGACATTCCCGATTCAAAATCAATATGCATATCCTTAAATCTCTAGTGAGATATTAATGATCCACACATGTGTACTACATTCTTAAAAGTAAGTCGAAGGCAACAGTTAATGAAGATGACATGAACATATACTGAACGAACAGTCAGGTGTTTACAATAAGCAAACCTACAAATTCACTTTACAATTATAACGATGATAACATCAAAACAAACCCAAATGAGGCAATCGCGCCAAATATCGAAAAATTTGAAAGTAGGATGGGTGTAAATGATTAAGGAACATGATCAAAATCATTTGATTATACTTTGATAAATTTTATTATTGTTTAACGTTTCAATTTGTAAATTTATTGATTTTTTTTAATTTATTGATGAAAAGGGGCTCTAAAATACGTCTTTTAAATTGGTTTTTTCCCCTTGCCAAAATTTTAATGTTCCAGGAATGTTCTGACAAACCTGTACTTTGATTACCCACTACACAATATCTTATGTGTTCAGTCATTTATATTATAGCTATACTATACTATATATAATATAGACATTATAAGACTGTAGAGACCAAAAAATTTGATTACTTGGATTTGATCAACAACAGTCTAAGAACGGAGTTTGGTTTTGGTTACCACCAAACCAATATTGCTTCTCGCAAGATGTTCAACATATATAACCTTTTTTTAGGTGCCAAAATAAAGAGTTCATACCAATTATTCACCACATCAGTGCTGCTTCCATAATACTATGTTCAATAATCCCCAAGAAAAATAAAAAACTGAGTTTCTTTTAAAACGGCTCAAAACGACTTTTTTCATTTTATTTTCAAAATGATCGTGAAGTTTCACAATAATAAGAAGAAGGATATCACGGGAGAGGAAGTTTGAAGGACTTAATTAACGTTTTAACTGTCTAAGAAATCCTTTTTTGTAGACGCACGGCGCCTACGTTGGCTATTTTTCATATGGGATTTGAGTCAGCTATTATTTATAATAATGTAGAGGAAAATGATGTTATATTGAAACGAAGACATCGATCTAAGAAAGTGATGCTTTGCGCAAAGATGAATGGATGGTAGATTTAGGGTAAATGGAAAGATTGTAGGTTCCAGGAAGTGAGGGATTTCTCAGCAGCGTGACCTTGAACGAATTTCGGCAAAAGAGAAGTTGATGGTCAGGGTCTGGAGTATCATGTGCTTTGGAGGGTGTGCTTTGGACGAGAGCCGAGGGATCAAACTAGGGTGTAAGAGCGAGAGAGAAAGAGGGAGGAAACGGTCTTCGTGAAAGGGGTGATTCGTCTTCCGAGGACTCCCTCGGGGTAAACGCGGCATGACGGGAGCAACCTCGATATAATCCTGAGCGTGCTTGCTTCCAGTTTCACCCGATAGCCTGCATTCTAGTGGCACGCTTCCCGAGGGAAGGTGTTAAAGACCTTCACACTTTGTTGCCTGTTCACGACACTCTTCATTGTTTGTCTCTTCACTTTCATAATAATTTAGATCTTCTTTTCTTATCTCTCTAAGGTAAAAAGTATCTATCTATTAGTGAATAAAAAAATGGTATTAATAAGTATGAAGGTAAGCCTTTCTATGCATTTTTTGCATATATTGAGCTTTTATTGAGAGCATATATTGAGAGTTAAAATTCACTTAATATTTCTGGAGAAATTTTTTATGATTTTTCATTTTGAAAAAGTTATTTAAAGAAAATGTTTTCAAAGATTTAAGAAGATTTTCGAAATTGCCAAAGAATCATCCGGAAGATTTTCAGGCAATTTTTCTAATTATGCGAGTTTTTTTTTTAATTGATGAAAAATACCATCATTTTATTAGGTGTTTAGAAGGTTTAAAGAGTTTGTGTGCATTTTTTTAGAAATCTGGGAGAATTTTTGATCAATTTCTGTTTGAAGAAATTAATTTTCAAAGAAAATTTCAAGAAATTTCAAAAGATTTCTAAAATTGTCAGTTTTTCATTTTGGAAGATTTTTCAAAATTTTAGGAATGATTCGAGTTTGTATAAAGAATTTGTGGTAGAAATCTCACGTCTTTGGTTAAAAATGTTAAAAAATGATAAAAGTGAAATTGTTTGGTAGAAAATTAATTTTTTCGTTCGAGAATTCAACTACCTCTGGAAAGTTCGTCTTTTCTGGTGGGATTCAACTGTAATTTGTGAGAGTTTCGTTTTTTTATTGTGAGTAACCTAACAATTTTGCTGAAAATTTGTTTTCCTTCGTCAGAATTTTTTTTTCAACTGAAAACTGAACTATTCCGTTTTGGGTTGACAATTGATTTTTTTTCAGTTACACATTCAGGCTTTTTTCAATTCGTCTTAATTAGTAAAAAATTAATTTTCTGGGTCAAAAATTTATCTTTTATTAGTAAATTCAATAACCTGCTTGAAAATGATTTCTTTGTCGTTGAAAATTCAGTTTTTTGGATTGCAAATTGAACCGGTTGTTATCACTTGCCGCCATCATAGGGGAGCTGGAAGTTTTGAAATTTTCCAAAATAAAATTTGTTTTCCATGTGTGCAAAAATTAATGTCAGTTTTTGATATGTACAGATTCCTATATCAAAGAATAGTTTTAAATCGTATTTTATAAAAAAATATTTTTGTATCAAAATAGAATTTATAGAAATATCAATAAATATAATATAAAAACGGAACGGAAAATTCAAGTTTTTCGAATTTGCAAACAATTGAATTCGCGGAAAAGTAGGATAAGCAAAATTTTTAATAAAAACCATCTGAATATATATTAATTGAAAAATTCAGGACTTCTCTCATTGGAAACAATGTGAGTAGATTAGTTTTAAATTTGAGAATCAAATATTTTCAAGCCGTGAAATCGTTGAAGTTCAAGATAACTAGATAAAAACTTTTTTAAATTGAAAATTCAATTTATTCTCAATAAATTTAAAATATAGAAGTCTGAAATTTCAAACCTAAAAAATTAAAGTTATATATAGTGCAAATTAATTGATTTCATTAGAATTGATAAATTTAAATGAAATTAGAATTTGAAAATTTTAGAACTGCATAAAAATTTTTAAATTGAAATTCCCTGGGCATCCTGGCCAATGATGTTTAAAAAATAATTAAACAGAAGGTGCGTGGGACGTATTGAAATTTTGAAATTGTGTCGTCAGGAAATACAATGTACATGTTTATCGTATTTTATGCGCTCGGTCTTAAAACATTTTATAACAGAGCATTATAAACTTTCGAGTGTAGATTAATCGCCCGTGGATTATTGAGCTCTCTCTTTCGCCAGTAACAATGGAAATGAGTGCTATGCTCGACATAATTCTACGCCAACGGCATCACACGCTATTGTTGAATAGACAAAAAGCTTTTTTTAGACATTAATATTGTTCTTCTGCTTTAATTAAAAAAAGGAAACCTCCCCTCAATGTCTTATAGGCGTTCAGAAATAACTAAAATGCAATCTAGGTCATTCCATACATCGAAATATTATTTCAAAAGAAGAAAAAGAAAATCCCGCTTTCAGCAGAATTATAATTACTTAGTCGTTTATAAGATAGGAGTAAAATAATAATAAATTCGAGGTTCTTCTGGAAGACGATCTAATTTTGATGTTTCATAACTTAATCAATTCCAGTTTCAATACCATAATAATTACGGTCTTCAAAAGTAAGATATTTGAACTCGATTTTGAAAGTTCTATTCTGGGTGAACATACAGGACAGGAAAACCGAGAATTTATTAAGAACGGAAAATTATCAGGAATTTTCACGTGGGCCGGAAATTTCGTTCAATTTTTGATTAAAAACCTTATGGTTGATAACATAATGTTTAGCTTTGATTTTAACAGCAGCAAATAATGAAACGTCCTTAATGTTGAAAACTATATGTAAAAATATGGTTTTAAGGCTATGTGGTTGACATTTTTGTTGACATTCAACTATTTGATTGAAAATTCACGTTTCTTGGTCGAAAATTATATTTTTTGGTTGACAATTCAATTGTTTTGATGAAAATGCAATAAATTCCGAATGGAAATCTTATAATAACGATTGTGGGTCACGTGACCGGATTTCTACCTTGCCGACACTTTTTTTATTTGTCAACTTATTTTCAAACGAATACCCACATCGAGCTGAAAATTTGGGATAATAAATAAGAAGTACTAAGAAAGGCGGCTCTAGTCCTACATTGTAATAATCATGAAAAAAGATTTTTTTGGTATAATATTTGTTTGGGCTTTTTTCATGATTATTCCAATTTAGGACCAGAGCCGCCTTTCTTAGTGCTTCTTATTTATTATCCCAAATTTTCAACTCGATGTGGCTATTCGTGTGAAAATAAGTTGACGAATAAAAAAGTGCCGGTAAGGTAGGAATCTAGTCACGTGACACACTCATCACATGGCCTTAAGTGAGAAAAACCAATATCAAATTTTAGATACAGATTGCACACTCTTTTCCCTATCCCCCTATTCTCCTCTCCCCCCTTTTTTTTAAGAATTTATTTTTTTCCCTGTTGTCGAAATACTACCTCTTTTTCCCATATTTCTCGTTTTTTCGAATGAAAGCGAAGTGAATTGTTAGAACCTAATACAAAATTCAACTATTTTTGGTTGAAAGTTAATTATTTTTAAATTATATTATTTGGTGTCGACCAGGTAATAAAATTGATTGGAAGATGTTATCATTGTTGGTATACTGGTCCAAAAATTTATTAGAGAAACTTCGAAGGGCGAAACGTTGAAGTTTCTCTAACTCGTTTTTAGACCAGTATGCCAACAATGATAACATCTTCTAGTTAACTATTTTTAGTTAGAAATTAAACTATTTTGATGAAATTTTAATTATTTTGTTCAAAACCCAACTGTATTCTCTAAACTTCATCTTTTTGGCTAAAAAATTCAACTTTTCTGTTGAAAATTTGTCCCTATTTATTGAACCGTTTTGTTGACAATTTAACTGTTTGTAGTTAAATTTTGATGTTCTTTGTTTGAAAATTCGACTGTTTGGTTGGAAATTCATCTTTGTAGGTTGAAAATTCAACTATTTAGTTAAAAATTCAACAGTCTTCTAGAAAATTGGTGTTTTTGTAGTTAGAGTTAATTCTTTTTTATTTGAAATTTATCCTTTTAGATTTAAAATTCAACTATTTGGTTAAAAATTCAACAGTCTTCTAGAAAATTGGTGTTTTTTGTCTAGAGTTAATTCTTTTTCATTTGAAAACTCGTCTTGGTAGGTTGAAGATTACATTTTTCTGCTGAAAATTTAACTTCCTTCTCTAGAATTCGCCTTTTTCGCTCGTAATTTAAACTGTTTGGTTGAACCCTCCTATTTTGCCTCAAAAATTCAACTATTTGATTAAAAACTCAACACTGTTATAAAAAATTTGTGTTTTTGCGGTTAGAGTTCATCCTTTTTTATTTGAAATTCATCCTTTCAGTTTTAAAATTCAACTGTGTTCTAAATGTCTTTCCATCTTTTTTATTAAAAAATTCGACTATTTGTGAGAAAATTCGTCTTTGTAGGTTAAAGATTAAATTTTTCTGTTGAAAATTGAACTGCCTTTAGCCAAATTCGTCGTTTTCGCTCGAAAATTAAATTATTTGGTTGAACCCTCTAATTTTGCCTCAAAAATTTAACTATTTTGTTGAAAATTCGTCTTTTTTTATTAACCGTTCAACTATTTGGTTACAATCGCAACTATCTGGTTGATTTTTTTTTTGAAATTCAACTATTTGATTGAAAATTCACGTTTTTTGGTCGAAAATTATATTTTTTGGTTGAAAATTTAACTGTTTTGATGAAAATGCAATATATTTCGACTGGAAATCTTATAATAAACGATTGTATAAAAAGTTTTCAAATGAAAATTTTGTAACGCTTCAATTTGGAAAGGTTGGATTTCGAAATTCAATGTTGGCTTTTCTTATTTGCAGTTTAGTATTTATTACTCATCAAATGAACAACTCTTTAGCTTTAACAGTTTAAACTTACAAATTTTATTATCCGAGAAAAACGTTTGCAAACTGGGAAAAATTCGGAAAATTTTTCCAGCTATAAAAGTAGCCACCCTTTTATTTGAAAAAAATTCTGTTTCCTGAAAAGGGAAAAAGTTACCCTAAATTTATGATGAGATTTCAGACACTGATGAATGATATTATATTATTAAATCTGCTCGATTTGATTATTTCCGGATTGAAGATGTAATTATTGAGTTATTTTTCTTGTAACCGAAACAAATCCGAAGTTTGAAAAGAATGATAAATGGAGACGCTCACGTTCGACAAAAAAAGTAATTCGCCAGACTGAGGGTCATAAATTGCAAGTTTCTAACAAACTCGATGGCAGGAAATGTCAGTTTTCAGAAATTAGAAAATGATTGACGACGAAAAGCAGGAAACTTAAAAAGCGACGTATATACGACACAGTGAACTGTTTTCGATAGATTTCTCCACCCACGCGTTAATCCAAAGAGACTTGGTGGTATCGAAATACTATATCGATCTTTCGATCTACTTCCTGGACGAGTGCCTTTGACTTGACTTGATTTGTGGCGAATAGCTCTCAGATCACTGAATCCGAGCACAGTTCTTGGATGTGACGCAACGATCTATGTCTATAAACGATCGGCAATATCGTATCGATGTGCAGGCTGTAAATAACGATAATGAGGTAAAACTGTATCGTGCAAAAGAACGATGTAATGCTAACCGCGACAAGTGGATGCTATTATGAAACAATGTTTAGTATATTAGAGAGTTAACAAACTCGGAACACGTTCTCTATTTATCTTGAATATCTCGATCTTCGATCACAGGAATTTCATCAAATGAAGGGAAAAGTTAATTAGGTTAGATTTTTATTTAATTCTGCATAATGGGTAATTCTTCATGAACAGGACATTTTCGTTTACCAGCATAACAACTTTTTAGAAACAGTCAATTTAAATTAACTAGAATGCACACACTGATCACGCTTTCTTTAAAGAAATAAACTGGGCTTATTTTCCAGGAAAGAGAGAGGATACATTTGTTTATAGAATTAACAGAATATATAATATTATTTCAAAATGTTGTATATGATTTATAGAAATTACTCTGATAGTAACAAACAAATTCCATTCAATGCAATAGGAATGAAATTTTTTTTTAATTTGCACGCAGTTCAATAAAATTGAAAGCTTATTTTTCTGATGAATAAAATGTGACTCGCCTTGTGTGATACAATCCGAAACCGTACTTTCAATTTTCCTCAATATTTTAAAAACATAAAAAAACATTCTCATAGTATTTTGGCGTTCAAGAGTGGGGATTTAAAGAAAAATATTGCATTTTTCAAATTATAAAGCAGGCTGTTTTTACTAAGTTAATTTTTAAACTTTATCACTTTTCTGAACAAACTTTTCGAATTTTTGTACTAAAATTATAAAAATAACATTTTTTAGAATATTTTACAACTTCCGATTCCATAAGAAAAATCTTATAATAATACATAATTATTTGAATTAAAATAATTATTTTTGAAACACTTTAAACTTTTTCTATATTCTTCGAGATGAATATTGAATACTTTTCAGGGAGAAGAATGGAAAACTCACTTACAAAATTTAATCTTTTTCTATAATTTGTAGACTAAAGGTTAAAAATATTGTAAATAAACTGTGTAAAAAGTTCATCATTTTTAAGCTTCGAATATGTCATAATAAGGCAAGGTTTACATCATTTTTAATTTTTATAAGTCACTTATTTTACAGAACACATTAATTAAACACTTTAATAAATAAATTTGCAATCACATGGTCGTACCAAATTTCAAAACCTCACAGTAGCAAATTTTTATTTATTCTGAAAATCGTTATTTTAGGTCTTTTAGCACCTATACTGAAGAAACTGCAGTGACCAACGCGAAATTCATCATATTATTAAATCAATAAATGATTTGAATAAAACTTAAATCTCATATTTTTCCGCTCATTTCCCTGAAAGGTATTCATCACAGAGCTAATTAGTTAGACATTTTGATCAAGAAATTTTCAGTTACTGGCATTTTTGTACAGAAAGTTAAAGTAAGCAAATACATACATCAAAATTTCAATTTAACGCTGACAAGAAAACCAACTTCAATCTAGTTGTAAACATATATCAAACCTCAAAATATATAGCGATTTTTGAGAAATTAATGAAGTTTTTATTTTAGGATAAAAAACCTGGGGAAAACACGAATTTTATAGGATAATTAGATGAAGGACTGATTTATGAACTCTTTAAATATCAGATGTTTCTGTTTATCGATTTGAAGTGTCGATATAAACAACATAGGCTGATAACGTGAAAGAAAATAATATACAGAAACGAGAGAATTAGTGAGTAATAAACTTTGAAATTTAAAAAAATCAACCTGAAATATAAATAAAAGCTTAGATAAACAAAAATGTACACAATCTTTAAACATCTACTTAAGCTTAAGCGACAAATAATAACTAAGAAAGTATTGAAGCACAATAACTTGAGAATTTGCATTATAGTGAAATGGCAAGAGGAGCAAAAGTAATCAACCATAAATGTATAGCATGTTTATAAAAGTCACTACCAATGTGTAATTCCGAGGAGTGAGTTCGTATCATCTAATAAAAATTTGAAGAAACTCTTCCTAAATGATGCTCAATGCTAAATGATGCTTCCTACTCAATGATTGTTCCACAGGCGGGCCCCAGGCGGAGAAATGATATATTGTTTATATATAGTGTGAAGTATTATGTATAATATTAATTTGTTTTATATAAAAAAAAGTATAAAACAAATAAATATTGTATACAAAACTTCACACTATGTATAAACCATACATAATCTTTTCGCCTGGGGCACCCCTTATTTTGAACGACCTCTGCATTTTGCAAGACCTATGAGTTGGGATTTTCAGGACCGAATCTCCTGCACGAAGTCTTGCTTGGTCAGGATTTCTATCAACAAAGGTGGATAATTGAAATATGCAATGAGGGGACTCATTTGCGAATAAGGACTATAATAGGTTACCCATGGAAAATTGCCGTGTTTTAGTCACCGTCAAGAACCCAGCTCTTTGACGAAATGAAGAGATGTGTTCACTTTTAGGTAAATTATAAATAAAACGTATAGGGGAAACCTCCCTACAGTAGATAATGATTTACAGTAGATAATCTTAATTAACTGGAAAACTGACAACAAATGTTCATTACTTTTGTTAGTATAACGTTTCAGCAGGGATACTATATGCTCCGACGAACTTTTATTGAAATTTCATAATTAATTAATGCGTAAGAGCAAAAAATTTATTTTTAACCTGAAAAAAAAAATTTCACCTATTCTTTATTCATACTTTTTAACTTAATGAAACATTTTCATGACATGTTAATACATTAGAATCAAAGCTTGAAGTTTAATGAACAATATTTATAAATACAAAGTGTTTTTTCTTCAATATTTATAAATATTTAAGGACATTTCATTGAATATTACATTTTCCAACAGTAGATAACCAACAGTAGATAATCGGAAAATTACAAGAAATGTCTCTGTCAAAATTGGCAGCTCTGCGACTGTCTCGCAGTTGTTTTAAATTAAAGGTTGTGTTTGTTTGTTTATTTTGATTTGTGAAGTTTTTAAATTCAAATTATTTCAAATGATGAAGTAAGAAAATAATGTAAATTATTATTTATTAAAAAGCTCATAAATTTTAATTGTCTTTCAAGGAGCCTTTCGGAAAAGGTATAATTTTTTGGATTAAGGTACGTACAAAAACTGCACTTTTCTGTCATCGCAAGTCAGGTTAAATTGTATGAAGATTAAACATCTTGTACCACTCGCACCAACCTTACGAAATATCAGAGATAAAAAAATGTCAATAATTTAAACTTTTGCGTTTTTTATAAAATTATCGTAGTTTCAAGTATTATTTACTCAATGAATTGATTTTAATTGTAAGTATACTAATAATAAATTATAATTATCCAGAATTGAGTATTCTAACTTGCCCAGGAGCAATACCAGAAACGATTATCTATTGATGGACAAAGGTGTCAAAATCGTACCATTGACCAGGTCTAATAAAAAAGTTTAATACAGCTAATTGATTAATTTCGTGATATTTTTTTCTATAAGAATACTTAATTAAATATGTAAGCTTTATTTAACAATGATCATCTTTCTTTGATTTTGGAAACTGATGCAGTTAAATGCTGTTGATTTTTTCCCTATCTACTGTAGGGTGGTCTCCCCTACATGCATTCATGGCTCGTTTCAATTTTCGGTTTAAGTTATCCGTGATGTCATTAAATTCAATGGAATTATAATAAGAAGCTGTAAAATTAAGCTTTTTACTAATAGAATCCTGGTCGAAGTAGGAAGGGTGTCTTTCTTTTTATTTAGCTGCTGTAAAATTCTGAAGGTGTTTCTCGATATGTTCATTACGTGTTCCTTCCAAGACAGAATTCGGTTCGTCAAAAATCCTAAATATTTGACCATATTAAGGAAGGAAATCGAAAGGTTACCGACCCTAAGAGGGGGGTATGATTGTAGCTCTTCCAGAGAGGGGGAGGCAGACGGCCCAATGACAATCGCGTGGGTTTTAATCGGATTTAGCATGAACCCGTTCACCACAGCCCAATGTGCCACGAAGTCTATATCGATCTGAACCATGCCTAGCATATTTTCAAGATCGGACTTCGGTCCTGATAGGTAAATTTTTTGTTTGATTTGTTTTTTTAGGTTTTGTTTGAGTTTGATGTCATTTGCATATTTATGATATTTGCAGAATTGCAACTCTTCCAGCGCCAGATTCGAAATGAAACGCCTAGCCTGATCAGGGCCAGACTGAGCATCCATAAGGACGGTCGGATCTGGTCCAGAGCAGCGCCCTTTTATTTTTTTATGTTTAGCCATACTATTATTTAAATTTTCTTGCAGTAATAAATAAACAATGAATTGAGAACTTTATACTTTATTAAAAAATATTAGAAAATCAAAACAGAACATTTTGCATATTTTTCAGTCCAACTTGACATAAATTAAACAGGTGTTCAGCATTTTGTAGTCCTGTTCATGCAACAAAGACTAGCAAAGTAAGGTTATGACACTGAAAATTCTAAAGCAACTATCCGTACCTTTGCAATACACTAGTGTTGTAGATAGAAATTGTCTCAATTATCACAATAATAGCATACTGAAGAATGTTGGATCGGTTAAATATCCAAGCGTTATTTGTGCAACAAGCAAAACAAAAATTTGTTCAAATTAAGTGAACTTTCTCGATTGCACTGTCGGAAATTTGAAAGAGAGAAAGTACCAATTAAGACGTACTTACACGAACGTTTCACTATCGTTGAAAGGTTTATTTTGCTCATAGGTTCATTGTAAACTTATTTTCGTGTAGCAGGTTGTACTAGAATTATTAGCATAATTAATTAACATAAACTTAAGCGAATGAATCACATGGCTACACGTGGCTTTGCTGTCTACCCTTGTACAAAGTTGCCTTCTTTTCCAAACAATCGAAAGGAAGAGTTTGTGGAATCACAAACATAACCTCTGCTAACGTTCCTACTTTTAAATTAATGTTTATATAGTTTTCTTAACTTATTATTCTCAATTTATTTTGAGGTTAGGTTTGCTCGACCGATTTTAATAAATCTTCTTACCTTCATCCTCATTGCGCACTAGGGAATGACAGCAATTGACCTATATTTCCGTACCCGTAAGGTACTTTTTGTTTTTGGCATTTTAATCAATTTTGAAATCACATTACACTCAAAACCGAGCCGTATTGTGGAAAATATGAAATAAAACATCAGATATATCAGGCGGTCGGCACAGCAGATGGCTCTGCAATTTACAGCTGGTATTTTCTCGATATGTGGTTCCGACCCGAACCACAAGAGTAGCCATGCGACGGCCACAATGTGGCAAACCCGATCGGGGCCACATCGGAAATCGGGACCAAATTGGGCAATTTCTGCACGGGTTTTAATCATGCACGCTTATTTTTAGAGAATGATTGAGCAAAATTAAAGTAAATTATGAAAAATCTCATGTCCCCACTTTCGATTAATATCTCAAAACTATCTGGAAACTATTTTTGTAGGGATACCTGTGTTTATGATTGGTTTGAGGTGTCATTCTATTCCGATTTTAAATAAAAGAACGATCGCAAACTTCAGGAATCATGTTGTTGTGATTACTTTCTCATGGTTAGTAAATTAATGAAATTTGACGGAAAATTTATCTTAAAAATAGATTCATCGGGAAATTATAACTTATTGATTAATTTTGAGAATAGCTTTTTCGTGAATCCGATCATTGAAAGTACATGTCGCCACTATTCCTTATTACCGTGAAACTATTGTTGTCAGGAAACCCGTGCTCATGATTGCATAAAATATAAATAAATCAGTTTAAAATTAGAAAGCTGAAATCTTCAGGTTTATGGAAAATATAAGGTTACTTAAATAATAGGTTCGTTCATTCAATAATTCAGTATCATAGAATCCAAGTTGTTAAAGTCAGTTGAAATACTGTTTTTCAACGAGAATCTTAAGAAAAAGAATTGCATACAAATAATATTGAATTTCATAGAAGATTTACAATTTGGAACAATTTTTGGTAATATTATGTTATTTTTTATGTACGTATCTTTCTTTTAAGAAACTGGGATTTCTATTAGAACCGACTTTTGGTTCCAAGCAGTCATGGGTAAGTTACTTTTCAAAAGGAATTACCGTTACATCACCTATCATCCTATCTTCATTCGTTCTCAAGATAAATTGTTTGTAAATAAATCACCGTTAAAAGAAAACTATTGCATATTTCAGCATTTTGAAAAATGCATTGCATTCAGGAATTTTCAAAGAAGATCTGTGAATTTTCTCACATTTTTTCTAACGTCGCCCTCCTTCTGGGAACAGGTCAAAGTAGACCCTTTAAAAAGGAGGCCGAAAAACCCTGTTTTTTTAGACGTTTTGCATTCTAACTATTGAAACCAATTTTTTAGGACGAATGTGAACATATCGGTGTATTCGGAAGACTTTAAGCTTCCAGATGCTCTTTATTAGACATTTCAGAGATTTTTTTTGTGCGAATTTGAATCAAAAAAAGTGAGGGGCCTCGACCTTTGGACCCGACTTTAGTTATCGTTATCGTTACCGATTCAAAATAAGACTCTTTCTTAGTTGCATTTCCCAGAAATAGTCACTATCGTTACTTTTCAGTTACTTTTGTATTTTAGAAATATATGTCCAAATTTAATTTATAAAAAATCTTCATTCATAACTTACGAGTGATAGTTATTTCACTTTTCAATGAAAATCGTAGGTTATTCATGACCCACATTATTTTTTTCTAAAAGCGTTTCTTTAGATTTACCTAGCTACAACTTCCACTTCTAGAAGATTCACAATATTCTAAGACCAACGAAAAATTTTTTAGAAGACGTTGAATTTTCAACAAAATACATGAATATTCAACTTAAAAGTATACATTTTCAACCAAAACAGACATTTTTTCCATATACATTTTATACCAAAAATGGAATGGTTGAATTTCCATTTAAAAAAATCGATGTTTAATAAAATGTTAACAAAAAAGTTCATTTTTATACAAAAGAGATAAATTGTCAACTGAAATTATGAATCTTCAACACACAAAAAAAACATTGTTAACAAAGTAGTTCAACTTTCAACCAAAAATCGTGAATTCTCAATGAAAAAAGTAATAGTTGAAATTTCAACACAAAAAGATTTTTATTTTGAATCAGGTACAGTTGAACTCAACCAAAAAAGACGAATTTGCAACAAAATGGGTACATTTGAAACCAAAGATATGAATTTTCAACCAAAAAGATAATTTTTTACCAAAAAAAGGACGAACTTTCAACAAAATACATACATTTTTTTCTAATTGAAAAAATGATTTTGAACAAAGAAAGATGACTTCTTAACAAAAAACGTAATAGTTGATATTTCAACCAGAAAGTTTTTTAATTCAATTCAAAAACAGTTACATCATACCAAAAAAACAGTTTTTCAACAAAATGATTGAATTTCCAGTCAAGACAGAAAATAAAATCAACCAGATTATTGTACTTTCATGCCAAAAAGGCAAATTTTCAACAAAAAAGTTGTTTTGAAACCAAATAATAAAATTTGTATCCAAAAAGATGAATTCTCAATGAAAAATGAGAATAATTTTGCTTAGCGACATTCAGTTTTTATTTATTTAATTGTACAATCAACGGCTCTTTGAATTTGTCTCAAGACTTTTGTGACACCCGCCAGACGAAATTTCAACCAAAAAAGACAAATTTTCAACAAGATTGCTTAATTCGAAAACAAAGAGATGAATCTTCAACCAAGAGTATTAATTTTGTACCAAAAAAGGACTAATTTTAAACAAAATATATGCATTTTCAACTAAACAAAAAATCAATTTTCAACCAAAAAAGTCATAATTAAATTTTCAATTGAAAAAATTAATTTTTAGCGAAAAAAGATTAATTCTCGACTGATAGTGTAATAGTTCATATATTTTATCAGGAAAAAAAAATTAATTTTAATTCAAAAACAGTCCAATTCAACCAAAAAACTAATTGAAAAAAACAGTTGAATCTTGAACCGGATGAAATGATTTTTTTTTCAAAATCGTTCAATTCAAAGAAAACAATTAATTTTAAAACAAATATTGCAACTTTGAACCAAAATAGATGAATTTTAAATCAAAATAATCAGTCTAATAACTGGAATAGTTAAATTTATAGTTGAAAAAATGCATTATCATTCAAAGAGAAATGAATATTTAACTCTAAATTATTTCTTTGTATTTTTTTGCAGATTTTAGAAAATTTTGAATCCAAGGGTGGAAAAAATTTCAATTTTCCTATATTGGGCTATAAATTTATATGGCTATCTTCCAAATCGGAATAGTGAAATTGAAAAAATAGTTGGAAAAGCAATAAAATTGATTGATTATCGTAAAAAAGGCTTGTGAACTACATTTTGAAAGTAACTAAAGAATGACGGTTTTTATAGTTACTGTTACTGCAGAAAATTTCATATTAATTTTGAGAGACTAAAGAGATTTTTTCTAAATTAAATGAAGATCTGAAAATAATAATTTTTTCTCTTAATCCAATTGAAAAATCTGAAAATAATGTAATAAATTCCTTTGCAACCTTTAAAAGAAAAAGGGTTTGAACTCATTTTAATTTTTAAGCGAAAATTCAAATTACTGGATATACCATTCAGAGATTTCCGTGAGGAATAATGAATTGAACATTTCAACACCCAAAATGTGTATATTTGGATATAAATAGGATTTTTATTTGATGAATGGAGACTTTACTTCGAGATCAAACCTCAGCCTCAAGTAAAGTAACCTAAATTTTATTTGTGATTTTAGGAAATATATATTTTTCCTACAAATCACAGATTGCGAAAAGATACTTTTACCCTTGAATTGATGATCATATGTTATAAAATTGAATATGAATTCATAAAAAAGTTTAAGTTAAACATCCAGCATAAGCAATTTTGTCAAATTTTTGCAGATTTAGAATAATAATAAATTAATAAAATTGAAGTAACTTTCCAAATTGAATGTACAAGTAGATATAGCATTTATATTTCGAGTGATTTTTTATGCAGGTTGATTTTAACACGGTTACTTCCAGAGGTCTTTAATTTTTGTTTTCAAAATTTTGGACACTTCATATTGGAATTTTGAAAAATTGAAGGTTCTTTAAATTTTGAAAGTTTTAAGATTAAAGTGGGTTTGGTCTTCACTTGCTAATAGTTTCAACTTTCTTGAAGCTTATAAAATTGAAGTTTTGATATTTTTATTACTCTTGAATTATAGTTTCTAACAAAAGAAACACCCATTTTCATTTTCTACAAGAAATAACATTTTAGTGGTATATATATTTTTTGTTTTGTAAAATCAAATAATAAAAGCGGTTCTAGTAATATGGCTTACTCCCAGGTGGAATGATTTTCTATAGTTATAAAATGAAGCTAGTGAATAGAGTAGAACAATTTTAATTTCTCTATAATAAGTTTGAAGCAATTCTCTTCAGCAGATCATTTCACTGATAGCAAACTTTCAATAATAAAGGCAACGACAGTAAATTTTAATTAAGTACCCTGATAGGATCAGCGAATGGACTTACGCCAAGACACAGTCTCTAGTATGTTAAAATGAGCCGCGGAAACGTGCTCAGGTATATTGTCCTTAATTTCAAAGCAGGAAATTAAAGTAATGAATGCTGATAAAACAAAGAATTTAATGTACTCTAATGATGTTTCTATGATAGAATAAGCAAGATCAGAGATTAGTGAAAGTTTCAATTCTGTGCTTACATGACAAAGGCCTTATTTCATTCAAGTTGTTAATTATAATTTCAACCAATTTAGTTATTTTCTAAAATACTATGTACAATAGATGACCCATAATATAGGTTTCTATACAATTTCATTTCCATACTTCTTATTAGAATTAGAAGTTCAAAATGAAAACTTGCAGGTTCTTAAAAGTTTACAGGGTGGCCGTAGGCCAGGGAAAATCTGAAAATCAGGGAAAAGTCAGGAAACAAATAAATCTTAACAATAATGTTAACAATGTCGCAAGAGTAAGATCCTAGTTCCTAAATATTAATGGCCAGAGAAAATAAAAAATTGGTCCGAAAAGTGAAGGAATTTTGAAAATGAAGTTTTGGGGCCACCCTGCTAAAATATTCTTGTAAATAATTTATTTGCCTTGTATTACTTTTTTTGAAGTTGCTTTCTCTTGGAAATTATGTTTTTAGTTTAAAATTTTAGTATTTGGTCGAAAATCCGACTATTGTGATATAAAATTAAACTTTTATTGAAAGTTCATATTTTGTTCTTTGAAATTCAATTAAAATCTTCCTTGGATGAAAATTCAACTATTTTTCTAAAAATGCGTTATTGGTTTAAAAATGCACCTGTTTCTGTGGAAATTTCATTTTTTCATGAAAATTCAACTGTCTGATTGAACATTAATCTTCTTTTGCTTGAGGATTCAACCAGTTGGTTGAAAATTTGACTTTGTGGTTGATTTCAACAATTTTTTTTTATTTAAAATTAAAATCATTTTCGGTTGAAATATCTACTGTTATACTTGTCACCGAAAACACACAATTTTAGTTGAGAATGAAACTACTACTTTGAAAGTTAAACTCTTGTTTTACAATTTCATTTTTGTTTTGTTTAAAGATTCGTCATTTTAGTTCATCATTTTTATCATGTAGTTTATGCATAACGGAAAAAAATCTAATTTTTATGCGATTTTATACGAAAAATTTATGAAGCAAATGACAGATATATTCGTTTGATTTAAAATGTAACTTTTCTATTTTTTGATAAAAATGGATCTTTTTTATTAAAAAATTCTTCTTCTTTGGTAGAACACTAATCTTCTTGATTTGAAATTTCCTCCTTTTCGTTCAAGAATACAACTGCTTGGTTGAAAATTATCTTATTTGTTGGGAATTCATATTTTCGGGTTGAAAATGGAACTTCTCGGTTAATCAACATTTTCGTTGAAAATTAGTCTGAAACATTAAACTTTTTAGCATTAAAATTTAAGTGTTTTTTTTAAAGCAACTGTTTTTGATTGAAGTAGAATTTTTTTCCTTTAAAAATTCGACCATTTCTTTGAAAATTTATCTTTGCGGTATGAAAATTCAACAATTCGGTTGAACATTCAAATCTTTCTTAATTGAAAATTAACTTTTTTCTTGAAAATTATCCATTTCGGGTATGAAAGTCAACTGTTCTCTAAAAAATCTGACTATTTTTGGATAAAGTTTTATCCTTTTCTTTGAAAATTTGACCATTTGATTAAAAATTCATTTTTTGTGCGTTCAACATTTAAAAATTTGGTTTTAATTCAATTATTTTGTTAAAAATTCAACTATTTTGTTAAAAAGTCATCTGGTTTATTCGAAAATTCATCCATTCGAATTGAAAATTCACTTTTCATGGTAGAAAGTCATTTTTTCTGATTAAAATAATTTCGTAAGTTGGAAATTTCCAAAGTTCTCTGGTTTAAAACAAATCCAAGTTAAAATACTTATTGAAAATTTAAAAGAACTTAAATTTGAGAAGAATTTCCAATTTTTCACTTAATTATTCAAGTCGCATTATTTTGAAAAATTATAGATAAACGTTGAAAATGTTGTAGACAAACTTTCATAATATTGACCAAATAGACTTTCATCAGAAAGTGGATATGTATGAGAGGAAGTCAGACTATTTTTTTGTCTACGAAGAATGATAAACGGTGCGAGATGACAAAGGGAAATTATACGTAGTGGCATGATAAATCATCGGCAAAATGAAATGTCTCATTTTCCCTCTGACATGAATGGTCATCTTATATATCCACAAAATTTAAGACATATATAAGCCAAGTAGATATTTAGTAAAAGTATTATTCATTAATATAAATGATAGTTTTATTTTTTTCATTTGAAGAAAGATACTATACTAATTTAAGTTTCTAATTATAAATGAGGATAGCAGAGTGTAGAAATTAATTCCCAATCAGTCCCTACTTATTTCGCTTATTGAAACAATAAATGCCGAATTGTATTAGATGAAAATGTAACAACTAACTATAAATAATGTACAGTGGGTTACAGTAAGAAAAAAAATGTTATGTATTGTAAAAAAGCTAGTGTAAAAAAGTAAATTCGTTATTTATTTTAAATCCACAGATTTTGTATAACACTATAACATATTACATATTACATATATATATATATATATATTCCTCAGAGTTCTCAGTATTTTTTCTCGCATTACACATGTGAAACACATTTCCATGGAGAATTTGAAGTCTGTAGACCTAGTACTTTTTGCTCTAGGCGTGCCAACAAGGTAATTTTGAGTAAGAAGTGAAAAATTTTCATGATTTTGCATAAAAACGATATGATGAGTATTTTGTTCAGGATTCTCAGTATTTTTCCACGTATGAGACACGCTAAAAATATCTCCATGATAAAAACAAAGTCCGTAGACCTAGCACTTTTTGCTCTATCCATACTAATAGGGTCATTTTGAGTAAGAAGGGACGAATTTTCATTATTTTGCATAGCAATGCTATGGTGAACATTTTCGTTAGGTTTCCCAGTATTTTTTCTGGCTTTAGACTTTTGAATCTCATCTTGAAAAAAATGATGTCAGCAGACCAGATAGTTTTTGCGTTAGGCGTGGTAATGGACGAACAGCCATTTTACCGCCTACATAATCGTTTCGTACGAAACCCAAAAAATGGTGAAGTTATTCCAAATTTTTGACAAAAAGAAAACAATGTTCTAAAAGATCCCACCTTTTATCCTGAAATTTTTTGGAATAATAGGCACTAATATAGTTTATTCACCACAAATTTCCGACCTGGGATGTATTTGAATTTGTATATTTTTCAGTTCAAATTTGAAAAATATTATTTTATTGGATATAGTGGTATAATGCGTCAAAAACTGCAAAGCTGACCATACTTTCTCTTCGCTTTCTCGCGAAAAAACGATGACCCTTTCCACCTTGAATATATATTACATATCACACCTGAAAATTTCAACGAAAAAAAAGTAGCTATTTTGAGCAAATTTCGTTTTTTACTTTTTTTTGGAATCACCTTACTATTTTTCATTGTTTTTACTTCCTCATTTAGAAAGCTTTGTAATAGTAACAGTTTCGAAATTATTATTATTTATTTAAATTAACTGGCTCAACTTAGAAATATATCATACAATATTCTAAGCAATTTTCCGGGTGTGTGTGTGTGTGTCTGTGGATGTCACAGTTTTTTTTAACACGATAACTTGAGAACAGTTGCAGATAAATTCGTGAAATTTGAAGGGATAATTTTTACCCCTAATATCTTGAAACTGGCCAAAGGATTCCCACAAATATTTTTTTCGTTTGCTTCAGCACTTTATAATATTAAAAAAAAACGGTTTTTTTATAGTAAAATTGTTTTCATTGATATAATTTAAAGGAGATGCAAGCTTGTAAAAGATGCATTGGTTCGAGACGAATCGATTGACCTATAATATTAATATATTTTATTTAAGAATAAGGAAGTTCTGATCATTTATATTATATTAATAATCAATTTTTATAGTGGAAATTTTCTCATGCTTATAATTCAAAATTGTTCGGAGAATATGAAAAAAGTGTTTATTCAAGACGAATCGATTAACTTATAATATTGATACATTTCATTAAAGAGTAAGTAATCTATGGTAATGCAAAATATTTGAAAAAACAGTTTTTTATAGTAAAACTTTTTCCATCAACATAATTCAAAATTGATGCAAGAACGAAAAAGATTCCTTGATTCGGAACAAATCGATTAGCCTTTAATATTACGAAGCATCTCGTCGGCGTCGTCCCGAAAATTCGGGACGACTAGTCCATCCCCTTTAGAGGAGATATGCTCAGTTATTATATTTCAAACATCTGCTTCAAACAGAACATTTTTTTTATCGATTTAATTCAAATTGACGCGTAAATAGAAAAGACTTTATGATCATAAATTTTCAAATAAAATAATTCTGACAATTTTTGTAAAAAAAAAATCATAAGGTTGGGGAAGAGATTGTGTGCGACAGAACTTCCTTCTTCCCTTTTCCAGCTTCAAAAATTACCATTTTGAATACAAAATTGGATTGGTACGATTTGTCATTGTATAAAAAAAAATTTCGTATTATTTTGTAATTTTGTATTTTTTGTTGACTCATATTTTGAAGTTGATCAAAATGAAAATTTTAGTTTGTCTATTATTCAAAAATTCAATAATTTTTGTGATTTTTAGAAAAGTGCAGAAAACTGAATAAACAGAAACAAGGAAAACCTTAATATCTGAAATCATTATTTTAGTATTTAATTTAGAACAATATTTTTTTTAATTGAGAAGAAAACTAATTTTCTATTGACATTTTTTAAATTCTCGTAAAAAAATGCACAAATGTCGCTTTTTTATTAAAACATGTCACCTGCCTGCATGATTTGAAATGGATTTTTTCTTCAAGAATTGTACCGTCGGTCGATTTTTGTCTACAAAAGTGTTTTTTCCCCACTGTGCTACAGGCTATATGTATATTTTTTAATCTTAAACAAATATATGTGTTCTTCACCAAAAGACCCTAAAAACTTAAAGTTTTGTTCAAATTATTGTTTTGTAAGAAATGGAAAAATTAGAAACTAACCAATTTTCAAATGTATGTATCCAATAGCAATTTTATACTAGAACAAACGAGTTTTGAGAACCACTGGCAGCAAAATGCATAATTCATATCCTCGTTCACGATTCACCCCGCAGTATCTCCTCACTCTTGCTTCTTCCTTTACTTTACTTCGCAGTTACTTTTGTTATTAGAGGAAACTTTATATTTATGTGACGATTATTCTGCAGCACTATACGGTACTATGAAGATCTGGCTATCTAAATGTCACTTTGGCTTTATACATCTTCCACTGAATAAGAAAAATATTTGGACCACCGAATAATAACACTTTAAGATCAAAATTGGAAATTAAAGCGTTCAGTATTCTCGATATACGTGTATATTCATAGAACAAATTTCCAAATAATATTTTATATGTAAGCTGGTGTATGTTGGAGATCAAAGGGGATGATTGCGGAAAAGCAGGTTTAAGAAAATTTACATCAAAAGCCAGAATTTTGTGTGCAAAATATGCTCGGCGAAATTACATATTTCCCATCCTTCCTTTCTTCTTCCCTTTTCGCATTAAATATCTACATATTTTTATTGAGCGTGCCGGTTCTTCAAGGCTTTGTAAAATCCATTGTTCCTCGTTATCCTGTGATCATTATTTCCTGATCCTCTTTTCAAACTTCTCGAATTTATGTTTTTAATTATTGCTTCCTCAAAGTGGGAGCTTTTTAATGATAACAATTTCGGAAAAATTGTAATTCGTTCATTTGAACATTTCGTAATTAATAAATGCCTAATGCAATATTCTAAACAATTGACCGGATGCATGTGTGTGTGGATGTCACACTTTTTTGTGAAGAAGATAACTTGAAGACGGTTGTAGATAAATTGCTGAAATTTGCATGGCTTATTTTCACTATTATTATGTGAAAACTGACAGAAAGATTACTAAAAATATTTATTACCGAATTTATAGCACCTTATAATATTTAAAAAATGTTTTTTATGTGAAATTCTTTTCATTAATATAATTCAAAATGTATGCAAAAATAGAAAAGATTCCTTGCTTCAAAACCGATCATTTTATATA
Source organism: Andricus quercusramuli (assembly GCA_932178445.1). Taxonomy (NCBI): domain Eukaryota; kingdom Metazoa; phylum Arthropoda; class Insecta; order Hymenoptera; family Cynipidae; genus Andricus; species Andricus quercusramuli. The sequence goes on along the minus strand of CAKNXH010000166.1, from coordinate 820,587 downwards.
TAATAATAATACTATTTATTGAATAGTTAGAAATTCACAGATATTTACAATATTTTAAAAATCGTTTTTTTAAGTTAAACTTTTTTTATTTACGTAATTCAAAGTTGATACAAAAATAGGAAATATTCGCTTAGTGGAGACTAATTGGTTGACCCATAATATCAATACACTTTATTATAGAGTACGCATTTACGATCATTCATAACATTCGAAACATCGGTTTGTTATGAATAAACGTTTTTCATTGACATAATTTAATATTCATGCAAGAGCTGGAAGATTACTTTCCTTGAAACGAATCTATTGACCTAGAATATTGATAAATTGTATTGAAGATTACGGAAGTAAGTTATGGTCATTTATATAAGTTGAAAAATCTGTTGTTTATAGGAAAAATTTTTTTATTGTCATAATTCAAAGTTCATACAAGAATAGAATAAATATATATTTGCTTATTAATCATAGTAAGAAAGAAAAGTGATGATCAAATGAGCACCATAACATTGTAAGTGCTAACATAGTAGAAGCACCCGAGATCGAATTCACAGCTCCTTTCGAGTAATTTAGTAGCACTTTAGGATTATGAAAATCTTTTACATTAGAAAACCCTTCAAGGGCATGTAACACTTATCCGATTCCTAACCTAACGACATTCTTTTTACCCGATTCAGGGGCACACGAAATGAGATATCGAGTTGAAAATTTGGTATGCTAATTCAGCGTGGTCACTGCAACGCGAAACTACTTGAAAGATCATAAACTTTATATCACATGGATACTATGAAATTTAAAAGAAGTTCAATTTCAACATTTTTTATGTAAAGTTCAATCGCGTTAACTTTTTCAATGAAGAAATCATTCAGTTTATAATAATGTTAAATTCTTAACTCTTTTTCGTTAAGTAAAAAGGAAGAAAAAAACGTTTCAAGTTAATCACTTATAAATATAAATTAATAAATCAATTTTTTCACTGAACTGTAGTTCGAGTTCTAAAGTTTTGAAAATTGAACTTTATGAACTATTTCCAATTTTTGAATGGTTTCAAATTAATAGGTTCATAATTAAACGCCTTTATTCAATTTCAAATCTTATTTAAATATTGTTTCAGTTTAGAAGATTCAAATTTTATCCCATTCAATTTGAAATTTTTTCAATTAAAAGAAAAATAATTTTTTAAACATTTAGCAATATTTGACTTTTCACTCAAAATGAGCAATTATAAATGAAATATTCAAATCTAAACAATTTTAAAGTGAACTCTTTGAAATGGAAAGCCTTAAATCGTTAAAATTCCAGAGTTTCAAACTTAAACCTTGAACGTTACAATTTTATTGGTTCCGTTTTTTTAATTTTCAATTGAAAGTAGAAGTGTTGAATTTTGGATATAAATGAAAATTAACTAATTATTATTTTGAAATGACTTCAAAGTAAAATAATTCAACTTAAAAGAATTTATGTAAAAAAACCTTTGAATTTCACCATTCTAATTTAAAAAGAAAGGTAAGAAATTTTGGTATTTAATTTTTTTCCGAATTCAAAGAGAAACTTTCTTGGTGTTTACATATTTATTTAGTTGAAAGCAGGCAAAATTTGTATTCTTAACATTTTTATTGATTTTCAAACCAGAAAATTCTAGAGTTGGAAGGGAGGAAATTTTGGTTTCAACTTACTCTGAATTGGTAGAGGAACATTTTTTTATTTTTACATTTTTAGCCATTTAGAAGGAAGAAATATATTGGTTTTAATTTTTTCTGAATTGAGAGAGGAATATTTTCTTATTTCTAAGATTTTTATTAAAGTGAGTTGATAGGAAAGATTAGTTTAATTATAAGCATTGAAAATGATAGCGTGGATTTATATTTTTTCAACAAAAAACCTTTGAACAATTCAATTTATAAAAGTTGAAAGTTGGAAAGTGTTAAAAGCTTCGATTTTGTCCGTGTAAATTATCGAGATTTCAAGTTAAAAATATTTCCGTATTGAAAAATTTCAGACTTTAATTTTAAAAGTTTAAAATTCAAAAAAGTTTCATTAAAATTGCTTCGATTTGCAGTTTAGTTCTGATTACTTTAAAAGGGAAAATTTACTTTTTTGTGAGTTTGAATTTTTAAATTGCAATGACTGTGAACAAATTTTTTCGGAACGGGAAATGACCGACATTTGTTTTCTTTGATTAAAACGGCCACCCTGTAAGTAAAAGACACCAGGGTATGTTTATTTGGGTTTAGAAGTTTATAGTTTCGAAACAAAAACATTTTTTGTCAACTTTGTTTCGTGAGACTGAAAATGTGGGTTATCTATCAGGGGTTTATGCCAAAATAATATTAATTTCGTTTGCTATTTATAATCCTTCTCGTAAATTATTGACTGTTTCCCAATATTCCAATATTTTTTATTAATTTTAAACTGATAGCATTAGCTGCAAGCTGAATCTGGACACGGAGAGAGTCCAGAAGTCAAGACAATTCGAGCGCGGATAGCACTTGGATGGATGACCATCCGCGACGTACGACCGGGTTGTGTATTCGTTGTGTTTTAACTAATTTCGAGTGGCATGTTTGACGCCAAAGATGATTGTGTGCATTCAATGGGTAGGGTCGAATGTCTGCCTTCAAACTCGACTGTCAAAAAACCGGCTGAACTCGAAAGGTGGTTTTCGGCAGTTTTCTTTTCTCCTGGCCAAATGTCACTGTGATCAATGTGTCAATGTGATCAAATTAATACAGTGATTTTAAGCCCATCTTAGTGAAGAACAATCTAATGATTCATGTTAAAGGACTCAAATGATAATTTACAAACCAGGATGAACCATTATAGCCCTCTGTTCCACCGGGGGCCTAAAATAAAAAGGCATAGTACAATAGGTTTTAAACGGAGTGCTACGGGACATGAATGGACCAACCTTACAAAACAACAATAATAATAATAATACTAATTTTAACAATGAATATTGAAGTCTTCGTAGGTAAATTCACAGACGTGGTCATCCATACATCAAGTAGAGCTACAAAACAAATGAATCTCCCCTTAACCAACCACTGCAGTCACCCTCTCTTTTCGTTTGCCGTCAGGTTCTCGCGTATATTGCAAGCCAATATTTACGACTAGTGCGAGATATACGCGATTAAACAAAAAAAAAATATATATGTATATATTCGTTTATACTTCACGGCCGGATTACATGTACCATGTATATATGCACCATTGAATATTTCAAACGTTCATAGTTTTTGCCAAGAGCCTCTCTTTTTCTCTCTTCATCTCTCTCTCTCTCTTTCTCTTTGTCTCTCCCTTTATAAGATTTATCGATGATTCGCTAAACGGTCGAGCTACACCAACGCCTATCTAGATCTCCTGCCAGAAACATTGCTTCAGCACTTTTTTCTACCAAGGGAAATATGCAGGGAAAGAAGAAGGACAAGGCAGAATCAAAATGAAAGAGAAGAAGGGAAAAAATGATAGTTTTAGGAGGGGAAGAGAAACTTATAGAGGAATTATTTTCGTTCCAGCAAGAAAGCGCGCAGGAGATAATAATCCTGCACTTTTAACGTTTTTGTGTCGCCACGCTCGTTCAATTTTTCTTTCAATTCACGGAGAAATGAAATAAATTTATATGGACTTCATTGCGCGAGATAATTACCGCGTCGAAGAGAACGTCATTTGCAGAGCTTCAAGCTCTCTCCAGAGTTTTAAATTTGATATTTCTTTTCAGAAAGAGAACGCTTCGGAGATTTAAATGTCGTCTGAAAGAAACTCGGGACATTTATAATTTTCAATCCGATTAATCATGCCCTTTTCCAAGATCCCACGAAGTAATGCAAGCAAATTATTTACGAATATTAGAAAATTATATCAAAGTGAAGCGTATTTATTTTTCATGCGTCTACACTTTTGCTTTATTGCTCAAGAAACTCTTTCCAGCATATATAAGAAATTATTATTTTTAATTAAAATATAAATCTTGAAGCGATCGGATGGAAACATTATTTCAATTTAAGCGCTTGAAATTTATTTATTTCAAATGATAATCTTTAAGCAGGAAGCATTTTTAATTTGACGTTATATTTCGGAATGTTCGAAATTGTAAACTGTTCTAAAATAAAATGCTAACATAAATTTAACGATTCTATAATTTTTATTAACATGTTCAAGTTTGCGAAATTTAAAGCTGAAAACTCATGTAAAATTGAAGAAATATCTAATTGCAAATTATATTTTCGGGTTTAGAGCTAATGATTTTTATATATTTATTTTTTATATATTTTTATATTGTTACAAGTCAGGAAATTCCAGAAAGTAAAAAAATCTAAAACTGCTCAGTTAATTTGATTAATTTGTGAATAATTCAACAATTGAGTTAACAGGTCATTCTTTTTGGTTGAAAAGTCATTTTTTTATGGAAAAATGCATATTTTTTTGGTAAAAATTGAATTTTTCGGTTTAAAAATTGCGAAGAAGTTTGTTAGAATGTTTCTTTTTGTTAAATTGAAGTGTTCTTTTATGGTTTGAAAGTTAACTACTCAGTATGAAAGTGGAACTACTTTGTTAGAAATTTATTTTTTTGCAGGATGATTGATCATTTTAGTTAAAAGAACCTTTTTTCCGTGCACAATTTAATTAGTTTGTTGAAAGTTTTCATTTTTTTTCTTAATTAAATTTTTAAACTCAAAACTGAACTATTACGTTTTTTTTTGTTTGAAAATTTATCTTCTTCAGTTGAAAACTCAACTATTTGGTTGAAAATTCCTGTATTTTTTTTATATTCGTCTTTTGTGGTAGAACAATAATCTTTTTGGTTAATAATTCATTTATTTTGTTCAAAAATTCATTTCTTTGGTTGAAAATTTAACTATTAGATTTTCAATTTCTTCAAAAATTCGAAAGTTTGGTTAGAGATTCGTGTTTGTTTTTCATCAATCTGCGTTGTTGAAAATTTACCTTTTTGATTGAAAATTCATTTCTGTGTTTAAACATTAATTGTTTAATGGAAATTTAACTATTCTATTTGTTGTAAAAAAATTATATTTTTTTATAGAAATTTAATGATCTTGATCCAAAATTGATCACTTTTGTTGAGCACTCAACCATTTTCTTGTAAAGTCGTCTTGCTTGGTTAAATTGAAATGTTCTTGGTTAAAAATTAAAATTTCTTCTAATTGAAATATCAATTGAAAACTAACTTTTTAACTGAAAATGTAACTATTGCATGTTTGGTTAAAAATGTATCTCCTTCAATGGAACATTTATCTTCTGTTGAAAACTCAACTACTTGGTTAAAAGTTTCTGCATTTTGTTGAAGATTCGTCTCTTGTGTTAGAATATTAATGGTGAATCATTCATCTTTTTAGTTGAGAATTAATTTCATTGGTTGAAAATCGAACTACTAGATGAAAAATACCTTTAAAAATTCAAATGTTTAGTTAAAAATTAATTTTTTTAACTGAAAATTTAACTCTTCCATTTTTTGTCGAATATTCATCTTTTGAAAATTCATCTGGTTTGCTATCGAAAATTGAACTATTTTGATACAAATTTAATTGCTTTGGTTTAAAATGAATTTATTGACTCAGAATTTAATTATCCTATTTTAAGTTGAAAATTCAAGTGTTTCAGGTGAAAATGCAACTATTTTGTTGAAAATTAGTTTTTTTATTATTTACAAGTTAAGTAATTTAACTGAGAATGTAAGTATTCCATTTATGCATGAAAATTTATCTTTTCCGCTTGAAAATTAATTTAATTGATTGAAAATTAATATATTCCACGTATGTTTTACGTAATTTTCAGAAGATCCCTCACGAAATTATGCATGACTGTTGTCACCAAAAGTGTTTTAAATAAATTTAGAACCAAACAGTTTTTTGCAATAACATTATTGATTGCCTAACAATAAGCGTAAGGTTTCTTCTATACCAGAAAGAAAAATTGATAACGGTTAGGGAAATTGAAAAATAGGTCAGGGAAAAGTTGGGGAATTTCGAAATTGGGATTTTATAGCAACTCTTCAGGGTAGATTGGGGCAAAACCGACCGTTTATCATTCATTGCGTTATAAAAAGTAATTGAGGCTCTGAATTTATAATTTTTTTTTATTTTTGAGTGACACATTACTGTATGTTATATTTCCATACGCACTGATCATCTTATTAAAACAATGTTTTGATGCGTTAATTATTTCTAACAAGCTGTACTTCGTCGATGATGCCCCGCGTGTGGGACCAAGACCAACTTTGGTTTTTTATGAAATCGAAATATCTTAGGATATGAAAATTGTAGCGTTTGACACTTTAGTATGTTATGAAATAGAAAATTCACTTTTGAATATATGCAACAAATAGTGTAAGGACATTCTATTAACAATCGTAAAAGCTGTGATGTGGCGTCTTATTCGTTGAAATTTTTCTATGCTGCTACAGGTGCAGACCACACGCATCTGGTTGCTCTTGTCCCAATAGTGAAGCACCAGCTATTTTCTAAACTTCAATTATTTTGGATTCGGATTAAGTTTAATTTTAATAATTACTCAATAGAATAATCGTTCATCTACCAGTAGATCAAATTTGCATGCTGTAATTATTTCAGTTAACGTTGCAAACGTATTATTCCTGTCAGTGAATGTTGTTCTTTAGGTACCAAAACTGTTTTTGCATAACTTTTTTTTTACGACGTAAATTTTCAATATTTTAGTTAATAGCACCATTTCTCAAATAAAATAGATTCTTCGATGCAAAAGGAGAATTAAAATGATTAAGGAATAGCAATGTTATTAGCAATGTCTTTCTTGCACTAACGGTCGGTCCTGTCTCTCACTACCCTAAATGTAACCCTTTTAAATATTAATTTTACAACTTTTCAAGACATTAAGTCCTAGAAACTGGAGGCTCTAGTTTCAAGTGATGAATTTCAAGACTATATTATTTAGGGTAGGTCAATTATGGAAAATTCATAATCTGTAAATTTCAGGTTATTAAATTTTAATTGCCTCACCTCTAAATCCCAATTCAAACAAAATGAGTAAATTTAGTCTTTTCAATCAATTCTAATTGCATATTCAACCGGGAAAAGCAAATTCACTTCTCCAAACTGCATTTCTTTGCTCTTCGACAGGGAGAAAAGAGTTATTTCTTTGTTCTCTTCAAAAACTGTTATTGCTGTCAACAAATCCCCTGAAGTTAGTTCTATTCCGTTTGTAGTTTCTGATTAAAATATTCATTTCTTCGAAAATAAGCAAAATTTCACCGTTCTGATAGATAAAAAAGCTGATGCAACCTTTAAATAATTATTTCGCTTTGCCCTTCAAAATTGAATAAATGATTTGATGTTTTCGAATATGAAATGAAGTAGCAAAAACAAAAAGGAGTCTTTGTGAATCCTGATGGGAATAGTGGTTTGGCTTTTATGCTTCTTATCTGTTTTCTAAAAGGATCTTTGATTCTAAACGTCAACCTTTGAATACCCACTCTTTCCTCTTGCTCTTTTATCACCGAGTAAAGTAGAAAGTGGTTGCTAGGAAGGAGGATGGGACACTCAGGGAACTCGGGTTTTACACCCTACCGGAATCCGGAAGAACGAAACGACGCTCATAAACCACTATCGTTACAGTTTTGGAATTTCGCTGCTAAACTCGAAGTTGAATCGAGGCAAAGACAACGCGCCCAGAATTATTCTGCAACTGCATGCGTGCGAACGTTCATCACTTACGCATTCTTTCATTACCTTCTCGTAAAAGCAGTCTGACGACGCTTTACAACTATATTCTACATGACATAACTTTTCAAATATTCTCAGCTCAGAAATTTCATCGTGTAAGAGATCAAATATGTCTGTTTTCTTCTGTTCAAATAGCCACCTACAAATTACTACACAATTTTCACAAATTCTAGACTGTAAAATTCAATCCGTGAATTGATTGATGAAAAATTGATGAAAGAGTATGCACAATTTGTTTTTTCTAAATTTGAATCAGTGCACTGTGAGTGAAATCAGTATACTCTCTTAAACTGAACCAGTAAGATTTCGATGGGTGAAATAGCCAGAAGAGGGTTCAGTTTAGGTAAGTAGGTTTTCATTTATTTGAATTCAGATCAATGATATGTTTTCAGTTTGTTTTTCTAGGAAATCGAAAAAACTGGGAAAAACCAGGAATGTAATTCGGTGACTGGGATTTTTTTTGTCGAATTTACTACTATGCTAATTCAAAGTGGTTTTATGCATTTGATTACTCTAATTATAAGTTGGAATAAGAAATTTGTGAAAGAATCATAATTGGCCCAGTATACGCCAGGAATATCAGGATCTGTAAATAGTCGTTCGACTTTAAAGAATTTTTGTGAAATCATAATGTCATATGGACTGTGAAACGAATTTTAATGAACCTTGGAGATCGTGTACACAAAAGTGTATGCCTTAATATCATAATATAGAATTTTTTTGCAATGTTGACCAAAAAAGTCCAAACAATTTTTTACTTCAATTTTTCGTAAACATCCCACCTTTTCATTTTTTTCTAATTAGAATATACAAATCCCTCATAATTTCATGTTTTATTCAAACAAAAAAAAACTGATGATGACTTCTGAATCACCAGACATAGTCATTTTAGTCTAATCCTCTGGAAATTATTTTGATTCCATTATTACATTGATTTATGACGAGTGTGAATGAAATAAAAAGTTTTAAAATAAATGGTGTCACTTGAAATTCAAACAAAACAAAATTAAAAACTTGTTATTATATAACAAATTTTGCTTTAGTCGGAGGAAAATATCCGCAGTTACTTGTTATATCTGAAAGAATAAAGGCTGTTTATAAAAAATACCTCAAAATTAATTAAGAACTGACCTGTCGAGCGATTTTCGTCAAAAAGGTGCTTTTTTCTCACCTTGCGATACTCGTGATCCAGAAATTTCACCATCAATTTTTTCAAATGAAAGGTGAAATCATGGGAAATATGCAAATTCTAACTGGAAGAAATAAAAAGGTACGATAATAAAGGAAAATTGTATTCAAGAATTTTTTGTCGAAATTTAAAAATTTCTGTATCATGGTATTATGGTATGATACAAGAAATATATTTTTTAATGCCACTTCAATTTCACAAAGTTTCATCAGAATCGGAAGACCACTTCCACGTCCGGATATGTATTTCTGACTTGGAACAGTGAATTTTATAAAAGCATTATAACTTTGACTTTGAGAGAGCGAATTTTCTTGAAGATTTATAATTCTGAGTTGGGACAGAGAATAAATGAATGAATATATATATATATATATATATATATATATATATATATATATATATACCAAAATTCAGGTGAAGAAATACAGTTATCCTGAATTGAAATAGGGAATTTTTAAAAAGAGTTTTAATCGTAAGTTGCCCATGAAATTCCAGCAAAGGAATATAATTTTGAGTTCAGGATTAGGGAATTTCCGTGAAGAATTATAATGTTTACTTTGAGACAGGAAATTTTGGTCAATAATTGTAATTTTGAGTTTGCGACAGGGAATTTCAGTAATGGAATATAATTTTGTCAATTGCGACATGGAATTCCTGTGAAGAACTACAATTTTGACTGCTGAACAGGGAATTTCGTGAAGAATTAAAATTCTACTTGGAACAGGGAATTTTTGACATTGAACGGGAATTTTGGAAAAGAATTTTTATTCTGATTAAGAAAAAGTGAATTAAAAAAACTCACTATTCCAAGTCAGAATTCGTCACAATTTGAAACTTGCCTCTCTCAATTTTTAAAAAAAGGGTGTTACTATATTCCTGAATGATAATACAAGATTTTGTAAAGAAATATAATTCTGACATGGGGCAGGGAATTTTGGGAATGAATTATAACTTTTATTTTAAGACAGGCAATATCCGCAAAGAATTAGAATTTTTACTTTGAAGCAGGAAATTTGTTGAAAAAATTATAATTCTGAGTCGGAACTGTAAATTTCCATAAAGAATTATAATAAAAAAAATTAGTATGGAACGGGAATTTCAAAAAATTATTTAATTCTGCTTTATAGAAAGTGAATTCATAAAAAAACTCACTGTTCCAAGTCAGCATTCGTCAGAATTAAAAAATTCCCTCTTCCAAATTTTAGAAAAATTCAGTTACTGTATTTCTCAATAATAATAAAAAATGTTGTAAACAAATACAATTATATGAAGAATTATAATTTTTACCTTGAAGAAGGAATTTTCGTAAAGAATTATTATTTGACTTGGAACAATAATTTCAATTCTGACTGAGAATGAAGGATTCCTTTAAAAAATCCCAGCTTAAACGCAGAAATATAATTCTTTTACAAAATTCTCTGTTCTAAATCAGAACTGTAATTCTTATGACAAAAAATTATCCGATGTTCCAACTCTAGAATTATATTTGTTTCCCAAAATTCCCTGCACCGAATCAGAAATCTTTCAAATATTTTTAAATGTTTAGAAATCTATTGAAATCTTTTGATTTTGTTTGAAATCATTTAAATCTTTTGAATTCTTCTAAATTGACCGAGAAAAATTAACAATTGACTGGCAAAAAACCGGGCAATGGCAGCGAATTTAAAATCATCCATCGTGTAGACACCCTGATTTTTTCAGTAGTTTTCAGCTGGTTTCCAGCTGGCCACAGTTCACTATTTCCATGTTTTAAACTCGAATTATAACCGATATATCAGTCGAAATTCTTAGTATTGATTGAATTGGTAAGATGATTGACTAATTCTGATTTAGAATGAACCAACATTTTTTGAATGCAATTCAATTATATTTTCAAAAGAAAAAAATACTCTCAGTGGTAACGTTTTTCTTTATAAAAAGCATAATTCGCGTAGGTAAGCCAACAAAAATATGTTAGATTTCAATATATAATGAATTCGATATAAGTTGTCCGAGATTTGAAATAAAATCTACATGAATCATTTTATCGAGACAAGATTAATGGGAAAAAAACAATTTCAAAATGTCTTCAGCAAAGTTTGCGATTAATAATTCACATAGCCTGTCAGGCAACTGCTACTGGAGATTTTACCGAGTAATGGAGAGAAAAAATGAGATATGCCACTGTGAAACTGAAATCTTGACCTGCATTTAGGACACATGAGTGCCATTACGTATATAAATACGAACTGCGCATAATTTAAATAGAAACTGGAAATTATTGAAATAAATACCAACTTCTCTCCTGTTGCAATTTCCATTGCAAGTTATTAATCTCATGTAATTAATACCCATGCTTCTATAATATTAAACCTGTCATGTTAAATATGTATTTTAACATAAAGTTGCATTCACCAATATAATATCATACTTCATTTTCTTCCTCAGAGAAGAAAACAATGAAAAAATAGCATCGAGTCAATAAAATGCATTTTTTCATTAAATAAACGTCTCCACCAATTAAAGGTTCCATCCAATTGAAATTAATTATTTTTTACATTGAGAATATTTATAATAATAACAGCCTGGCCAATGAAAGACTTTGATTTCAAATTGACTTTTTTAACTCTTAAGATCTCTTTTCCATTTCTTTTGTCATTCCTGTCATAGATTAGGGATCGAACTGTTTTGACTCAAATTAATTTCAAATTAGATAATATTTTTATTATAGAATGAAAAATATTTCTCCTGAGGGAATAAAATTGCTTTACTTTATTTTTAAGGAAAAAATATGATGCATTTTTAAAGAGGTTCTTCAGATAAACATCAAAGAAGCTTTCATTTTTCCATAACATTTATAGAAAACTCGTTTCTCAAGCTTGGGGTTGGAGAGGTTAGTAAAAGGAGGAGGAAGAAAGATTGGGAGGACCTCGTTGGGAGGGGGTAGGTTGAAGGGAATAGAAATAAAATACAAGTCACATCCCCGCCCTGCCATATCTCTTTTACCGCCCTGCATACCTCGCGGATCAAAGGGCGATGGGGTCAAATGAAATTGGAATCGCGATTGAAATGGCTTGTAATTCTTTGCTGGCTTTTCATTCTGGAATATTTTAACCAGTATAGAGGATTATTACGTCAATGCTCACCGCACTCCTTTCATCATGATCACAGTATGGTCTATATTTTTTACATAGCTTGTCTTCTCGTTCACTTTTCCTCCCACAGAATTTGTTCTAAGGTAGTAAATTAGGGGGATGAGTTTTTCCCGTCTTGTATCTCGAGCTCGGAATAATTTTTTCGAGTTTTAGTCATACTTTTACTCCTTCGTACGTATTATGCTCGACGAATTCCATTAGAATTCATGAATACAAATTGGAGTATGGAGATTAAATATTGCAGAGTAAACAATATTTCGAGAGGGAATACTTTAATAAGAAATTGAGGTATTCAAATTCATAGGTATATGGAAATATGGGATACGGAATTTATAGTTTTTATAAGAAATTATCAACTGGATGGAAGGAGATAACATGTTAGTGCTATGAGTTGGGATTTTTCAATAGATAAAATGACAGAATTATTATATTTCTCTTAGTCCTCAGTTTTATATTTCCTCTTTCTCTTCCGCCTCTTCTCAGGTTATTTTTTTTTTCATCCAAATAACCTTAATTATATCTCTCTGGTTTTTCATACGTTCTATGTCACTACAAATGCTCTCATCATTTTTTATTAAGGTGAATTTCTTCACTTACTCTCTATCTTTTGTTCTCTATGATTAAATTCATTCTGCTTTTCTCCACCTTTTCCTTCCCTGAGTAACATTAACTTTCATTAAGTTTAATTATAATCAAATTCTTCTCGCGTCATTTTTAAATATGTTTAAGCTTCCCTTATCTTAAAACTTCTTCTTTAAAACCTTTATTTTCATTCAATTCTTATCGTACACTTTGTCCTCTATAAATCCATTCTTTCTTCCAAACTCTACTCTTTAATATATTATAGTCCCAATTCCTCGATTTCTATCTTAAAACCTACTCTCTATTTCTTCTTTAACCCTTGAAGCTCACACCTATTGTTTGGATCACGGAGATCCGAACAAAAAAAAATGTCGGTTATTCTTTAAACATTGTAGAATGAATTCACATAGTTTAAATATATCGTTGGATGCATTCACACATAAAAAAATTATAAAAAAAGATGTCTGCCTTGAAAGATGTTACCAACCAAAATCGATGTAAGGGTCTGAGTAACCCATGATGTGCCCCGAGGGTTAATGAACTTTCCTACATCTCCTGTTTATATTCTACTCCATTCTATTTATCTTGCGTTTTATCTTAATTTCTCTTTCCTGATTTTCTTCTTTTTGCATACTCTCTTTTATTTCTCAGACCTACGTATCTTTTCTATCGTCCACCTTATTTTTCTTTACTTCACTTTTCCTTCTCTTTATATTATTTGTCCTACTAAATTTTAGTGAAGGGTCTTTCTCTAAGTAACATTACCTCTCATTCAGTTTAATTATAAACAAATTATTCTTAAGTTATTCTCAAATATATTTACACTTCCCTTATAACCTATTAAAATTCCTCCATTAAAATCTTTATTTTGCTCAAATTCTCATCCAACCGTTCATACCCATATATCCTTCTGTTCGTCTGCATTTATCTTCTCTTATTTTCATCCTTTTGTATCCTTTCTCTTATTCTCTATATGTATATGCGTAACTTTTTCCTCGTCCACTCTATTTTTCTTTATTTCTCTTTTCCTTCTCTTTACGTTATTTATCCTATTAAATTTCAGTCCAAACTTTTATCTTGACACCTATTCTCTGTTTCTTACCTCATAAACTTTCCTACCTCTCCTGTTCTTATATTACTATATTTTATTTATCCTTCCATTTGTCTTAATTTCTTCCTTTTTTATGCTCTCTTTCATTTCTTAAAGCTACATAAATTTTCCATTTTCACATCATTTTTCTTTACTTTACGTTTCTTTCTCATGATATTATTGATCCTACTAAATTTTAGTCCAGGCTCTTTCCCTAAATAACATTACCTTTTATTCAGTTCCATTATAAACAAATTATTCTCATCACGTTATTCTCAAATATATTTACAATTACTTTTATAACCTCTCAAAACTGCTACATTGAAATCTTTATTTTCTTTTAATTCTTATCCCACCCTTTATCCCCATATATCCATTCTTTTTCTAAACTCGTATCTTTCATATATTGCATCCATTCCTCAATTTCTATATTAACAACTATTCTCTGTTTCTTCCTTCATGAACTTTTCTATCCCTCCTATTTGTATTCTACTTAATGTTATTTCGCATTCCATTTGTCTTAATTTCTCTTTCCTTATTTTCTTCCATTTGCATTCTCGCTTTTATTCCTTAGATATACGTCACTATTCCGTCTTCCACCTCATTTTTCTGTACTACCCTTTTCTATTCCTATCATTTCTATTTTTCTGTTTTCTTCCTGTTTAAATCTCTCTTTTCATCCTCAGCTCTACACAACATCACACTCTTTTGGTTTACTCCATTCCACATCAACCCTGCATCTAAAAAAAAATTCCTCATTACTATCATGCAATAAGCAGAGGACAAATGAAAATAAGCCAAGAGACTCTATCAGCTTCTTGAAGAAATCTTGTATCTGGAGATGAAACTTTTCCGAGGACTGTACACGAACTGGAAAATCCATTTCGTTTTAACTTGACTCGTTCGAATTGAATGTTTTGTAGTTGCGAGTTAGTAGAGGGGCGAATCACATCGCTGAGAAGGAATGGTGAGTCAGGGGGGTTGAGGGTTGGAGTTTAGGGGTTGGGGTATATGTTGCGGGGGAGAGGAAAGGAGAGTAAGAGGAGGAGGTGTACCGAGGTGGGCTACACTCTCCTCTCTTTCCTTCTGTAAATCACATTTATCAGGAAAGGGGGGGTCTAGAGGGGTTGTCAGAGGGGTGAAAGGAGTCAGGGGATGCGGGGTGCCACCCCTTGGGACCAGAGGGAAAGGGAACTCGCGGATATTGATTCCCGCGGGATATGTGCGCGCGACGCGCCGCGGACGTCCGCGTGTTCTTTGGCTACATCCGAGTTGTAGGGACCGACTAGCAGTTATCTTTTACGAGTTTTGAAATTGAAGTAACGGGCTCAAATTTTTGCTCTGAACTACACATTACCAAGATTGCTATAGCAGACGAGGAAAAAAGGAAGCCTCCTATTATATCATTCCTTGAGATTTTACTTCCTTCTTTTCTTCCATTTCTTTATTTGTTCAATGTCTTGTTGTTTTCCTCCTTTGTTCATGTTTTGTATTTCTTTTCACTATTATTTCCTTTAAGCCTTCTCCGATATGAAAAAGAGGTGATGTTCGAGAAAAACAGGGGTTTTGATTGATCGTTCATTTCATACTAACCTTTTGGGATATCTGTCAGCGTCAGGAAATACCTGAGAAATTCATGTCTGAGAGATATGAAAATAGGAAGCTGTTTCTAGATTTTGAAATGTACTGCTGTGACGACTGGGTGCGCAAAAGTAATGCGTCTTACTACCCAAAATATTCCAAGAAGGATTTTACGAAAATAAAATTAATAAATAAATAGAATGCTTCACAGAAAAAACTAAGAATAAAATTTGTTGCAGGACATTTTTTAGAGCGATAAAGTTTTGTTCAGCCAACTTCGTGTCTTTTAAAATACATGTGTTTGTCATGGAATAAAGAAGACAGTTTAACCGATATTTATGTAAAGTTTATCCTGTGAAGTTAATTTTTGTTGCAGAGAATCTTTCGTCGGAAATCGATGTAAAGTTTATCTTCTGTTTTTTCTGTGTTTTTTTTTATTTCGGAACTATTCAGTTGAAAAATAAAATTCTTCTACCTTTTCTAGCTCGAAATAAATAATAATTATTATTCTGTGGTATAATTTATTTTAATCTGCAATGGACGATAAGTATAAAGAAAAAGATGCGAGGTAGAAGATAGGGAAGCAAAGAAATAAGAGACATGAATGTGGATAATTAAACTAGACTATAAGTCCCTCATGCATGCATAATGAAGGAAAATAAAGTTCTATACTATGAGGAAAGAGATCTGCCATAAGTACTATGTGCTAGATTCAATAGATATCTTATTCTCGGCTTGATAATATTATTATCATTTAATACTGGTTGCATTATTGATATCTAATACATATTTAATTGGGATTCAGCGACTAGGAATAAGAAATCGAGTTTAGGGAAGTTAAGTCAAATGAGAGTCAATTATATGGATTATATTTGAATTATTCTCATATTGAAAGTTCAAATGACTTTTTACATGGCAGTTATATTTTTACATTATGCATACACTAAATTCCAGAATGTGCTCCATTGTAAGTCGAAAATTGGGCTCAATTTATGGGCTAATCGAGTGAATATGTATAAATTACGTATTGTCGACTCAACTGTTATTGTGCATAATTGGTTATTGTTTATGGAACATGGCAAACATACGTATGCTTCTCATTAAGCTGCGCAAATTCGAATCACGACTCTTGATTCATGTTTATGACACATTGTTTTTGCATTTTTCCTGTTGATAAATCGTTTTATGTTTATCAACAGCGTGATAATTATTGTAAATTAGGAGAAAAAAACGCAGGATTGAATTTCATTTTGAAATATTTTGTGTATATAAAAATAAATAAATAAAAGTCGGTTTCGTGTAACTAGCGTTTTAAGCGTCTGACCGAGAACAGTTTGTACTACTGTCATGAATTTTCTTTCAGAGCTGTCTGCTAAAGTATTCTATTTTTTAAATGATTTATTTATTCATTTTATTTATTTTCATAAACTTGAAGTTTATTAATGTGTTTATTCATCACGAACCTTCTTTGAAAAAGTTTTTGAATGAACTTTATTGAATGATTGATATTGCATTTTTAATTATTGAATTGGAAATTTTTCCAACGAAAAAATTGGAAATTGTCAACTTTACACAATTTCATTTTTAGATAATCGCTTTCAAAAATCAATAATTTAATTTTCTAGAGGTCTGTTGTTTAAAAAATCTGTCATTTGAAGCCTTAGCAAGCGAAAAATATCAAGCTTAAGGCGTTCAAACTTCTTTTGTTCTTTTCGTTCTAAATTGGTTTCAAATGAAAGTAGTTGTGATTTGAAATTTTCAAATTTTAATAAACGGGTCAAATTTAAAAGTTTTTAATTTGAACCCCGGAAGAGTATAAAGATTCTGAAGTTTTTGAAATTAAAAAAAAATGTAAAATCGGTAAATTTCCAACGTGACGAACTTAAAAATTCATGTAAATTATCGTGTCTATACTGAAAATATAATATCTATTTTTGAAGTTATGACTATATTGTAAAAGTAATTTTTTTTTGCTAAAATAAGGAAAAACCCAGATAACGTTTAATTAGACAGAATTTGGAAGGCATTTTTGAATAAACTTTGGAAGATCACGTTCATAGTTCATTGGGGTTGATTTGCAATCTAGAAGCAATAGATAGAATAGATGATTAGGTTATTAGATTATTAGGTAAAATTGATCAAATATCTTTCGGTCTGATAACAAAATTGGATAGCGTTGTATTATAACAATTTGGAAAGCATAATTGAATAAGTGTCGGAAGGACATGTTTTTATAGTTCATTGGGGTCACTCCAGAATCTAGAAGCAGGGTCATGGACGGGTCAATAGACCAGGGTGTTCTCGAAGTCGGATCGTTCTCCATCAATTCGTTTATCTGCTACTTTCCTTTTCCTCTTTCTCTCTCAAAGCCTGGCTTTTAACAGCACGGTTTGTGAACTTTGGGGTTGAGAGTGAATGGGGCACTGGAACGCAATCCTAAGGTCGCCGACTGGCGAGTGCCGTGCCACGGAAGAGAGTGAGGGAGAGAGATAAGGATGGTAATAAGGGTGCGAACATTGCAGACGCTCAGCGAAAGGTCCAGTGGCGTAACTCGAAACCAGACCATTAGAATCAGGTCTTATCGTAAATCCTGTTCCAGTTTCAGACTCACCATTCACCTTCTTCTGCAATCGAAACTCACTTCTCTACGTCGGACTGTGGTCTACTTTCCTTTTCTGTGGAATTTCATCCTTGCAGTAGCAATTAACAGCTAAGCTTGAACAAGATCTTTAGAATTTTCGTAGCGGAGGGAATCTTGTAGTTCAAAATAGTGGCACTTGAGCAACATTTTTATGTAGGAAAGTAGATTATTTGAAAAAGGAATTGGGAAAAACTTAGAGATGACAGAAAGAGACGATAATGAGGATAATAAGGTTAAATTAGGAAGAGCGTTTTTTGGAATAGTTCTACTTCTTTCCCAATAATCACAGCAAATCAGCTGTTATTGTTGATGTTTCTTTATCATTTGAGTGGAATGGATGTCTCTACCAAGTTCAGTTGGACCTAGAGATTCATAAATGATTTGCGACCCTCAGTACAATTCCAAGAGCCCAATAGGGAGGAGAAAATGGCAAAGATCAGAAAGGTACTGCGCTTCTGATGAGTCAATTAACCCCATTCTTCTGAAATGTGGAGTATCTTTTCTGGTTACGCCATTGGAAAGTGCAGGAGATGAGAGGGTGAAAGGGTGAGCGAGGACGAGAGAGTCAACCGAAGTGAGAGTGAGGATCGCAAGGCTGGCTTGGTTTAAGGGTAAGTGGAAGAGAGACAGAGACAGGGTGAGTGAGAAAGAGGGAATTCAGATATCACGCCTGACCCCACGGTCGTCGTGTACCTCTTCCTCGCGTCCTCTTGCTGGCTCGTTGGCTGGCTCGTTGGCTGGCTCGGGGCGAAAACCCACCGCGTAAACCCGCACGTCGCACCACTACAACTCTCTTTCAACATGCCTGCCAGCCATCGTACCTGATACTCGCTGCTGCAACCACTACTACTACCACTACTACTGCTACTACTACGTCCTGTTACTATCGCTGCTGTTACTGCTACCATTACGGTTCATGAATGAAACCCACGTGCGGACCACGTGTTTACTGGTCACCAAGGTTTCAACACGATTCTGCAATGATAGAAGTGTTCTACTGACATTGAAATCCAGTTTGAGCTAAACAAGAGAAGTGGTTGTGTTGTTATTGCTCAAAAAGTATGGCAGGAATGATGTTTGTGAAGACTAGAATAGTGGCGAGGGAAATGATTAAAGGAATAAAGTATTAAAGGATTAGGTGTTAGGATGAGGTAGAAATTAGTTTCGGAGTGATTATAGCAGTCATTATTGGCTAAGGGAATGGAAGGATGATGAAGATATTGAAGATTGATAACGAAGATGCTTTCCTAAAGGAGTTTGATTCTGTTCGAGTTACGTATTGATTACTTATATTGTTTTCGGTTTGATATTGATGGAATGGAAAGAGGGACATGTGTCTATATTTGTGTGGTTATGAATTCATAGCAATGAGGACTGACTAAAGGCATGGAACGATGATGAGGATATTGCAGATTGATAACAAAGATGCTTTCGTAAAGGAGTTTGATTCTGTTCCAGTTACGTATTGATTACTTATATTGTTTTCGGTTTGATATTGATGTACTGAAAGGAGGGACATGTGTCTATATTTGTGTGGTTATGAATTCATAACAATGAGGACTGGTTAAAGGCATGGAAGGATGATGAGGATATTGCAGATTGATGAAAAAGATGCTTTTCTGAAGAAATTTTATTTTGTTCATGTTGGGTATTGATTATTTATATAGTTTCTGGTTTTTCATTGATAGAATGAAAGGAAGTATATGTATATAGTAGAGTGGTTGTGGATTGACAACAACGATGATTTAATGAAGAAATGGAAGGATGATGATGTGGATATTACAGATTGATAACCAAGATTCTTCGCTAAAGCTATTGATATTGTTTGTGTTATATGTTGATTATTTATATTGTTGAGGTTTGTTATTCTTGCAATGTCCCTATGAGCTCTGCATTTTCTCTATCCTACTTCATGTACGATACGTGACAGTTGCAATAGCACTAACATAAGATTTTTTAACATTACAAATTAGGTACATAAGGGTTATATTGACGTTTACATAATTTCTAGAACAGGTATCTAACGCCCTTTCCACGCAAATTGAATCCTAAAATGGGAAGCTTTATGTGTTCTTTGTTGACAAAGATGTAAAGTTTCTCCATTGTCAGTCGGCACTCGGATTCGTATCTGCCGATTCGACGCGGGCCGTTCCCGTAACCGCGGTTCTGCGCAGGAAAGAGCAGTCTGGCGAATCCTGGTGAGGTCTCGGAGCGCTACTCGTAGTCTGGAGCCGGAGACAGATATGGCGTACGTATAGATACAGAGAGGCCTGCAGGTAGGTAGATAGCGTTCGCGTGGTGAGTCGGTGGTGGTGCTGGTGGCGTCGGCTGGCGGGGCGGTGGGGTGGCGGGCGGGCGGGGTGGAGCGCACCATCCAGCTCTCGCGGTGCACTGCATCCACGGCGACTATCGCGGCAGCACGCGCTGCGAACCACGACACCGACCCAGAGACCTTCGCGACCCAACCTCACCCTAATCTGTCGCGTCGTGCCGTCTAACCTCACCCCGCGCTTATTCAGGGGATTCCCCAGAGTCGCGTGCTCGACACCTTCCTATTCGCCGACGAGGACGAAGTCGAAAGTGACTGGGAGAAATCCCATCCACGTGTCGCCGCCATTGTTATTCATATCCACCACTCAGAGCCAAGATCGGATTAAGGCTATTTGCCGCTAGAGGGCTACCGGTTGAGTTTTCCCAATTTGAAGATTGAGGGCCCTTCAACTTGCGATTTTGTTTGTATTCATTTTCTTTTAGAATTCTGAGCCTTTTGGGAATCTGATGATTCAATTTGATGTAAATTGCTCGTGAAGTGACTCGTGACGATGATAGAGTGAACAGACCGGCCGGTTTACCACTCGACGACAGCGGTACGACCGCGATGTAATTGGTCATTCGACGCGAACGAGGTGCGCTCGCGCGTTAGCGCGTCGCTTAGGCAAATTAACGTCACAGTCACACAATTGAAAGGGTGGGGACGAACGATTTCGAGGCTTGGTAGATCGATCGATTATTGAATATATTTGATGTTGCATCGAAATTTTAATGCGAGTTTTGTCGGAACTAATATAAATCAAAAGCTGTACGAATCTAATCGGTAATTTCACTAATGATTTTGAGCTTCTTTTTTAAAATTAATCAGAAAAAATTGGTCGAGGAAAAAGTGTCTCGCGAAGAAATATTACTAGGAGTGCAGAAGAAAGTTGAAATTGGTATATCGGAAGGCGTTGACGCGATCCGTTCGTGCAAGAACGTATGATGAGCGACGGAATAGTCGGTGCAATCACAATCAGTTTGTTCGGTATTGAGTTTATTGTGTGCTAAATCTATTGTGTGTGTGTGTCTCCTTAACAGTTTTTTATTTCACGAAAGGCTCATTCCAGGGGGCGAGAGGAAGAGGAGGGAGAGCATGGATGCCGGATACTCGATGCTGAGTGGCGATCTCGACGTTTGCAGGATGTTCGACCAGTACTCGTACAAGGTCTGTCGCTTTAGATTGTTTTCTCAGAGCGCGAAAAGAAGGCCAAAGATTTCCTTTCTTTCTTCTACTTTTAGCGATATGAAGGCAACACACAATACTTGGATGAAAATATATAAAATTATACGGGGAAATCTAAAGGGGGTCACTTATAAGAAAATATTAAGTACTTTCCATTAAAATATTCTTAAGATTATTGCCTTTTCTTAAAAGCATCTCTACTTTGAAAAATGCGATTTTGAAAACTTTCATGCTTTCTAGAAGAAAATTTTCTTTGGAAAAATATGATTTTCAAAAGCTTTAGAATATCGTATTAAAATATGTTGCAAGGAATAAAAATGGCCCCAGAAATAATTAAGATAAGCTTTCCAAAACAGTGAGTAACTCGATATCTGAATTAGTTTGAAGCTTCACTAATTGAATTAGTACCTGAGTTCTCAAATGAGGAAATAATAATATTTTAGCATTTCGCTGATGAACTAGTATTGTTGTACTATTATTATTTCAACAAAGTTGAAAATGCAACACAATAGCGTTCGTTGTTTTCCAACACCAAATTAGTAAATATTTAGACTAATCAAATTAGGTCATCCACAAAATCCGTGATACGTGGAGGGGAGGGCGGGGGCCTATCAAAGTATCATTCTCTATGTTGACAAAAATGGAAAAAGCATCACGCAATGGGGGGGGGGGGGGGTGAAATGTTCGTGAAAAATGTATCACGCATTTTGAGATTGGCCCCTTAGTATTTTTCTAATAATGGTTGGTAACCGACTTCTCTCTACCTGAATTGGTGAAATTTCACTAGCAATTAGTCTTTCACTTATTCAGATTCATAATAAGAATAATTTAAGTAATGACTCAGAAGTAAATATCTGAATCAAGTGTGTTTGTATACGGTGCCATCTTGGATTGCCAAGCTTAACATATAAAAAACAACATTACAAACAGTTCATGTACAAAATATCTAGTTATAATTTACTACGGACACATAAGTTATAAATGCGAATTTATATCGCATAGCTAAATTTGTGGTCTAATTATATTGTGTAATTAAAAGTTTTCGAAACTCAAACGAATGACATGTTGTCAATTGCAAACTAGTTGAACTGGAATATGCAGAAACTAGTTTAACCAGAACATTATTTAAAACTCTTATCAAATTAATTCGAAATCGTATATGTAAACTCCACTTTCAATATGAAACAAGCTCTGATAATTATTAGAAAATACTGTCTATTCAGATATACGCGAAATTTAATTCAAAAGTTTTAATAATCATATTTGTTAATGAATTTTCGCGTCTACAATTAATCATTTTAATAAAGCTTTGCTGAAATCTCTTTCCACTAAAAAAAATAGATATATATATATATTGATTCAAAAAACAGAGGAATCTATTTTTTTTTAATGTAGAGGGAAACTGGCACAATTCGGAAAAATGTAATCTTTAAAAATTCCGCTGAAATAATGTAAAAAAATTAAACAGGATTCCTAAATTCGTATTCCTTTGTAAGTTAAGCAAACCTTTTTTTTCACTCACACTTTACAATTGAAAGAAATTTTTAAAAAACACTATGACTTTTGAACGAAATTCCAAAATACACAGATGGATAATCAATTTTATATAGATTTAGATTATCACAGTAAGTTCAGCATTAGGAAAAGCAGATAATTTATGTTTAAATAAATTAACAATAATGCCAAAAAATAAAATCATTGACCAGGACAACATAGTGATAACCATAGGCCAATAATAGTATAATGGGCCATTGAGATGTGGTGAAATACTGACATTGGCCGCCCCGTTGACCACACCAGACTGTAAATTAGTGATTTTGAAAGCACGCAGTGATGAGCCACTAAATCGCATAATCATTGGCCAGGGCCAAGAACTGTTTTTGGAACGATTTCTAGTTATTATTCGTAAGACAATGCAATAAACAATTATATACATAGTCTACAAAGAGTTTAAACAAATTTTTCATGGATTCATTCATAGATATTAGCCATTTTCTTTTCAGATATTGTGGCTAATCGCTATGCTTCCGCATAATACACGAGGCCATTGGTTGGCCACCCATTTATCAATATACATACATTATTTGAAGGTTAGAATATTACTATTCTGTAGTTTCATTCACAAAATTGAATTAAAATCCATAAGCCTTGAGTTAAATCTATCAAAACTATTTAAAAGTTAATAATTTTAAACATGCGGACGTTTCTGACCACAACAGCTTTTCAATTCCTTACTCATTCAGCATCACCGGTTTTACTTTACTCTGGCATTTAAACGCACTATGACTGCACTAACCTAGCTTGACAAGTATGCTATTTAATTATTTGCGCTTCAAGGGGTGGCCAACGATTATCCTGAGTACCCTACATGAAAATAACCAAAAAACAATTTTTTGAACGAAAGAATTGAATCTTAAAAAGACTTACTGTAAACCATATAAGAACGGATGTCCTTTTTGAAATTAATGTAATCCTACTTCATTCTACAAGTTTACGCGACAATGAAACCTCGGAAGAGTAATTTGATCGACCATTCGAGACTGAAAATTGCACTTAAATTGTAAGTGGAAAATCGGATTCGATTTCACGTCATTTACAGCTTCACAAGTACCAGTTGCACTATAAAGTGTTTTCCGCCTAATTAATTCAGTATTTTAATACAGAATTAAGAAAAGTTTTTAATTTAATCATTGTAAAATAGGTCGATATTTTTTCGTTGAAATTTAAGTCATATTTTTTGGAACAAAGTGGCTAAGTTTTCAAATTGATTAAAGAAGCGTAATATTTTTTTCGATGAGCCCAGGGGAACTGGAAAAGGGTGATTAGGTTCACCGAAATTCGTTGAGCATAGCACCAATATTTTCGGTGATCCTGGACACTTCGGTTTGTAAATTAATTTCAGTCACCTCTTACGGAATGTTCAGGAAATAATTTTCATCCGATAACTTCAAATTTTGACACCCCTATCCCCCTTGTATTATGCCCGTGAAATTACCAAAAAAATGCAAAATAGCAGTTTTATGTAAATTCATACTAAAAACGGTATTTTAAAACGAAAATTTCAAGGTCAATTATTTTCATCCGATAAATTATAAGTGTCCAAGTATTTTGAACTAATTTTTAATTGTTTTTAGGATATTTGGCAATTATTCAAGCAACTTTCATTTGTTTGAACAATTTTTTCATGCTGTAAAATGTGAAAAATTATAATCGTCTGGAATGATCAATGTCGCAGGTAATGAATTTTAAGACTGATTTTTTTTTGTATTATTACCTAATTGTTATTTTATTATTTACATTATATTTTTTATTATCGTATCATTATCATATTTATATTTTTTCAATCTCTCACACTATATTGCTTATTAATTAGTATTTTTTTATGAGTGAAAGCGATCTAAGAAATAACTATCACTAACGTAATTGAAAAAAAAATGATTATTGCATAAACAATTACGGTATAAGTTTCGTAATAAGAAAATACTGAATAATAAGCAACCTAGAGTAAAAGATTTTAAAAAACTAGAATTTTCGCCATCTTTTCTACGGAAAGGCGACAGTGAATGATTATTGTTTAAGAATTACAGGGAGAACATTTTTCAAACGAATGAAAATTTTTTAAATAATCGTAAACTGTCTTTCATTTGAAATATCATTGTTAGCATTCATTGACTTCGTTATTGAATCCAGAAAGCATTAACTTTGCCAGATATACAGGAAAAAGACGTTTAAAAAAATTCTAATTGTTCAAATGATTACAAAGCATTTTAAACAATAAATATTTTTCTTGAAACTCATGACACCGTATTATTTTCCGCTAAAATTAATAACTACTCAGTATTTACAGGCAAAAAAGTTGCTCAAACAAATAGTAATTATTCAATCAATTCCCAATTCATTATAAAAAACCTGAAAACTTGTTAATTATCAAAATAAAAAATGTCATATTGAAAAAGGTCAAACATATATCATTGTTAGCATGAATTTCACATAAAATTGCTATTTGCATTTTTTCGAACATTTTTCTAGCAAAATAAAAGTACTTTTTTCTGTTTTTTTCATGTAGCGAACTTTTCCCATTTGAAACAACATGTTAATTTTAAAAGCCCAGAAACACGAGTCAATGTAGACCGATTTGAACAACAACAAAAAAACAGAAAATTTATTTTTTCGGAAAACAAACAAATTCGGGGGGTGGGGGGGATACACAGCCAAATTTTCACAGGCATAAATTTGGATCATCTTAGTAGTCATGGAGGCCATCACAGAAAAAGAAAATATACCTGCTTGGACCTCATCAGGAGTAATTTTTCTTACTAAAATAATGTTAATTTCTTTTATTTTGAGCGAGATAATTTGTAGTCATTACTGGTGAGTCCTTGAATTTTGTTTTGACGCACCCTAATAATCAGTTACTGATACAATGTTTAAAACTTACCGGTTTGTTAATTTGTTATACGTACTTATTATTCTAATGAATGGAAACTAAGTACAGTACAGTGTAACTTTATTATTTTATAAATACTAGTTATGCATTTATTCGCACGTTTCGTTCTCTTTTCGTAAGTTTTCAATTATGCAAATTACTTGTTATGATAAAGTTCTCCTTATTACCGTTCGCTCCGCACGAAAGTTTATTAAAAAATTGTCAAAGTGCATCCTTGATATTCTTTAATTAACAGTTTCATCATGAGGTTCAATTT
Organism: Andricus quercusramuli; assembly: GCA_932178445.1. Classification (NCBI taxonomy): domain Eukaryota; kingdom Metazoa; phylum Arthropoda; class Insecta; order Hymenoptera; family Cynipidae; genus Andricus; species Andricus quercusramuli. The sequence goes on along the minus strand of CAKNXH010000166.1, from coordinate 794,462 downwards.
CGATTTTTATAGCAAATTATGGATCTACCTAATTATGCTGTCAAACGAATAGTCTTTTATGGAAAGTCTCTGTAATAAAAGTTTCACAATTGCATATGCGGCGTAATTGCCTCGAGCTAAGCAGGGAAAAGAAGAAAAGTTTCACAATGTTTCAAGCCATTTTTAAAACTTATAATAAGCGTCGATAACTTTTAAGTTCCATCAGGAGGTTCCTTTTTGAAAATAAACGTCGAGCTAAAGTACCACACCTGCAAACTCGTTATTATTTTTAAATCAGTTTTGCTCTTCCAGAATTTTCTTTAAGTTACCGGGAAGATTATTAAAATTCAAATTAAATCTAGACTCTACTCTTTTAATAAATATTAAATTTGCATATCTTATATTATATTTTTGTTAAACTTGAAAGTTAGTTTCATAGATTAAATCTGGTTTTCGTTTGCAGATAACATGCATACTGTTCACAATTGTGGTTTAGTTGTGGTTTCGATTGTATGAGGGATATTGTTGAGATTTGCGGAAAGGATTCGTTCTTAATTGAATGTAATTATTCCGTAATTTGTATACGAAACGAGAACAATGTTATTCGCTCAAGTTTCGGTTTACGTATTTAAGAAACAGGGTGGGGATGAATTTCCCGTTCTCGAAATTAAGCGCAGTCGCAGTCGACGACACTTTAATTACGTTGGCAGACTATCAGAATTCTTTTTTTTTCCTCCCTCACCCACAACCTTCAACGCTCACCGGTTAAAATTGAAATTCTTCCTTGCCATATTTGTAAGTCGAAAGCGATTCGTCCAGCTTTTTTTCTCCACTTTTTCCAATTAGCGAACATTACCTTTACTTGAAACCAATACTTTTTTAATCATTATGGAATTGTAAAACTAATTAGCAAGAGAAGAATTTTAAATTTAGTTGTATTTTTAGAAATGAACGAGAAGATTTGAATATTTGAAATTGTTAAGGTTAGCATTGCTTCTAGCTAAAAATGCATTTTACTGACATCTAGAGATTGCGAGTTTTCGTATCCATGCTGAATATAAAGTATTCTCAATTTTTGAAGATGCAGTTTAAAATCGAATTTCAACTGGAAATAATGAAAAATATTTTTGAAAATAATCCTAATTCAGGGTGATGATGAATGATAGTGAGTTTTTTTTTAGACGGTTCTTTTTCAATTCTCTATTTTTGCTAGAAAAACGTATCCAATCACTGTCACTATCACTTGATATCAAATAAAAAATTATGTGAGATTGAAGAAATTAATTTTAAATCTTGCGGTTTTAAGCAGTTGTAATTTTAGGTTACTTATTTTATGAAGCTTTGAGTATAAAATTCAATTTCCATCGTGGAACGTTTTCAAATTAATCATTACCAATTCTTTGATATTTCAAAAAAATTTAATTTTTCAGGTTTGAATTGGACAATATTGTACTTTTCAATTTGAATTGCAACAAAATTTACAAAGCTGCATTTTTGATACTTATTTCAAGCCTACTAGTAAGTTCCCTTGTTTGAATTGTGATAACTCAAAATGGAAAATTTTTGAATTGGAATATACAAAATTGTCTTTTTTCAATTTTAAATCGTTTAAGATTGAATGATTGCAGGTGGAAACTTTATAAATATAAAAAAGTTTCAAATTGTTAGCGATTGAAGTTTTCAATGATTGTTGAAGGTTGGACAGTTTAAAATTGAAAAACCTTGATAGTCAATCTATTTCAAGTTTGACACTTTCAATATCGTAAAATTAGAATGGTAAATTTTTGAAATTTAAAGTTAATGTTGGTTTGAAATTGGAAATGGAAAATGTTTGAAATGTAAAAACTTTAAATTGGAAGCGGTGAATAACTTTGGATTCAAACATCGAAATTTTGTTGGTTTCAATGTTAAATCGCTCAAATTGGCATAATTTTCAATAAAAATTCTTTCTAGTAAGATAATTGAAAATTATAAACGTTGGAAATTGAATAACTTTTAATTGAAAGATTTGAAAGTGGACAAATTTGAATTAATAACGTTTGAAAACTCTCCCAGGTACAATTTAAGTTGTTAAAAATTCTACAACATTCAGCCTTCAAGTTAAAAATTTTTCAGCTTTAAACATTCATGTTTAAACTTTTAAAATTTAGAATGATTTCATATCAGATTCATTAATTTAAACATTATTCTTTTTTCAATGCCACAAATTCAAAATTGTTCTGTTTGGAACACTCTATTTTATATGTTTGAATGAGGGTGACATTTTTTTACAAATCATGAAAAAAAAGGATTTTTTCTTAAATATGCGTGACCACTTCGTAATTAGAATTTAACTATGATGAAAGAAGATCAGAGATACCCTGGAAATCAGAGAAAAGTGAGAGGATTTTTTTCGCCAAGGAACAGTCAGGGATTTAGAAAAAAATTCAAAATTCAGGAAATTGCTAGAATAGTCAGGGCTACCCAAAAACTTTTTTGTGACTTTTTTTTAGCCACATTTTACTGTATTTGCACATAGAATAAGTCGCACACGATTAAAAACGGCATACCGATTTCAAAACCTCGAAATAGTCAAAAAACGTTTTTACTCGAATAAAGTTTTGATAATAAGGTTATAATAATATAATAATGTATATAATATAAGATAAATAATAACAATAAATAATAATAATAAATAATAATGAAAAATATGAATATAGCATAATAATAATAATATAATAATAAGGTTTTGCGATATTTTCGAAAATGTCAAGGGGTTTTATTAGATGTTTGAAGATTTGAATGATTTTCAGGATTATAAAAGATCTCAAGGTATTTTAATGAATTTATTATATAATTCCAAGGAATTTTCAAGATCTTAACAAAATTTCAAGCGATTTTAGAAGATTTTTTAGGATATAAAATATCTCGGGGTATTTCCAATAGATTCCAATAAATTTTAATGATTTGAAGTGATTTCAAAGTTTTTGAGAGATTTGTGGGCACTTCTTAAAATTTCAAGTAATTTTCAAAAGCTTTCAATAATTTCAAGGAATTTCAAAAGATTTCTGAGGATTTGAAATATTTCAGGGTATTTCAAATGATTCAAAGGAATTTTCAATTGATTTCATTAATATAATGGGATCCCAAAGAATTTGAAATATTTTAGGGAATTTAGAAAAATTTCAAGGCATTTTCAAAAGCATCAAAAAGTTTCAAGGGATTCCGGAAGATTTCAAACGATTTGAAAAACCTCAGGGATTTTTAAAAGATTATAGAATTTTTAAGTGACTTTAAAAATTTGAAGGGGTATTGAAGGATTCGAAATATTTTAGGGTATTTTGAAAAAAATATCAAAGGATTTCCGAGAATTTTAAGGAATTTGAACAAATTTTCGTGCGATTGTTAAGAATTTTCTAGAAGTTCGGAAGATACGGAACTATTTTACAGGACCTATAAGATTTAATAATATTTCTAAGGATTTCAAGGATTTGAAGGGATTTCAAACTCTCCATATATATTAATACATTTTACAGGATTTCCAAAAATATCATCAGTTTTTATAGAATTTCACGAGATTTTATCATACTTGAATAGATTCTAAAGATTTTGTTCAACAGAAGTGAGGGATTTCGTAGGATGTTAAATATTTTAAGAGATCATCAAATATTTTTTGCAATGAATTCGAATTTACTGAGAATGCTCCCTGAATTTCTAGTAATGTATCCTGAACAATAATTTTTTTTTTGCGTTATCTGGATTTCACTTAAATTTGTTGAAATTCCCTGCAATTTTCTTAATTCACTTTAATTCTTCTAAATTCACTCAATTTAGTGGATTAAAAATATTTTTTTAGTTTTTTTCCCCATTTACCCTGAAGTCTTTCAAAGTCACCTTGAATTCTTAGGTATTGCATCAAATTCTTTTGAACTTCCCTAATTTTTTTAACTCATTTCAAGCTCACTAAATTCAATAAGATTTTTTTTAATTCAGCAGGAATTTTTATTTCATTTTATTATGATGAATTTAATCGTTTTAAGTTCAACAGAACATTGGTGACATTATTGATGCACATTAGTCACTTTGAGTCACTCTTTGGATTTATATAGGTCACTTTTCCCCTTTTTCAAGTGAATTTGTCTGTGGCAGTCCTGATAATAATAAATTAACAATTCATATATTTCAATTTGAAACTGGTTCATTCAATTAATAAAAGATTCTGTATTAAAAATGTTACACGATTAGAATTTTGGTCTTTAAATATTAATGGTAGGGGAAGATGAGAAATTATTTAGGGAAAAGTCAACGAATTTTGAAAATGAAGTTTCACGGCCACCCTGGTTCAATTGGTTGTATTTTACGTAATTATTTCTTCTACGCCCCTAAAAGTCTCCTATTTTTGTAAAAATTTCCTTCAGTTTCCTTATTCTGCAATAAGTAATGATGAATCAGGAATGTAAAAATAACATGACTGTCGACACTAGTCTCTGAAAACTAAGCTGGGGTTTAAATTGGAGTAATCTGTATTGATTCATTTTAATGCAGACAAATTGCGGGACAAATTTGTATTAATGCCTGAAAGTTAAACTAAGTTCAATCCAGATTACGTCAGTTTGGACACAATGACATGAATTCGATAGAAACGAGGCTAATTTGAAATGATTTGTGTTGATAAATTGGCTTATACAAATACCAGTGACATAATTTCGTGTAAGAAGTAGTTATTTATGCATTGACGTACAATTAATTCATATAACATTAAATGATCCAGGATAGAATGACATAACATTAATTTTACATCTACCTATTAATTTTTCATACGAGTCAAATCATTATCAATTTGGAAACATGTTGTGATTAAATGTTAATATAATCTGTCAGGTGGTAATAAGTTAAGAAAAACAAAGTGAAGTCCCATCGTTGCAAACTGTCACCACAAGAGAATCGACTGACGATCTACTTGTGATTAGCGATGCGAGCGATAAACTCTGAAACACGTTCTGCTTGTTAATGACAAAACGACTGACTGCTATAGCGGCCACAGTAAGCAGACGCGTACAGTGTACGCTGTACACGTATGTACTCGTGCTCGTTTATCACTTGGCAGAAAACCGTTTCACTGTACATCACCGCAAGCGATAGTGTGACTGTGCAGAAAAACCGTTATTTCTTATGATCGATAGTGCCGTTGAACTTCATCAATAGCCGCATGACATACACTTCGGTTAATCCGGATAAAGACATCCCAAAGAAAGATGACAAACTGATTGAAAAATATGTTTAGGAAACTTCAAGCGAAGCGAAACTTGGAAGAAAGGCTGTCCAAGTAAAAGGACATTCTTCCTTTTTTGTCCATGTACGAGCAAAAAATAGCACATTTTAACATGAAAAGAGATAGTACAATTGCCAAATTAATCATTTGAACTCTGAAAGGACACTTTGCAATTTTTAGCATCTCTCTGAAAAAAGAATTTGGAATAAGAGAGTACTATGTCAAATAGTAAATTTCATCACTAACTTCTCGCTCTAACGTAATAAATAATAATAAAATAATAACAGATGCTACGCGCATTTGCATTATTTTATATGTAATGAGTAAGAGAGCAAAGGATGATGAATCTATTCGAGATGATTCCTCAATAATTGGACAAATGCTGTATTTCGAAAACACCAGAGATAGAAGAGAAATTCAAATAGGATCATATGAACGAAAGCAAATATGCCGATTTCAATTTACATATTTTACAAGTTACCAAATTTAAAAAGTGCAATTTTAATGGGATACATTTTTTTCGTGAAGCAAGGGTCATTATTCATATTCCTCGAGGCCTGAAAATGCTAAAACGCACGCATAACTGATTTGTTCAAAAAATGGATTTATCATGTTTTGTTCACTCACTCCACATGTATAGAAATTATGAAAATTACCATTTTTATTTGCAATTTACATATTTTAATATTCCGAGCGTCAGCACTTTTAATTATACGAAAAAACGTACAAAATGTGACATTTAGCATACAGGTCAGTAATCTGACCCCGCATATAAAAAATTCTGTGAGCCATTCAGAACAGAACAACCTACTGTGTGTGTGTATGAGAAAGAAAACTATCATGAGAAATTATGACGCTGATAACTGGCAAGGGTCCCTCCTGTATATCCTTAAAGACCAAGATCGAACAAATGTAATTTTATTATATTTCATTATTTATAAATATGCTCGAAGAAAGTTTATAGTTCACTTTGGAAATTCCATTTGTACTTAATTTATGGGCCAAGATCTCTTTTCAGAAACACAATTTCAAAATATAAACAGTGTTTTCCGCTAACTTTTTTGGTCGAAGATTATTATTTGCATAGTAATCATTAAAAGTGGTTAAAATAAAAAAAGAAGAAAGGATTTCCGACGATCGCAATCTATCTTCTTGGTGAAAATGGTCATTTATGCCAACAACTAGGAAACGGCCGTCAATTTTTTTTTTTCGTTAGACCTCAGAAAACGCCTATTAAGTACCTAAGGATTATTTTTGAAATTTTCAACCACCCATTGCAAGAATTCGTAAAATGTATTTGACCTTCCCCGGCTCTTCTTGTGTGAAATTCCACACTTTTTTCTCAATATATTAACAATATATCAATTATTGTCACTATGAAGGAGATTTTAAAAGTTTAGAAATATTTGGAGTGATTTTAAAGGATTTTAACAGATTTCAAAGGATATCAAGTTATTTCAAAGGACTACAAACTATGTCAAAGAATTACAACATTCTTATGGAATTCATGAAGATGAATCTGATTTCAAAAGGTTTCAATATGTTTCAGAAAAACCGAAGGGTGAAGACGAGATTTTATAGGGATTTAAAGGAATTAAGAACGATTTCTACGGATTGCAGAAAACTTTAACGAATTTTAGGATATTTTGAGATATTTGAACAGATTTTGAGATATTTGGAAAGAATTGACGGGATTTGAAAGAATTTGGAAAGAATTTCAAGAAATACCAAATTATTTTACCCAATTTTAAAGGATGTCAGGGTATTTTCATAGGATTTCAAATATTTTAAGGGATTTCATAAGATTCTAAACTCATTATGTTGCTACATTGCTAATGTTGGAAAAAATTTACTTATAAACAAAAATATAGTACCCTATTTTCAGTCAATCACTGTAAAAAAAGTATTATTTTAGGGCTACTGAAAAAACAGTCTCGAGTGGTACTAAAATGAGTCCGCTAGTTGAAACCCAGATTCATTTGTTTTAAATTGAAAATAACAGCATGAAGTTCTTCTGTTCAAAAACAGCACACCTCAAAAATGATACAGTAAAAGAAGAGATCTCATGTTTCTACAGTGATAGCCGATTTTTTTTATTTTTCAATAAAATCTAGGCATCTGAACCTTGCACTCTTGCGGTATCATAAATATTTTATTAGCATGGAATCTCTTTTTTAGTAGTCCTTAACCTCATGAGCCTTGGGATCCTCTAAAACGCATGATTGTCTCTTAAAACTGAAAAAATTATTCGGTACAAGTCCAAATTGGAAGCTTAGGCACGTGAATAATTTTGAATTTGAAATCTAAAATGTGCAACTAAAGTTGTGTGGTCTGATTTCAATTCGTTTCAAATTTTACTATTTAAAATTGAAAGTCCTGAAGGTTAAACAATTTCAAGTTCAAATATCAAAATATGATTTCAAATTTCAATTGTTGAAAGTAGTAACACTCTATATTGGGTCCCAATGTTTCGTAATTTCTAGCTTGAAGCAGGTGAAGTTTAAAAATTTGAAATTCAAATATTTCAAAATTAAACAATTTTGAATTGAAAGTTGAGAATTAAAAGATTTATATTGAAATATTTGACCTTGAGAAGCATATTGAAACAGAAGGCATTCAAACGTAAGAAATTTCAAATTGAGACTCAAAACTCAAGTTACTGATAAAAAAGACACCAAATTAGTGCACGGTTCTTAAAAAATCATCATAGATCCCAATTCCTTACAGCATTTTTCTAGTTCCGAAAAGCCTCATCAAATTTTGACTGTTTTTGTAGGTATATTGATTCATGAGCGATAATACAATATTTAACGGATTACTGTTTTTAACAAAGAACATGAAAACTTCTTTCAAAATGACTGGAGAATTTCTTCCTTCATTTAAGGCCTTTCTGAGGATAAACATACCTTAGAGAAAAATTGTCAAGTCCTAAGGAAACAAGAAGGCAGCCGACTTTTTCGATAATTATTTTGAAAAAAATGTTTAAATACTTGAGAACTTTCACAACAACACTAATTTTTTCTCAGTCATTTTCTCGCATTTAAAAATTATCTTCACCCACGTATATTTCTAAGTAATCTGTTGAGTGCCTCTAAACTGTCTACTGATAGAAATACAGTAGAAAAAAATCGAGAAAAGTTGACAGAATAAAAAATAGACATTCAAATTATGCTGTTCATTTTATTTTCATTCTTTTACATTTTTTTAATTTTTGTTTGTATTTTTATCAGTAGCAAATCTTGAGCTGCTAACAAGGTTTTTCGAAGCTAGCAAAAAAATTAATTTAAAAAAATACGGAAAAATGACTACCTAATATCGGTGAAATATCGACTGCCAATTACTGCTTTTTTATACCCCATTTTCGTAATAATAGGGCACCCTTCATGCACGGAAAACGTACTCGTTGTACGTGAAAAGGTGCACTTTGTATCCTAAATTTTATCAAATAGGGACTGTGAGGCCGGCAATTGAATAACACCCCGTGATTTAAAAAATCCGGTTTACAGTGCTAATACTGTGATAAATATTCGTAAAAAGTTTTGTATTTTCCAAATTTATTTTTCGTCATTCTCACGAAATTTAATGAATGAACCACCACCTTTTTTATTAAGAAAGGATGCATTCCACCCCAGTCTACCCAAACAATTTTTCTTTTCAAATAGAATAAAAATTGCAGACAAATTCCACATCAGAAACGATTTTTGAGAAAAATATATAATCGAAATAAAAAATGTATTCTTGTCTGATCCGGCTCTAAACGTAAGCAATATTGGACATTATTTAGGACTACAGACCCTCAAATTTCATGTCCCTAATGCTATAGTTATTTTCGAGTTACCATATAAATTGTATGTTGATACACACGGACGTTTTTTCCAAAATCCACATTTTTGGGCTCCTGAGTTTGAATTATGTCAAGGTATGTCAAAAAATGAAGTTCGATCATTTTCATATTCAAAAAGCTTCGTCTATAAGAAAGAAATATTGTGAGGCAAAGTTGTTAATTTGAAAAAACCTACAATGTTACTGCAGACCATTTTTTGAAATGACGCATACTTGTTATTTTCATCGTTTTTTTCAAATTTTATTTTTGATCTAAAATGTAAAACAAGTTAAATAATCACTTTAAAAGTCGAAATTCTGAAAGTATGGAAAGCTAAACTGCCTTGTACATACGCTATGTAAATTTAGACGAAGATTGCTTGAATCGAGATGAATTTAAGCCAGTTTTTTGGACTTGAATCTAGATTGAGGCTCAAATTTTGATGTACAAGAACACTGTAAGCTTGTTTTTTGCCTGTAAAGAAGACCAATTTCCTCGATTCAAATCTTTATGTTTTGTTTAAATTGTCAAGCATTCTATTTTTAATACATAATTCGAAAATGTGCGAATATAGTCTAAAGTTATACATAAAACGATATAATTATATCAAAAACCAGTGTTCTTCAACTTTTGCGAAATCCACGTTTAAAAAAAAAATTTTTATCATTATAATGTCCACACAAAAAAAGTTAACTGACGTAAAGTTGAAAAAGGAGAAGTGAAAGTGAAAGTGAAAAAGTCACATAATAATGTCATGAAAATTGAAGATTTTTGAAATTTTTTCATATTTAAATCCAGTTTGAGACTTTTATGTGTTATAAGTTTTAAGGTGGAAATTTGTAGAATATTTCCAGAACTGCTGAACCAAGCAGTTTCTCAGCTAGATATGTGCGTCAGCTGTCTGCACAACTGTCAGTTTGTTTATAGTATTTAGCGAGGTGTCTCGATTTCGGTTGTGTTACGGTTTGTAAAAATGCTAAAGGAAAATGAGGTACAGTGTTTTTCGCTCAAAAAGAAATCTGAGCTCGCAGGTCAAGTGAAAGCAGTTAGCTCGCGAAACTGATTGAAACAATAGGGTGAAAATTTATGAATACCAGAACAAAAAATCTTGAAAAACAAGTAATAATAGGATTATGGAGGCTGCTCTGGTAGAATGGTTTAAGAGAGCGAGCGACGGAGGCAGCAAACGTCCGCAAACGTTTTAAGTAAGGAAGCAGGAAAATCATTACTTTTACATGTAACGGACCGCTGAAATCCTAGTTTTTATTCAATTTCAAATTATTATATGTATAAGATAACAAAATGGACGAAAATGCAGAAATATTTTTCAGTACGGAGAAAAATTCAACAGAAATTATTCACACGGCCCTGACTATTTATGTTTGTATTCCCCCGATTAATGATCAAGGATTTTGAGCTGTACATTTTATAATAGAGAATTCAGTACTATCTTTTAGTTATTTGAACGATACATTATAAAATTACAAAACCAGTGTCTTAGAATACTGTAATGATTCTGTAACTTGCGCTGGCTGACTATAATTGGCAGTATCTACTTAAATTATGTATCATTGGAAATTAGAACTACATTTTTTTGTGAGGCTTAGAATTTTCTATATAATGTTGGTGAATACAACAATTTTTTAAACAAATTAAGTCATGAAGTCAAATTTGTTTCTGGAAAATTTTACATTTTATATTTAAATTTGTTTCGCTTTTTTATTCATGATTTCGCTTTCGAAAATTGTTTATCCACTGATCAAAGTATGAACAAAATTAGAGTTCCCGATTATGTCGAGCAGTTATCCAAATCTACACACTGAAAAAACTTGATTTTTTAACATTTTTTTCTTGAAAGCTTAATGATAAAATTGAAATATGTTGCGTGGAACGAAGACACCGACCTAACATCACCAAAAACCGAACGCGAAGATTTTAATGATTTTGGAGATCACAAAAGCCTGCCCGATCGAATGAGCCTATTCTCAAATCCATCTCAAATCAAAATTAAACGAAATATAACGTGTTTTTGCAGCACGAATTCCTGAACGTAAGAGAATTCAAAACTGTTCAGAGAACCTGATAAAATCATGGAATTTTCGATGTACTAAAGTGGAAGTTAATTTTATTATTTTGTTGATAATTCAAAATGTTGTTTAAAAGTAATTCTTTTTGGTTGAAAATTCATCTTTTTGGGCTGAAACTTAATCTTTTTTGGTTCAATGAAATCTTTTTTTATTGAACTATTAACTATTTCATTTTTTGATAAATTAAAATTTAAAATTTTTAGCTTTTTCGGGTTTTAATCGTGTGCGAAACTATGAATGTTGGCGACATTTCGTGAACATTGCAGTTCACTTTTTCAGGGCTGACCTGAAACTGAAGTTTCAGGTTATGTTGTTATTATATATGCATTCTTACAGTTAAAAAACCATTTGGGAACATCTAAATCCAAATCAATTCTAAATAAAACAAGTTTGCTTCTCTTAAAAGAAAGGATACAACATACCAAATTTGAACTGCATACCACCTCCAAAAAACTATTAAAACTTCATCTTTTTCTATCAAACACTCTCAGATTTGACATTTGGTCCACATTGGACCGCATATCATTTGACCAATCCCAACGGATTAAAGATTTTTGCACTGAGAAACAAAAAATAAAATTTGACAAATTACTTCCAGTAAAGCACGCACCATTAACTAATACAGTAAAAAATATCTCTAACCATCATCTCAGCAACGAAATGATTTCAGCCTTATCTAAAGGACATAATTTTGCAGTCGCCCCCTCCAAAATCCCAAAAGAAGAAATCATCAGTAATTTGGAATCCACAATATACACCCTTCCACCCGAAAAAGCAAATGACATACGACGTAGGACAGCCAACATTTTACGCGAAGCCCAACTTCCTTCCTCAAACTTAACAAAACAAGAAAAAACAGCTATTAAAGAACTCAATCAGAATAAAGACATCATAATATTACCCGCAGACAAAGGCAACACAACAGTAATTATGAATAAAGAAGACTATAACAACAAAATCATGGACCTTCTTACTGATGATACATATAAAAAGCTTAAAAAAGACCCCACAAAAACAATAACCAGAAAAACACAAAGCCTCCTAAAAGACTCAAATCTTGACAGCGATACATTATCTAAATTAAAACCTACTAATCCTATCTCTCCAAAACTGTACGGACTTCCGAAAATTCACAAAACCAACATCCCACTCAGACCGATCGTCAGCGCAATAAACTCTCCAACTTACAACCTAGCACGCTTTCTCGCCAAAAAACTTAAGCCTTTCACAGGAAACTCTATCACACACATCCAAAACTCTTTTGACTTCATCAGAAAAATACAACAAATTCACATTCAACCCCAAGACATCCTAGTAAGTTTCGACGTAGTATCTCTCTTTACACAAGTACCAATCTCTGATACAATCGATATTATTAAATCATTTGCAAACTTCCCCTCCAATCTCACACCTTTAATAGAACACTGTCTCACTAATACCTATTTCTCTTTCAATAACCAATTCTACGAACAAACCTCAGGAGCAGCAATGGGATCTCCAATCTCACCTGTAATAGCCAACATTTTTATGGAAAATTTAGAAACTAAAATCTTTCACAAATCCAAGCTTAAACCGGAATTTTGGTGCCGTTACGTTGACGACACTTTTGTCATCTGGAGACACGGACTAGACGAACTAAACAAATTTTTCGATTTCATCAATCAAATACACCCTAATATCAAGTTCACTATGGAAATTGAACAAAACGGAAAATTACCTTTCTTAGACGTACTAGTTTATAAAAGATCTGATAACACATTAGGACATGAAGTTTACAGAAAACCCACGCATACAAACAGATACCTGCATGCCTCCTCCCACCACCACCCATCTCAAAAGCAATCGGTCATCAATTCCCTCGTATACAGAGCTGTCTCCATAACAGATAAAGATAACTTACAAAAGGAATTACAAAATGTTAAACAAATCCTAATACAAAACGATTACACAAACAAACAAATTAATAAAGCAATAAGAAAATACACTCAAGGCAATAAGTCAACACAACCTACTAAAGAAAAAGAGAGAAAAACAACCACCATCCTACCCTACATTCAAGGTATCACGGAACAAATAGGAAGAATTCTCAACAAAAACAACATCCAAACTATATTTAAACCACCTGCAAAAATAGGACAACTTCTAAACAACCCTAGAGATAAAAAGGAACCTTTCAGTGATTCGGGAGTATATCAAATCCCTTGTTCCTGTGGTAAAGTATATATTGGAGAAACCGGGAGGGCGGTAAGTCAACG
>CAKNXH010000166.1:684091-781057 GCA_932178445.1 Andricus quercusramuli | reverse complement strand
AACATTCATAGTTTCGCACACGATTGAAACCCGAAAAATCTTAAAAATTTTAAAATTCTAAATTTTAAATTTATTATGAGAATTAATCTTTTTTGGCTTAAAATTCAATTATTTAGTTGAATTTTAGACTAATTTGTTGACAACTTTTTTTTGTTAATGATTCATCATTTTAGTTGGACTTTTTTCAAAATTGAGCTATTCTATTTTTAATTAATTTTATTGTTGAAGACTACTTTTTTAATTTAAAATTAGAATATTCCACGATTGGATAAAAATGTATTTTCTTCAGTTGAAAATGCAACTATTTGGTTAAAATCTCTTTAAAAATTCCAATGCATGGTTGAAAATGTATCTTCCTGAATAAAAATTCATTTTTTTGGTTCAAAATTTAACTAGTTTATTCAAAATTCCTTTTTTTTCGTTGGGATTTTATTTTGTCAAATTGAAAATGTAAGTATTACATTTTTAATTTAAAATTGATCTTTTTTAGTTGAAAATTGGTCTTTTTTGGTACAAAATGAATCGTCTAGGTTAAAAATTCAACTTTTTGGTTAGAAGTTATTTTTTTGGCTGAAGAATCATCATTTTAGTTATAGTTTTATTTCTTTAGTTGAAAATTTAACAATTCCATTTTTGTGGTAAATTGATCTTCTTTGATAGAAGTTTAATCTTCTTCGTTTTTAATTCACCGGTCTGATTGGAAATTAAACTATATCGTGGAAAATGTATTTTCTCACTAAGAATTTAACTCTTTTATTTCTTGTCAAAAATCCATTTCTTTGGTCAAAAATTCGTTTTTTCGTTATTGAAAATTTAAGTTATGATTGCATGTATTTTGTTGAAAATTTAAGTATTTAGTTGTACTTTTATCATTTCAGTTAGAAATTCAATTCTTCGCTTGAAAATTTAACTATTTGTTCGAAAATGCGTCTTTTTTTGGTTTGAAAATGAGTCTTGTCTGGTTGAGGATTCAACAAGTATATATAAGATTCGTATTTTATATCTGATTCAACTGTTTTTGATTGGAAATTGAAATTGGAAATATCTTTTAGCTTTGTTGCAAATAAATTGTTTTAACTGAGATGTCGATTCTCCCGTTTTTAATTTGAATGTTATCTTTTTGAGTTAAAAACTCAAGTACTTGTTCGAAAATTCATGTATTTTTGCTTCCTCATAGAGGAAGCTTTGTAATGGTGACATTTTCCAAAAAATTTAAATTCAAAGTTGACGCAAGAATATAAGAGATTCATTGGTTTGGGACGAATCGATTGACCTATATTATTAATATATTTCATTGAAGCGTAGGAAAATTATGGTAATTTATATATTTTGAAAATCGGTTTTTTGTAGTAAAACTTTTTTCATTAACATAATTCAAAGTGGATGCAAGAATAGAGAAGATATGTTGATTCAGGACTAATCGATTGATCTATGATATCAATACATTTTATTGAAGAGTAAGGAAGCTATGGTATTGCATAGTATTTGAAAATACGGTTTTCATAGTAAAACTTTTTTCTTCAATATAATTCAAAATTGATGCAAGAACGGAAAAGATTCCTTGATTCGATGCAAATCGGTTGATCTATAATACTTATACACTTTATTGAAGAGTAAGGAAGTTATGCTCATTTATAATATTTGATTCATCTGTTTCAAACAAAGAAACGTTTTTCATCGACATAAATCAAATTTCATCTATGAATAGAAAAGACGTTTTGATCATAAATTTTCGAATAGAATAATTTTGACATTTTTTGTGAAGAAATCATAGAGCTGGGAAAGGGACAAGGTGCGACAGAACTTTTCCCTTCCCTTTTCCAGTTCGAAAAATCATCATTTCGAATACAAAATTTGTTTTTTCCGATTTGTCTTCGTATTAAAATTTTTTTTGTATTATTGTGTAATTTTGTATTTTTTGTAAATTTCTCTTTTTAAATTGTTCGAAGTAAATACTTCGGTTGCTCTATTATTGGAAAAAATAACTATTGCTTCCTCTAAAAGGGAGCAAATACATTTGGTAACGGGAAACAAAGTGCTCGTGAAATGAGCACCAAATAATTAAAAATACAAACAAAGTGGAAACACTCGAGATCGAATTCACAGCTAGTTTTTTGTGTGTCTTATGTAATTTAATAATGACTTCTGATAAAATTCTGTGTGACGATTGTCACTAAAATTGTTTAGAATACATTAAAAAAACAAACATTTTGTCTGCATCAACATTATTGATCTCCTAGATGCAAGGTTGTATTCATACCTGAAAAAAAATTTAGAGCAGTCAGGAAAAATGAAAAATTGCTCAGGGATAAGTCAGGGAATTTCGAAATTGGGATTTTGTAGCAATCCTGTTAGAGCAATGCAAGGGAGTAGTAATACAAGTAATAAAAATGCAATTATAATGAAACTCGTTGACATTCTTTAATAGAATTTTTTCACGGCCATCTTGCACTGTAACTTTTTATAGTGTTCAGTTACATACCCATCTTTCGTACTCTCGAGAATAGTCGAGCAGATAGCGAAGTTGAAAAAAGCTGAGAAAAAAAGTGGACAAAAGTGGGAAGTAGTAGAAAATATACTTTTGAAAGCACTTAAAACGGCCTTTGAGAAAATAGAATTTGTTCGTAGGTAATACCAACGGGTAGACGGGGGTGTTCGACGGGGTGAATAGGATGGGGTTGGTACTACCTAATGCATTTCTACCGGTTTCTTTTTTGCCTCTCTCACCCCCAACAACCTCATTCCATCCACCCCTTTTTCCCGCACGTGTAGCAACCTCTCCTCATCCTCTTACCCTGTTACCCTCTCAACCCCCTTTTGCTTTCACACCCCCTCAACCCCCATCTACCTTCCACCCCCTTTCCGTTTATTTCTACTCTTTCCCCCTTCGTACTTTTTATTCGGTCTCCCGTTGAAACAAAATGAAAGGCGAGCTCGGTAGGTACCCATAAAAGGATGAATAAACGTAGATTGAAAGGGCATAAAAAATATATTGAAGCGAAGAAATTAAAGCTGGTCTTCAGATGAAAATAAATTCGCTCGGGGAGAAACGGCAACATCGTAATATTGAGTTTGCAAAATGTTCAGGTCACGTAGACTTTTCTTTATGGCGCGTTTACACAGTGTAAGTTACTCTTGAAAGTACATTTAGTTTCGTGTGTTTTGAACCCCCTATCCCTCACGAATTTTTGTGTTGGTCGTTCGAAAACAGGAAAACCTTTATATTTTTGTAATCACTCATATTTAGAGTAGAAAGAATTCTGGAATTTTTACAACTTAGAATTCTGCTGATTCGAGCAAAAAATTTCCTGATTCTAAGATGTTAGTATCTGAATTTCAGAACTCAATCATATAGCTTTTTAGATTCAGATACACTTGGCTTCAATCTAGATGTATTTTTTTTAATGTACGTTCACTTTTTAAGTTCAAACACGTTGACGTTGTGAAAATGTTAATACTCTTTTTTTATCATCTTCCCTTTTTATTCAGTTGACGTCTCACCAAAGAAATCTACGATGAAAAAATCTTGCCAAGTAAAAACTTATCAGTTCTCAATCAATGCACAGTGTTTGTTAAATCAAAGTTTGCCGAGTTTGCGAGATTTTCTTTCTCTGTTTTTATTAATAACAATTTTGCCTTTTTCCCCTTTTCTATGTACTTTTCAAATTACTGTTATTTCTGCAATATAATACATTTCAAAATTAAGATATCTTCAAGAATTACTTGGAAAACTTTGATTTCACAAACTATGCGTTAATTGTACTGATAACTTTTCACGTCGCGGACTTTTTAGCGTTGTACATATTTTTGGTGAAAGTTATTTCCTCTTTCAATGAAAAATATTATTAAATCAGAAGCTCGTTTTAAGCTAATAAGAATGTTTAATAATCAAGGTCACGTACGTAGAAAAAGTTAACTTAAAGAAGAGTTGAAACAGCAGGAAATAAGATTCAAAGATATGTACTGCTTCATGCTCCTGTAAGCCGGCTTTTCATTATGATATGAAAAAAGCATACTGATTCTTCTCTGTGGATATGTTTAAAATTTCAGAAGTCCTTGATTAGATTAAAATCAGACTATAGTCAGATTTATACAGATACATCGTGAAATTTGCATACCAGACGGTTGAATAGTGTAGGCTGTAAGTCTCAAAAAATAATAATCAATGAATAAAAAATCTCTGAAAACAGACTCATCTCGAAATTTTTGTTATCAAAATTTTTGAACTTCGAAATAGTAATTTGCCTGAGTCCCAGAAAATTCAAATTCGATTTTTTCCCATGAAATTATTTTTTCTTTTGAAATTCAATGCCTCGAATAGAGATATGTATAATTTTGTTTAATTTTCCCGTTCTTCATTCGAATTCCGTTCTTTTAATACGCACTTTCAGAAAGAATTTTTAAGCTTTACCTACACCTACAGGTTCAGCAATCAGTTTTGTTAGCATTATAAGCGAGCTTGCCTGAGACAAGAAAATTCCAATTTTTGAAGAAATTGCTGTCCTTCTATGCATAAGAGATATTAAAATAACAAACGAGCATTTTACTTCAAAGTAAAAACTTTTTTTATGTAGTGCGGGATAAAATCTTTTAATAACAAAACTCTTCACATTCATTTTTCATGCAAGGCTGCCTTCTGTAGTTATTAAAATTTTAATTAAAAATATTTGTGAGCATGAGGCACATGTTGTGTTTTTTAATTACTGAACGTCAAGATAATTTTAATATCCGATATACACTGAATTTTATATTAAAATTTTTCCAAGTATGTTGCAGATTTATAGAGCAGCATGATTATCGTTTTCAAGTATTGGTGGTTCTTTGAATAATAAGAATATTGAACATTATCGAACATTGGAATGGGTAACAATTTCAAGTGTTCTTAACTGTCAGCTATTGAAAATAGAAACTTTTCCCCATTTTTTTCGATTCCGAAAATTAAAGTCTCCATATTTTAAGGTTTCGGAAATCTTCAAAATTGAAGAGTTTGCAATTGTAGCTTCTTAAAATGATATAAGTTCCAATTCATTGTAAATCTTTAAAGTGAGTTTTTAACTCTGACAATTTATCATTAGAACTGATGTTATGTTAAGTTTTAACAGAAAAATTTTTTAATTTCGATGATTTCCATCTGAAATTTCTTCCATTTGAAAGATTCAGAACTGAAAAAAAAAACTTTCGATTTTCAAAATCATTCAAATACAGCAATTTTTATTCACACATCTTTAGCTTTGAAGAGTTGTCAATTCTGAATATTTGAAATTAAACTTTAAGAAATTCGAAAATGAATAACTTCAAATTGTATAAATTAAAAATCGAAGGCTATTAATTTGTAAATCTTTACGGAGAAAAATGAGCCTGCTCAGTTGCAGGATTTTCAGTTAAAATATAGGAATAGCGTAGCTTTTAAAGCTTCCTGAATAGGGCCGTTGAAAAAAAAATTGTTTTTTAATTTGTACATAAAATATAAGAACAAACAACCATTTTGACTATCAAGAAGCAAATTATTTTGAAACCCCTATTTTATATTCAACACTAAAATCGGTACATTCTTAAATATACAAATACATACAGCCATTGCTTGGTAGAAGCGCCGCGCCCTGCCAACACATTTTTCAACTATTTAGACTTTTTTGATTTTAGATTTGGAAGTTTGTTGAGAAAGCGCTATACCGATGTATACATTAGGTAATTTTTAATTGAAAAATGCAATTATTATTAATCATGCAATGACCTTATTTTCTGCAGAGTTTACAGAATTTTCAGTAATTTTACAAATTTACGGATACTTTCTGTAAAATGTACAGACATTTTCATCAGAGTTCACGATTTGAAAATATGAAATTGACACAAAATTTCAGTGAATGTTGCAGAAGGTATTAGAAATTTAATAAAGTTACCGGAAATTCTATAAACTCTGCAGAAAATTTGGTAATATTCAAAGAGAAGCCATGGTCACCCTATTCCAACTGATAATTCTGTAAGTTTAGTTGAATTCTGTTCTTTGTATTCAAGGCAGATCCATTTTCAAAAGATGTTGAAAATTTTATAATTTTAAACTGTAAGCATTTAAAAATAAACAAGTTAACGAATTTTCAATTGCAACTATCAGCATGGTGGATTAGTATCGAAAATGGAAGACATCAGCAAGACTCAGTATTCCATAATGTCTTTTTAAAAAATCTTAATAAAATATAAAATTTCAAATTGACTTATTAATTTTTACATTCTCATAAGAGAAGGTATGCGATTTGTGCAAAATTTTTCCCCGCCTCCCTCCTTGCCGTGTTTGACTAGTGTCCACGTTTTGTGGCCCTCTATGAACCCGAAAAACAGGTTTTTACGAATGTGTCTGACTGTATATTGTATGTCTGTATGTTTGTATGCATGTATTGATGTATGTATTATATATGTATATATTTATGCATGTGGGAACGATAACTTTTTACAGAATTAACCTATTCGATAGAAAGTGAAGGGGAAGTTCATGAGCTAGCTATTTTGGATGAAAATTCGAAAAGTTCGAGCATTTCCAAAATTATGAGACCGTGTTCTTGTAATTGAAAAATTATATGTACAGCTGCTCGTAGAACTTTGAAATTCGAACAATTTATCCTCACGAATCTTTTGATGAAAAGAAAATTATTAGATTTATAGAATTTAAAAAAAAAAAATAATAATAATCATACAATTGTGCCCGTGCGGCGGGCAGACTTTTTTTCTTTGTTTCTTGTTGTATTCCTTCTGGGATGAAACCTTATATTTAAGTAAAAATTAGAGATTACTCAAAGCCAATTAAAATTAAAATCAAATCGAAATCGTATGAAAGCTGATGTAGCTATTTTAACATTTATTTTTTCTAGTTCATATTATAATATGAATGAAAACATGAAACCATTAGTTAAGGTATTTAACGTTTCACACAATGAATTTTTGGAATCGTCAGTTATTGTTGGTCTTTTTATAATTTGAATTTTACTTTGTCGAACTTGGAGTAGATGAGAATATGACTCATTTAGTGAATGTACTTTATGTTTTAACCAATGAGGTTTTTTGTGTCGTTCTTATTGTCGACCTTTTTAAGTTTTGAATACTGCTTTGTAGAAGTTGGTGCAATTGAAAATAATAAATGACAATATAAATCAATTTTATAAGGTGCCTAATGTTTGATCTAATAAATCTTTTAAGTCCTTAGTTTTTTTTTACCTCTTCATAATTTGAATATTAATTTGCTGAACGAACAGTAAATGATAATAATGAATGATAATATGAATCAATCAGTTCAGGTACTTAACTTTTCATGAAATGCATTTTTGGAATCGTGAGTTATTCTTGGTCTTTATTGAATTAAGAATATTACTTTGTTGGATTTGGAGTGCATTACAATGATAAATTATAATATGAATTAATTAGTTGAGGTACCTATTGTTTCACCCAATAAGGTTTTGAAATCGTTAGCTATTGCTGGCCTTTTTATACAGTTTGAGTATTGCGTTGTTGAAGTTAGAGTAAATGAGAATAATAAATGATAATGTGAATCATTTACTTAAGGCTCTTAATGTTTTATTCAATGAATTTTTAAAAACCGTTAGTTATTGTTGGCTTTTTTATAATTTTAATATAACTATGTTGAACTTTGAGTAAATGACAGTAAGACTCGATTAGTTAAGGTACGTAATATTTTGCCAAATGAGGTTTTAGAATCGTTATTTATTGTTGACCTTTTTCATAATTTTAATATCACTTTTTTGAACTTGGAGTAAAGGCTAATAAGAAATGACAATATGTATCACTGACTGAAGGTGAGTACTTAATGTTTCACCGAATGAGGTTTTGGAAACGTTTGTTATTGTTGTTTTTTATATAATTTAAATATTACTTTGTTGAACTTGTAGTAAATGGTAATAATAAATGGCAATATTCCTCAATTAGTTAAGGTACTTAATGTTTCACCCAATGATGTTTTGAAATCGTTAGTTATTGTTGGCCTTTTCACAGTTTGAATATTGGTTTGTTAAACTTGGAGTAAATGACAATATGACTCAAATAGTTAAGGCACTTAATGTTTTACCCAATGATGTTTCGAAATCGTTAATTATTAGTGGCCTTTTTACATTTTGAATATTGCGTTGTTGAACTTGGAGTAAATGACATGCGGATTGGCCTTGGTTTTGCTTGTAAGTATGAGGACGAGGAGATAAAACGTAGAGAGAATGACGACGATTTTCGCCGACATGCTTACCGGTCCTCCACTTCTTTATAGCATTCGATTTCTCCCATCCTGTCTTCTTTCGATCGTCACAAACGAAACACATAAATCAGCACCGACGGATAAAGACAACGAACGGGGTAATAAATTCCAGTATTCGTTCTTCCAGACTCACTCAATGCCCTTGTTTGTGTGACCTGCGTCACGCATTGTACCTGCAAGTATGTGTACAACAAATACTTCGATCTGTCTGCCAGCTTTTAGTCTCAGACGATCGATTTATTCTACTGATAGGCATCAACGAACTCATCTTGACTTATTGTGTAACAAAGATCGAATTACGATTTCTACTTTCAGAAAAATAATACTTAGAAAGGAGAACAACAGGAATTGACCTGGTCTGATCAGAATAATGATATGAGAATTATTTATCTTGGCATAATTATACGGAAATTTTTTTACAAAATGGCAAATAGTCTACATCGCCAAAAAAGTTAAGAAACTGGTAGTTTTGTTATCTATTTAATTAAAAAATTCAAGGACAAATTATTAAGCAGTATGCAAATTTTTAGATTATTTATGTGAGCATTCCTTTAGCATTCTTCTAAATTATTTTAATGCACCTCCATTGGAAGTTTAAAAAACCTGTGTTTTATCATTGCTCAAATTTGGTTTATTCAAAAAAAATATATAACTGAATCCATTTCTAATCAGGCAGATTCTACATTTTCTTTTTCTGCAAGTTTTATACAGGCTAGATTATTTTTGTGGAGTTGAGAACATTTTTTTTTTAAATTGAATTTTTGAATTTCTTTGCGAAAAGTTCAAGACGTCATGAAAAGGTGAGAGGTATTTCCTGCAGAAATGTTAAATCTAAGGAAACTGTAGCACATTTTCGATTCTGTCGTTGCTTTAAAAAAAAAGCGAAAATTCAATCTTTCAACCAAGAATAGTTTGCCCCGCATAAAACTTACATGATGTCTCCCTTATTGAAGTTTATATTCAACAAGCGAGTGGCATCAAATAAAAAGGTGAAGTTTTTGTGAAAATAGGTTATTTATATTTTCAAATAAATCGACTCTCAATTGAGACAAAAGTTATAAAGGTTTTAAGAGAGAATTAGTTTTTCAAACAAACTTCAAAATTCGAATAGTATTTATTTCACCCAAAACTTTTTTTCAGGAAATCAGAAAAATACATGCCATCTAATTTCATCTAAAAACCAACATATTTAAACGCCACTAATTCCACTAATTAAGAAAAAAGTATTTTCTGTCATTTTAATCATTTAAAAAGAAATAAATTTAAATTTGACTCTACGAAGAATTTTTTACACATGAAAAGGAAAAGGAGACATTATCAATTACATAGAGAAATTCGGGTGTTCTTTCCAACATTAATTAGTAGAGACAGTAGCTTGCTTAATTTTCTCAGATCTTTCCAAAATAAGATCGTGACACATCTTGACGATGTTCCATTAAAACATCCACCTTTGATACTTAAAAAAATGACCCCTTTCAGCCATCGAAATTGTTAATTGCGAAAAAGAAAATTTAAAACTGGATCCTTTCAAGAAATAAACAAGAATATTACCTGATACAATCTAATCTAGGTGATAAAAGATAGCGTATTTTTTTCGATTACAAAGAAACAGAGCTTAATGAAAAATAAAACTTGGAATTGTAATCTCAGCTTGAAATTCAATGTTGATTAAAACTTAAATACTAATTTATACAAATACTTTTCAAAGTCACTGACATGATTTAAAAAAAAAACAAGATAACAATAACTTTGGTGGAGGTTGAGCCGTTTTGATAGAAAATAATTTTCTGGCTGAAAATTTATCTTTTTTAGTTTCTGATAGAAAATTAATCTTCTTTTCTGAAAATCCGTTTTTTTCTCAGAGAATTTATCGTTGTATGTTGAAAATTTACTGTTTCTGGATGAAGTTAAATCTTTTTTGTTTCAAACTTCGACTATTCTGTTAATAAGTAAAGACTTTACATATTTTTAAATCTTAATTTTAAATTGTTCTATTCCATCCATAAAAGATTCTATGTTAAAAATGTTACAAGATTCGAATTTTGGTGTTTGAATAATCATGTTCAGGAAAAAGGTGGGAAATTTCGAAAAAGAAGTTTTGTGGCCACCCTGCTGGTTTGTCTCGATAGTGAGGTTGATGGAAGATGGAATTTAGTTACAAGTTTGGATTGAAAAGTAATTTTTTTCTTTGATATATAATCGCAAAGTAACGAAATTTTACATCGTAAGAACTTATCGTCTCTTATGTAACGTTAACCCAGATAAGCGAGAATTCACGAAGTCAGCACGGAGCAACTGTTTAACAAGAAACCCCAATTAGTTTCCGCGCTCCCGTTATTTATGGTAGCATCCGTCAATGTTACTGCCGGATGAGAAATTCCGTTGGAGCTGCGGCTGGATTTCCTCTTTGCACTGGGTTATAACCAAATTAGAATGATCGAGTTCCCTTCCGAAAAGATTAGATCCCTTTTCTGAAATCGAATTTGAATCATGTGACTGATAATTTATTTCTCCTATAAGTTACCCAGTCTATTTTAGTCCATTATCTCTGATGAATTAAATTCAATTCGAAGGCCAAGAATAGTAGCGCACCGCGAATGAAATATCAATCACCATTAACCAAACAAGATTCGTCTTGATAGAAAAAAATTTGTTTCAAACGAAAAACTATTCTCTTAGATACACATGAAAACTTGGTTGAATCAAACAATTTTTGGTTGATTCAACAAAATATTTGATTGACCCAACAAAAATTTGGTTCAAGATTTGTTTTTGTTGAATGAACCAAATGCTCTTTTAAACTGAAACAGTGACATTGTCACTGGTTGAATCAGTATCTTAAATTATCACTGGTAGACCAGTGACTTTCCGACTTTGACTGGGTGAACCAGGAAGTGAATCAACTAAAACAACGGTACTGAATATGCCAGTTATGCCAAAAGATAGGTTCAACCAGTGATATAGCGCTCCACGCGGCCAAGACATGAACCTCCAGTCGTCTGGTAGACGCGCATCGACGGTCAGGAAGCCCCTGGTCACTTGAGTTTGACTTAGAGCAACGCGATACGTTGAGGTAATGACGGGCCTTCCCACAGTTAGGCGCAATATATTATATCCTATTATATTTCAGCCCGATCCTCATTTATTGTTGTGAGAGAAAAGTGGGTTTAAGAAAAATAATTTTGCAAAGTTTAGCACAAAAGTGATGAATGATGGGTGTCATATCTAACCAGTTGACGGGCGACAACTCGTAGGACCAGATGATTATGGGTAATGAGTAACCAGTGAACCTCACTAATTAAACTAGTGACGGATTTCCACTGAGTGAACCAGTGATATCTCACTGATTATCAGTGATAAACTTCTGGCTGTTTCAACAAGTGAGATTTGACTGACAATCAGTGAGATTTCACTGGTTCATTTCAAAAGAGAGCGACATTTTCAACTGCCTTTGGTTAAAATTTCATTCTGTTTGGTGAAAAATTCGACTATTATTTGGCTGAAAATTCAACTATTCTATTGAAAATTCAACAAGTTTTTTTTAAAGTCATTTTTTATGGTTAAAAAATTAACTAACTGCTTTCTTGAACATTTGCTTTTTTGGATAGAAAATTCATCCTTCTGGATTGAAAATTTCTCTCTCATGGTAGAAAAGTAATCTTTTTTGGTTGCAAATTTATCTTTCTTGGTTAAAAATTACCTTTTTCTCATACCATGCTTGAAAACGCGTCATTGCATTAACGTGAAGCAGGCGTAATGTGGTCGCTTCCAGCCCAGTGACGTTCACACATGCGCACTCGCCGCCGAGCCGGGCCGACATAAAACTTTACGCCCGCTACACATACACTTTATCGCGCAAATGAGAATATGGAGGAAATTATCTTTATCTTTAAAAAAATTGTATTGCTGGACTCTACAGTCTCTCTTCTGCAAAGTGCGCTATTTCTTCCTTTCACTTAGAATATAAAATTGTCAAGTACACCGAACATCCTCTATCTGCTTCACATGCTTGTTTCCAAGGAGGGTACACAATGTACTATTTTAGTTTAAAATTTAACTGTGTTCTTAAACATTCGTATGTGGAATGAAAATTCACATATTCAGTTAAAAATTCCTTTATTTTGCTGAAAATTCGTCTTTTCCAATTGACAGTTCAACTATTTGGTTGTAAATGCAACTGTTTGAGCCAAAATTAATAATTTTTTGTTACAATTCAACTATTTGATTAAAAATTTATCTTTCTTGGTTGAAAACGATCCACTTGTTGTAAATTAAACTGTTCAGGTCGATAATTCAACTTCCTTCTAAAAAATTCCTTTCTTTGTGGCTTGAAAATGAAATTATTCGGTTGAAAATGCAAATGACTTTTGTTGCAGATTAATATATTTCACATGAAAATTCAACCATGTGGTTGAAAATTTATCTTTGTAGTTTGAAAATTTAATCCTTTTTGGCTGAAAATTACCTTTTATTTGAAAAATTCAACTTTCTTTTAAAAAAGTCGTAATTTTGTCTTGAAAATTCAACTATTTGTTTGGAAATTCATCTATTTCATTTCAACTTTGCTTCTTTGGAATTAAATTTCAACTAACTGGTTAAAGTTCAAATTTTGTCTTCGAAAATTAAACATTTTAATTGAAAAATCATATTTGTGGTTGGAAATTCATCTGTTCGGCTAAAACTTCAATTGAGTTGACAAGTTTATCAGTTCAGAAAGAAACATTTCAAAGGCAAAATTTGGAATCCTTCAAAATAAATGACTGTTAAAAAATTGTTACAACTTTCAAGTTTATTCAGATTGCACAAGGAATATTTGAAGATCAATAAGAATTATGTACAAAAAATTTCTAAACAAATGAAGTTATCATTTCAGCCATTCAGTGTCTATTCTGATTTTTTGTTGCATTATTTTTTTTTTTAATCTCATGCGACTTTGTGGACCTTTTCCGAAATTCCATGCGACTTTTTATGTAATTTTGTGCAACTTATTCGAATTTTTTAAGAGCTTAGAGACCTTATGAAATTCATCGGGTCAAAGGAAGAGATTCGGAATCTTAAATCGCTAATTGCGCATTTTAAAGATTATTGGCCTGCTGGATTCAAATGATTTCCGAAGTAAATAACTCTTGGAAAAATTTGTTATTGTTACATTCACAAATTGAAATGTTTTCCACTAAAAATTATTATTATTCAACGCCTTCTAATTTTCTAACTTTGAACTACATATTTAGTATAGAACACTATCAAATTAATTCTTGTTACAAAGTATAAAAAATCTTATTAATTTTTTAAGTAGCGAAAGCATAATTACATTGCCGGTTATTATAATAAAAGCCTTTCCTTGTTAACGTGTGTTTAGAAAACAATTCAACTTCGCAGAGACACACTTTAGTCTTAGAAAGTGAGACCTTTATTCCTCTTAACATCTTGAGTGATTCACTGTTGATTTCACTTTCGCACTGTCATGTGATAAAGATAAATTAATTAATTAAAAGTAATTTCTGATGTTCAGATTAGGTAAGCATACAATTTTTTCTTAAATTTCTTGTTCCATTAATCTAATTAATGAAGACAATAAATTAGGTGCAGAACATTCACGAATACTAACCAATATTTCTATTTCAATATAAATAAATACTCTTTTAACTACTATTCTCTACTAATACTATATTTGTTCATCAGTCAATGATTCGAAATAATTTTCATTTCAATTATTAAAGTTTGCTATATGTATCGCATAAAAATAATATTTCGTAAACAACACTTATGCAACTTTATGCAAATAAAATGTTCAAGATTTCGTATTATAATTATGAATTATCATACTGACTTTGTATGAGTAAGTACAAGATTTCGCAACTTCTCTGTACACTCAGTTACTCGTTATACGTAGAGGTTAGAAAGTGGAACGATTCGATTAATTATGATGCTCGATGCACTGAGTTCTGAAAAGAATGGCGAGTTATTAGCCCTCATTACATATCTAACTACACTTTCTCTTTTAATCTATTTTTTTAATTTTACATTCTTCAAAATACCGTATTGATATTGGCGAAAACCCCGCATCAAAAGCACAGGAAATATCTTGTTGTCAACATGTTTAATTATGCAATTTTTATGTAATTTCGAATCTACAGATCAAATGTTTCGAAAGAGAATTAGCAGAAAGAAGGGCGAATTTTACTCAAACAATTGCCAACATTCCAATATTTACATTAATTTTAATATGAAAAATCGTTCATTATTGAAGTGTTATCCTTCTTAGACCATTTTTATTGTATTTGGCTAAATTTTTCATATTTTGTAGATTGGAACCACTGAAACAAAAATAGTGGTAGATTCACGTTTTTATGATAGGAGGTCTTGGAATTGTTTTGAAATCCCTCAAAGACCAGCATTTCCAAAAAACCAAAAGAACGGGATGATTTCTGAAATAACTTTAGGAATGAAAAAAAACTTTAAAACAAGTGGGGGAAGAGGTCTTTACATAGAAAAGTGTTTGGCTGTTGTAAAAGGTCCTTTTAACATCCCTGGAAGATTCAAACAAAGAAATCAACATTTTGTAAAATGCAAAATCACGGAAGATTTTTTATTTTACTATTGGAAACGATAAATCACTTTACGATAAGTATGGAAAACATATTTCAGTAGGGAAAGTTATTGAATTTATTTTAAGCGTTTGTTTTAATATCCCCTAAAAATTCAGACAAGGAAATCGAAATTTTCTGATTAACATATAGGCACAGAAAATCTCTTTGGGGTATCATAAGAAAACTAACGTATAATCGAAGGATCTTCCGTAATTTTTCTTTTCAGAAAATCCCGATATGAATATTTAAGAGATTTTGCAACAACCCTCAAAATAAATTCAACAACTTTACCTGCTAAGATGTGTTTTCCACAGTTATCTTCAAGTGATTTCCGAACCAAATAGTATCATTCAAAAATTGCCCGTTATTTTGCTTTTGAGAAATGTCATATTCCTTGCTTTCATGTTTGAGGGATGTCAAAAAAAAACATTTAAAATAAATCCAACTACTTTTTTGATGGGATATCTTTCCTACCTTTATTGTAAATTGTTTTCTCGCCTCAATAGCATAATCAAAAAAACCCTCTTTTTTTCAATCTCGATTATCTCGTTTCAATGTTTAGGGAGCGTCGAGGGGAACGTTAAAATAACACTTCAATTAAAATCAAATACTGTTTCGACCCCAGTAGTGTAATCAAAAAAAGCTCCTGTGATTTTGGTTGTTAATTCATGTCGACTTCCTTGTTTAAATGTTTGAGGAACGTTAGAACAACCCTTGAATTAAGTTTAACGATATTTCCTGCCAGAATATATATCCCACGTTTATTGTTAATTGATTTTTGACCACATTAGTGCAAGAAAAATGTCTCTCATGATTTTGTTTATTAGTAAATGTCGATTTCCTTGCTCAAATATTTAACGGATGTTGGAACAATCCTTAGGAGGATTTCAACGATTGTCCCTGCTAGGATATGTTTCCCGTGTTTGCTGTAAATCAATTTCAAAAACTAATAGTGAAATAAAAAATCTCCCGCGATTTTGTTTGTTATGAATTGTCGATTTCCTTGCTTGAATCTTTGAGAGGTTTTAAAACAACCCTTAAATGAAATCGCAACACCTTTTCTGGTAATGAGCTGTTCCTGAACTTATGTTTGAGTGACTGTTCATTCAAATAGTTTCATGGAGAAACTGGAAATGTTGGTTTACTTATTTGAATCTTTCAGAAATGTTCAAACAACCTCAAAACTTCCTGTATAGATAAGATTGTGAATCTGCCAAGTTCATTGGTACAAACAATTTGTTTCAAGTGGGTCTGATCCACAAAACATGAGGCATCTAGCCAAGTCTAGCAACATTTTTTGAGAAGGATGACATTTCAATAACAGAGGAGTCTGTTCATCAAAGCACATATAGAAATTGAAAGTTTGGCAATTGTTTTAGAAAGAGCTGTCCGTTTTTCAAATAATTTTTTTTCGAATTAATGATCTGCAGGTTTGAAATTACAAGAAGAAGTTAAAATTATATTTTTTGATAAAATGCCATATTCTGTACATTTGTTGTAGGGTCCTTTAAAAAACTGACAAGTTTTATATTTCCGTTTAACAATTTCAAATATTAGTTTAAAATTGAACGATTCCTAAATGAAAGAATCAAAGAATTAATTTGATTTTGATTTCAAGATTTATCTTCAAAAATTGAATTCACTTTTGTGCCAGTCATAAAAAGCAATAACTAATGACTTTTCCTATTGTTACTGCACTTTTAAGCATTCTACTACCTCATTATCATCTATAAATTGTGCATGTCAAATGAATGAAAAGCATTGGATTATGATCGTAAAGTTGAAAGTGAACTTTGTTTGTCACGAGTTGAACAGTTTAATACCTTTCAGTCACTCTGGATTGAATAAAATTAGGATCGATAGACACTACTCATAGATTAAATCGACTTTAATCCATTCTATGGTCGTACGAGATTAATAAAATGAGTCTATAAATATACCCATGCGATAAAGCTTAGAAACCTGTATCGGTCCTGGAACGTGGCTAGAAGGATTGTAGAATTGTAGATAAATTGACGTACCAATATGTAGTAGTGCATCTATCTGTCTATCAAGTTACAAATTACATTTCAGATAAGGCCTGAGTGAATTCCATTTTCATTCGCATTACCACGTGCAAATTAAGCTTTGTTCATTACTACACCATTCTACTGAAGGGTCGGTCGATAAGTCACAACATTGGCTCGAAATCAACCCTTGTTCAGGCAATGTTACAGTTATCTTAAAGAATTATTTTAAAGTGAAGATAATTGGCAGTGCTATTCGTGCTGTTCACACCCAAATTTCGTTATATGGTGGCCTTAGGTCAGGGAAAACCTGAAAATTAGGAAAAAGGCAGCATTCAGGGAAATATCAGGGATTTAAACGAAAATCTTGCAAAAGTCAGAACGAATTTTTACAAGAGGCACTTCAAATAACTGTCGAGGATAAGACATTTTCAAATTTAAATTTCTTTATTTCGTATATAAAAAACCAGGAAAAAGTCAGGGAATTTGGAAAAATAAGTTTTTTGGCTACCCCGGTTGGGAATCTAAATAAACACTACATTATAAAAATCTATACGAATTGAATATACATAAGATAGTTTAATCATTAATATCATTACATTTCTGCATATAATAACAGTAATATTTCAATAACTCTACACAGTGAAACTCTACAGAAAAATCAATAGTGAAATCCAATCTTATCGCTCCTACCAATTTTTATAACCTCGTAATATTTAGATTCACTAAATTTGATGTATAACTTTGCAGAGTTTTACGGGTCGTTTTTTTATTAAGGTCGAGTCTAAAAGTCCGGACAGTCCGTACCTTTATGTAGGTTTTAAATTTGAACTTTGTAGAATTTTACTGCTGGTTTTAATTAAGTCTCTGTCTAAACGTACGGACCTGGCCCGGACATCTTGACACGACCTCTAATTTTATTTAAGTTAAAAACAATATGTGGAGGATTTTTTCGAGTTGAAATAACGTTGAAGAAGTTTACTGTGTATATCTTATTGAACACGGAATTATCAGAAAAAACTTTACAGTAAATAACAAATTTTATCATTTATATTATTTCATAATTTATATTATTTCATGATTGATATTATCTTATCATTTATAATTATGCATTTTCTAAGAAGGAAGGTACCAAATACAATTTATTTCCCAAATAGAAGAATCTATATTTGAATGAGCTTATAGAAGTTTATGCAGACAAATACTGCTATTTAGATAAATGTTTACCGCGGCTTAGTGGGTGAAAATTTCCATTGATCATAAGCATTAAAAAAAGAAATATTCCACCTTCAAAAATGAAAATCGAAAACCAATTTGACTTTGTTTTAAGAAGGAATTTTTCTTCTTCCTTTTTTCTATCTCAAAATAAAGCTTAGGTTTTTCCTTTAAGAGCTTTCAGGTTAAAAAGTGGATTTTTTATTTTTTATATATTAAAATAATCGATATCTGGTTTTTGACAATATATCATATGTTTGGTGATTTCTAACTCTTCTAATAGAAATGAAAAAAATACTGTCTGCTATAATTTCGATAGGTTTTTTTGACGCCCTTTTCACTAGTAGTAAACATTTTTTGGAAAAAACGAATGCTTGACCTTCAGAAATTAAGGTCAAAATAAATTTAGATTCTTGCATAGAAGGACACGTTTTAAAATTTGGTTGTAGGCTAGAATGAACATTTTTTCTTTAATTATTTCGAAATTAGGAGGTAAAATTTCATTTTTTGTTGACAAAAATAAGTTTTAAGTGATAGGGTATACCCAGTGACGCTTACGCACGTGGATTCTTTTCATATACTACAACATTTAATTTTAATTTTTAATCTCAACGTTCTCATAGGAAGAAAAACCTATTCAATCTATCATCGGCAAAATTTTTTCGCGAGAAGAAGAGTGATCGAACACCAAAAAAAAAGGTATATTCTCAAAAATCACGTATGGTTTACATATTTTAATGAATAAACAATAAAAATTACACTACTGAACCTCAAAGTTCTTGAAGAGAAGAACCTTAGCTTTCTTTTTGGATGAGAAAAATGTGCTTTATTCAAAAAAAAGTTTAATTGGCTTTGACCCTTCATTTTTTAAGGTTGAATATTTATTTCTTCAGAAAATGCTTACGATCAATGGAAAGGGCGTGAAACGCCTATCGAAACAGTACCGGTCAAAATTGTTGTATCACCATTAGAAGAGTTGAAAATCGCTGAAATAGAGGATCTCTCTAAATATGAATTAGTGAAAATTTCACTAGTTGAATTAGTAAATGTATGGTTCACTAACCAAATAGTAATATTTTGATGTTTTACATTTGAAATAGTAAATATTTTACTAATAAATTAGTAAACGTTATACTAATCTCAATTAGTAAACATGGTTCACTATTATTTAGTAGCTTCGCTTTACTAATTCATTAGTAACTTAGCGCGATCACTAACGAATTAGTGAACTGCAACGATTTTGACCAATCTGAAGTCATATCCTCATATGACATTGCGTAATTGTAAAATTGACATTGACATTGACATTGTAAAATATAACAATTTATCTAATTATTCAAGAAGGGTTGAAATACAGGTTGGAAAGACTATTTTTAGATTTGTAAAATTCCTGGTCAAAAATAAATGCACTGTTATTTCCCGGTTTTTCCCGGTCTCATGAGATTCCCGGTCCAGCGTCCACCCTGAAATTATCATATTATTGTTCTATTTAACTATGGCCAGTAGACAAAAAGCAACTCAAGATCAATTTATTCATTTATTATCGCCAACGGCCATACCACACTGAAAAAACCAGTTCTCGTTAGATCCCTGAAGTTAAGCAGTGTTGGGCGCGGTTAGTACTTGGAGGGGTGACCATTCGGGAATACTACTGCGTGTTGTTTTATAATCTCCTTTCAATTTATATTTATTTTGAAAAAATTAATTTTTTCACTGAAAAATTAGTGCATTTTTACTGTATAATTAGTGACTTTTCACTCTTCAATTAGTTCACACTGCAATGACAGGGATTACTGATTGCTTAGTGGAATTTCACTAATTTCACAAGTGGACAATTTCCACTAATCAAATTAGTAGTTTTCTACTAATCGTGAGTGGCCGACTTCTCTCTAATTGAGTTAGTGAAATTTCACTAGCAATTAGTGAAATTTCACTAATTCAGATTTAGAGAGATATTCAAGAAAATTCCAAAATTTTCACTTCCTTGGTAAATATTCATCTGAATATCACAATTTTCCCCGACATGCTGATCCAACCATGAGTATATTTTAAAGACTCTTGCATCGAAGTCGATGTTACGTTCGTGGATTTTTTAAAAGACGATATTCTCGAGAATAGCTGAAAAGCGCATATTATTTCTTCAGCATATGACAAATTTGGTAATGACTTATTACTGGTAGGAGTATAAATTCAAACCAAATTTCGAAGGGTATAGGTTCCTCTGTGATAGATCAGACAACTTTGATTTTTCGAGTGGGTACACTTGAGAAGTAATACCCTGTATGCAAACTTGCCGATGAAGTAATCTGAGAACTTATTGTTTATTCTCGATGAGCTGAGATGTTCAATTTCGCGAAGGAAATTAATTGGCTTGTAAGAAACCTTGGAAAACGAGGAAGTTCACTTTATTAATTATCTGTAAAAATGCGGAACGAGGTGTAGAATTTCAAATGATGCAGATACTCGCTTCGAGAAACCCAATCCCAAGCATTTCCCGCTACAAACAAAAAGCTTTCCATTCAATTAAAGTTGAAAGTTAAAGCGAGTTTAACTCTACAGCTCGAGCAGCTGATTGGCTCATTCTGAAGTTAAGCCGAATTTATCTACCAACTTAAGTTTAATGAACCTAAGCAAAGCACTGGATTCTGGTCTTCAAAAATACTATTCTGGAAAATGTTTCGTAATTAAAATTAGCATACCTCAATACTCATTAATGAAATTTATTATTTATGTATTGTTTTATAAATGATGAAGATAATTTCTTCATGGTCGTTATAAAGTGATTCCGATTACATTGAACAAAGCAATGTCAACAATAATCATCATATAAAGCTATGAAATATTCGTTGATCGAAGTAGATTTTCTTCATTTGGAAAGAAGAAATATTTTTGTAAATTATTTTTTTTTATGTGGAGGTATGATTCGTGACCGATAATTAAAGGAAATAATTCTTCAAAAGAACCTCGCAGACGAGTCTCTATATCCCCTATTTTCAATAAAAAGCCTAAATCTTTGGAATTCTGAATAAAATCAAGGCGTTCAAACCTCGCACTCTTTCGATATCGTGAATATGTTGAAATCTTTTCTTTAGTATTCTCAAGCATAACAAAAATAATTTACTTTACTTTGCCGGGAAGCGCATTATGTTTTTCTAATTAAATGGATTAGGTACACATTCAGCAGAATACAAATATAATTTTCTTATTGTTAAAAAAAAAACGAGGTGATTGAGACTTTCGAACGAAATGCGTAAATCACGTAAAAAATTACATCAGCATAATTGGATAATTTCAAATTGAAAGTAGATAGAATTGAATAATGCTAGATTCAATTTTTCAAAACTGGACAATTTTAAATTGAAAGCTTTTGAACTTGAATAATTTTTAATTGCAAATCTTAAAAATGTATACTACTGTTAATTCAAAATTGAAAAGTTTTAATTTTTAGCCCCACAAGATTGGGTAATTTCAATACTATTATTTATACAACCTTCAGCTGGCTAATCTATCTGGCCCTAACATAGCTGGCACACTGGGTTCAAATTGACCTCAGACTTAGAAATTCTTGCTGCAAAGGACCAATCGTTTACTTTGCGACGCGAAAATTCTAAAATATTCTTTGATACTCTTTCCAAAAGGTGCTATGGGTTATTTTGTTCGAATATTCACTATGAAAAAAAAATGTTGAAGATTAGCAAAACAAATTTGAAAAAAAATTGAAAAATTTGAAACTTGGAAATTGGATATTTGAAAAAAAGTCAACATTTACAAGTCATAAATGGTCTTAAATTGAGGTGAAATCGGTTTGGAGTCAATCTGACCCCGATATGCCAGCTAAGGGTCAAATTTTTAAATTAATGAATTGAATAATTTAAAATTTATCAATTTCAAACTCAAAGCGTTGAAATTATTATTTTTTCACTTTGAGTGCATGGAATTCTACCATTAAAAATTTGAAGCCTTTCATTTTATACAATTTTTAATTTGATGGAATTTCCCCAGATTTTTATCGATTGTAATTAATTTTAGAAGACTTCAAGGGATTTAGAGAGATTGGACCGATTTCGTAAATATTTTCAAGCGGTTTTCAAAGATTTTAATGATTGTCGATGTATTTCAAAATGTGTAAAGGAGTTTTAAAAAATTTCAAGCTATTTCTAAAGTTTTCGAAGGGTTTCACAGGATTTCAAGTTATTTTCAAACATTCGAAGGAATTCCAGAGGATTTCTAGGGATTGCAAAATATTTGACAAGATTTGAATGTTATGCTGAAGATTTTCAAGTAATTTCAACAGGTTAAAAATTTATGGGGAATTCCAAAAGATTTCAAGGGGTTTCAAAAAGATGGATGGGATTCACGAGCCTTAAAAATTTTTCAATTGATATCATTGGATTTAATGGTGTTTCAGAGAAATTTAGTAGATTTTATGAACTGTCAGAAGATTTCAAGGCATTTTAAGAATTTTTGAAAGTTTTAGAAGGTTTCAGAAGATTTCAAGTGTAATCAAATCCTAATTTCAAACTGAGCCATTAGTATATTAAGGTAAACAAATATTAATTTTTATTGCTTTTATGGGGCTTGTTGCCAGTGGACTATTAGTTAACATTTTTTGATATATTGCTATATTTTAAGCATTAGAACTTATAAGTGCTAATGCTCACTTTTTTTAAAGTTAATTAAGAGTTATTTCCTCGTCTGAATGCATAAATAAATACATACTAATAAAGAAGGTAGTCAATGAAACTAAGCCTGCGTTCAAATGAATCTCTATTCCACTCATGTGAGCTATTCGTAAATTGCAATTCTCATACGTGAAATTATAGGTACTTACATCCTCGCTGAGCTGTATAGCCTTGAACCTAGTATGACCTCTGGCCGCATACCACAAGCTCGTCGACATTACACCGAATAACACATTACTAGTGTGTAAGAAATTGTTGTTTCCGAGAGAAAGAAGAAATTTTTGTTTTAACATGTGATCACGGCGGCCACAGTCACTTTAAGTCAATTTTTTACTCAACTCCCTTTTTAGTCACTTTTTCAAGATGAAGTCACCGCGGTCTATTTTTCAAATAAAAAGATCGCTTTAATCACTTATTTCAATAAATTGAAATAAAGTACCGAATGGTTAACCTCTTTTGAAATTTCCTTAAATTTCTTGGCATTCCCTTGCAACACACTGAAATCAATGGTTCTTTTTGGATTCTGAATTTTTTTCAATCACTTTAAATTCTTCTATTTTTTATTAGATTCTTATTCACTCAAATCTATTCACTCAGGTTTATCTGAATTCAAAGGAATTTTCTTGGACTTTACCAATTTTGTTCCATTCACTTGAATTGAGTTGAGTTCAAGAAATAAAAGTTAAGTAATTACTTAACATTCATTTCTTTAACTCATTTGTAATAATTTGGAATTCATCCTGAATTATTATTAATTCATCCTGCTTTTTTTTTAATCCCTTGAATTCTCGCTGATTTCTCTAGAGTTTTCTTGAATTCTAATTATTTTTTTCAATTTATTTTTATTTCTTGGAATTCACCGTGAATTCTTGTTAACTTATTGTTAATCATTTTAAATTATTTTGATCCTCCCTGAATTGTATAATAATCTCCTCAATTCTTCTAATATCACTTCAATTTTATTGACCTCAATAAAATATTTTAGATTTTTTCATTCTCGTCCTAATGAGAACGTATTGGTTGTATGTAAAATTTGACTTGGTCGGTTTCTATCAAATCTTCAGGTTTTACGACCCTCTCAGTCAGAAAAAACGATTTTTACGAAGGTATCTGTTTGTCTGTAGTCTGCCTGTCTATAGTCTGTGGGCACGATAACTTTCGACAAAATGATCAGATTGGATTAGCTTCGTCACACGTTTTTAAGGCCGGAAAGAAAAGAACAAGTTCGTTAGCCAGCTATTTTGGATGAAAATTCAAAAAGCTAGACCATTTTTTAAATTTTTGAGACCATTTTTTTCCAGATGTGAAAACTCTATGTGTGTCTATTTGTAGCACTCTGAAATTTGGATAATTCATCCTAATGACCTTTTTCGATAAAAGTAAAATTATCAAAGTTATAGAATTTTCAAAATCTAAAAAAATCAAACAACAATGAACATTTTAATCGTATAATATTGTTATCGTGGTAGTATCTTTGAAGTTTTTGTATGGTCGTATCAAAAAACCTAACATTTTATTCATCTATGTGTTCCTTTAAGGCCATGTGATGAGTGTGTCACGTGACCCACTCGTCACATGGCCTTAAACGAAAATTCGATTTGTACTAAGCCCCTGGGTCACCATTCTTGGATTCTCTGTACAATATCACATTATCTACTTCATCATCAAACAATATTGGGTTCATTTATATGAAATACGTTATTACCAAGTATTTTTTCAAGTTTAATCGAAGTTTATTATCTAGACAAAAAGTATGAAAATCAAGGTCTTCCTGTAGAAGAACACAATCTCGCACACTATTTATTTCAAGAAATAACTTAGTATCATTGGCATGTAGGTTAATTTTTGCGGATAACTCAGAATCTATATCTTTGCATTATATTACGAAAAATATAGGATCCAGATTCGAGCCTTTCGGTACATGGGATGAAGGCTCATAAGCGTTAGACGTATGATCAGCATACTGAACAAAATGTTTCCTATTCTTTAAAAAATGACATCAGATTGTAAGGCTGTACTGTGTGTTTTCGAGTGACAAATTCACAACCCTGTTAATAATTACCTGTTTCAAGGCATGATTGTAAATATATGAAAAAGGTTTCGATAACAACGGGTAACAGTCTTTAACCAAGAACCTAAGAATTCTATCCGTTTCATTATTCAGTCCTTTTATCGCCTCTTCAACTTGTGCGAATGAAATTTTAACACACCCACCAAGGTAGTCCGAGCTCTTAGGTACTTTGCACAATCTCTCACCTCCGACATCACTATCGTTGATATAAACACTTTCGAATAAATCAGCAAAAGCACCAACAATATCAACTTTATTAGATAACTCTCTACCATCAAATGACATACCCGGAATTCGAGTCTCATTCTTCAGATTAGATGTTATATTCCAGATTTTACCTGGGTCATCTTTCAAAACCTTTTCCGCATATAAAATATAGCTTTCATAATCTTCATAAGATAATTCCTTTATTTGCCTGCAAACGTCACCCAAAGTATTGATTTCCAATGTGTATTTATTAAATTCCTTTCTTAGTTTGTCTTTTATTCTGATATAATTTTTAAACTTATTTGAAAGCCAATCAAGAAGCATTTTATTTGGTAGATTTTCTGCAGAAACAGGGATAGACTTCTCCATTTCAATTATTATTCTATGGTGAAGATATTCACAAGCTTTCTTAGAATCCTGTACTCTATCAAAGTTACCCCAATGAATCAAAGCAATATTCAAACACAAATTTACATAATTGCTTCCACCCAAATCAAAATTCTCTTTTCTAAACATCTTTAAAATTACATTGTTTGTCGCAACGACATAGACATCTATTATTTTGATTAAGTATGAAGTTATGTTATTGTAAATTCAAAGATTGAGCGATTTCCATTAAGGAATTAGATTTTTTATCTGCTAATAGACCTTAAGAAGAATCAGTAAAGTTTTTAGTGTTTTAGTCACTAGCAATAATAATTTTTTATGTAATATTCATTACCTAGACCTGCCAATTCCCCCATAAGTATAACATATTCATTGATTTCCAAAATAGGTGGAATGTATATTACAACATCTGTAATGGTAAAACAACTGCCAGAGATTTTGGAAGCAATAATATTTATATGAGGACATACGTTTCTTGTTTCGGGAACATCTATTCCTTTGATTTTATAGACATATCTATAGTCATTCAAATCGCCCCACCAATTCTTCCCTGTCAACCATCACCATAGCAAATGAAGTTCTTATATCCTAAAATAATTTACCAGAAAAAATTCTTGAACTTAGCCATGTTTCTGTAAGTAAAATTAAATCAAGTTATTGGTAGAAGTAAAGAATCGGACTTGATTACTCTTGATATTCAACCCTCTTGTATTTCGGTAGTATATACTTAATATTTTTCTGGCGAGTTGTCCTGATTTCTTGACAGAGCTTTCTTCTTGGCTGTCTGTTTGATAATCCCTGGAACACCCTGTTGATATGCAATCCTGAGATCTGGTTCTCCTTTCAACATTCTCACCTTCAGTTCAAGTGTTAAAACTCTCATTTCTACTTGCTGCATCTTGTTTCGATCTGGGGAGCACCGAATTCCTGATAGAAGTTTCTGTTCTTCCTTATATAGCATTACAAGGGAAAATTTCTTGTGAAAGCTGTTCGCGGCCATTTCCGTTTGCATAATAATTTTGATGGACCTGATAATTTGGCGGGTTCTGCAATTTTTTCCCAATTCTATAAGAGTGCCTCTCTTTTGATTCTATTTCAAGATCAACGCACCGAAGTGTTTTATTCAAATTCTCAAACTCAATCACTTTACTTTGTGTGACAGGTTCTCCTTCATCAATTTCAGCTACTCCATAAATTATCAACTTGTTGTTTTTTCGGCTATGTCTGTACTCTATTTCAATTACACAAGATGTGCAATTGCTCTGATCAGCATTTTCAACATTTTCCAAGTTTATTATTTCAGCGGAATCCAGTCTTTCTTTTAAAGAAGACATACGTGTATCCATGTTATTTACCTTGCTGTCCATAGTCTTCAATACCTTCTTTAATGCTATCAATTGAATTTTTGACGTCAGCAATTCCATTGTCAAATGTTCGACCTCTAACATCAATCATTTTTTCCAACCTGTCTAATATTTCGTCTTATGTAGAGTTTTAAAATAATAATAAATATCATAAAGTGATTGATGGCATTGATAATAGTACAGGTATTCAAAATACGCCTTTTTCGAGGAGGTTGTGTTCATAACTAAAATTTTAGACAACCTCATGGGTTTTCGAAGCTCTTGTCATTTTATTAATTAAACTCGGTAGTCCAGGTGTTTAAAATACATCTTCCTCGAGAAAGTTGTGTTCGAAACAGATATTTAAAACACGCTGATCGGTCTTCAAAGGACTTGTCATTTTAAAAAATAAACCCGGTAGTCCAGGAATTTAAAATATATCTTCCTCGAGGAAGTTGTATCCATAACTAAAATTTTAGACAACCTTATGAGTTTTCGGAGGTCTCGTCATTTTGAGACTAGTCATTCTGAAGAGTAAACCAGGTAGTCCAGGTGTTTTAAATACATCATCCTCGAGGAAGTTGTGTTCAAAACAGACATTTAAAACACGCTGATCGGTTTTCAAAGGACTTGCGATTATAAAAAGAAAACCCGGTAGTCCATGTGTTTCAAATACATCTTCCTCGAAGAAGTTGTGTCCATAAGTAAAATTTTAGACAAACTCATGGGTTTTCGGAGGTTTCGTCATTTTAAGAAGTAAATTCGGTAGTCCAGGTGTTTGAAATACATCTTCCTCACTGAAGTTGTGCTCGTAATAGAAGTTTGAAACACGCTAATCGTTTTTGAAAGGTCTCGTTACTCTAAAAAGTAAACCCGGTAGTCCAGGTGTTTGAAATACATCTGCCTCGAGGAAGTTGTGTCCATAACTAAAATTTTAGACAACCACATGAGTTTTCGGAGGTCTCGTCGTTCCAAGAAGTAAGCTCGGCAGTCCAGGTGTTTAAAATACATCTTTCTCAGGGAAGTTGTATTCGTAACTGAAATTTAAAACACCTTGATCGGTTTTCGAAGATCTTGTCATTCTAAGAATTATACCCAGTAGTCCAGATGTTTCAAATACACCTTCCTCGAGGAAGTTGTGTTCATAACTGAAATTTTAAACAACCTCGTGAGTCCAACGTGCCTCCTGCTACAGTTCTGAACGCAACTTTGTGAGGGAAGATGTATGTTGAACACCTGGAGTACCAGGCTTACTTCTTAAACGACGATACCTTAGAAAAACGGTAACGGTGTCTTAAACTTCTGTTCTGAACACATCTTCCTTGGTGATGATGTGTTTTGAATACCTGGACTAACAGCTTCACATCCTAGACCGAGAAGACCCCGGAAGAACGGTCAAAGTGAATCAAATTTCAGTTCTGAAGGCGCATTTCTCGAAGAAGATGTATTCTGAATACCTGGACTACCAGATTTACTTCTTAGGAGGACGAAACCTTCAAAAACCTTTTAGAATATTCTAAACACCTGGACTACCAGGTTTACTTCTTAGAAGAATCTTAAATTTCTATTATGAATGCTCCTTCTTCGGAGATGTTCTCTGAATGCCTGGTTTAAACAAGGTTACTCCTTAGAGGGACGAGACCTTGGAGAAAACGTCGAGGAATTTCAAATATCTATTGTGAACACCCCATCCTTGAAGATATATTTTAAACATCAAGACTACTAGGTTTACTTTTCAGGTTGGCTAAACCTTCGAAAAACGGTTAAAAAATCTTAAATTTCTATCGTGAATACATCTTCCTCAGAAAAAATGTAGGTATTTTAAGCGTGAGACAAAAAGTGTGAGACAAAAAGTCTACCACATCAGGGTCCTTGTCGCTACACGTTGAGTTTGCAGGCGAATTCGCCTTAGAACCACAGCAAGAAAGTAAAGTACCGTCTTTATTCTTCCACACCCTCTCGTAATATGCATTATGATATGGCTTTTTGCATCCTATACAATTATAAACTTCCTTGGAGTTGATAAACATGTTGACATCAAAACATTTCTTATAATTACACATGATCTTATTAGGGTCTAACAACTCCATATTATTATCACCCCGTTAATTAGACCTTTCGGATTGAATTTAAAAGAATAGTAGTCCGCCCTATGTGAATTTATCTTAAACTTTTATATTAATCGAACATATGATCTCACTATGCAGCGGCTATAGTGTTTTTCACACAGGTAACACACTGCCGTTACCACTTTCCGCTGGTTCTACAATCTACCGTATTCTGCCAAGTCAACGTGTTTCAAATCGTTAGTATTAGTACACACTTTGAGGTTAGAATCTCACGATGAAACTTCAATTGATTACATCCTAGGACACACCAAAAAATTGTCTAATTAAATTATCACACCTTGATTGCCCGACTCTGTGATTCAACTTCCGAACACCTCCACATACCGAATTTCAAGCAGACAGTCACAAAATTCACATAATTCGAGAGCACACTACAACCCATCATGACTAGGTCATGGCGTCGTGAATTCTTTTGAATCCTTCGAATTCTTTCTGAATTCTCTTGATTGCCCTTCAATTCTATTAAATTCACTCAAATTTTACAGAAATCAATGGAATTTTTCAGATTTTTTTCAATTTATTTAAATTTCTTTGTAATTCACCCTAAATTCTTATTAATCTATTCTGGATTCTTCTAAATTTTTTTATTCACTCAGAATCGTCTTAAATTCCCGGAAATTCTTCTGAGTCTACTCCAATTTTACTGAACTCGGTAGAATGTTTTGGATTTTTTTCAACCCAATTGAATATATATTTGGAATTCACATTGAAATATTATCAACTTATCCATGATTCCTTTGAATTATTTTAATCCTTCCTGAATTCTCTTGAATTCCTTCAAATTATTTTCAATTCACTACAATTCTACTGAAATCAATAGAATGTTTTGAATTTGTTCAGTTCATTTGAATTCATTTGGAATTCACTCTGCATTCTTTTCATTTCAATCTGAATTCTTTGAATTCTCTTGAAGTTTTTTCAACCTGTCTAAATTCTCTAAAATTTCCTTGAATTCTTCTGAATTCACTCCAATTTGACGAAAATCAATACCATGTTTTGGATTTTTGAATTTTCTTCAACCCATTTTAATTCATTTTGAACTAAATCTAAATTTTTATTAATTTATCCTAAATTCTTTGAATTTTTCAGATTTCTCTGAAATTGCCTTGAATTCTTCTGAATAATCTTCAATTTTACTGAAATCAATGAAATATAGGTAATTTTTCAATTAATTGGAATTGATTTGGAGTACACTCAGAATTCTTATTAATGTATCCTGAGTTCATTGCATGTTTTTGAAATTTCTTTTCTTTCTGCATTCTCTGGAATTCCCTTGAATTCTTTTTAATTTACTCCAATTTTTATTGAAACAGTGGAATATTCTAGACTTCTTTTATTCCATTTGAGTTCATTCGAAATACAACCTGAATTATTACTGATTGTTCCTAAATTCTTAGAGGTCCTTCAAATTCTCTTGAATTTTCAAAAATTATCCTTGAATCCTCTTAAATGTCCTTGAATTCTTCTCAATTCATTCCAATTTTACTGAAATCAATGGAATATTTCTTATTTTTATTACATTCTTCTGAATATATTTGAAATTCACCCTGAATTCTGATTAATGTCCTTGTTTATTTTAAATTCTTTGGAACGCTCTTGAATTTTTTCCGTTTTTTTTTTAATTGACCCTAAAATCTTTTAAGCTCACATTCAATTCGAACTTCAATTATTATGCTTTTCATGAAATTCTGATAAATTCCCTTGATTTTTTTCTAAATTTCTTCTAGATATAAGGAATTCAATTAATTTTTGCATTTTTTTATTCCTTTCAATTTACTTGAATTTTTATCAGCTTCGTCAAATTCTTCTCCTTTCTCTTAAATTCTTTTGAATTCACTAAAGTTATATTTAATTTATTTTCAAACCATTTAAATTCTGGTGAATTCATCCTGAATTCTTTTTACCTCCATTTTACTCTGGGTCTTTTGAATTCTCTTGAATTATTTTCGATTCAGCACATTTGAGCACATTTTCAGAATTTTGACACCACTTTTTTTCCAAATTCAAAAATTCTACGTATGGTCATCAGTAGTACTTGAGAATTCGAACAATTTATCTTCATGACTTTTTTTGATAAAAAAAAAAAGAATACCGGAGTTATAGCATTTAC
This sequence comes from Andricus quercusramuli, assembly GCA_932178445.1. Classification (NCBI taxonomy): domain Eukaryota; kingdom Metazoa; phylum Arthropoda; class Insecta; order Hymenoptera; family Cynipidae; genus Andricus; species Andricus quercusramuli. The sequence continues at coordinate 750,066 of CAKNXH010000166.1, read as the reverse complement.
AAAATTTCAAAAGCCAAACGAAAATTAACATTTTAAGCCAAACATCACACGGTTTGAAAAATTGTCAAAGGAAGAAAAACGTTGCATTTTGAACGCCCCACAAGATTATTAAAACACATTTTTTAATTTCCTTGAAAAATCGAAAATTCTAATTTTTACCGCCCAAAAAATAATGAAGAATCCACAATTCCATTTTGGTTCAAACCATACAAGATACGGAAAAAAATGATTCAATAAAAATCGCGCATTAAAAAAAAGATCAAAAAATTTGTTGGAAATCACTTTTTGATAGGACGCTTACTTTTTGTTTTATTGGTTAAAAACTGCATTTAAAATAGAAGAATTGAATTTTTAGAGGAACGACACAAGATACGGAAAAAATGAATAGACAAAATTTATGCAAGAAACAAGAGCTGCAAATTTGTTTTGGATAATTTTTTGATAGGATGTGTAATTTTCGTTCTAATCGAAAAAAAATAACATTGAATATGTTAAAAAAGTTACATTTGTTGGATAATTTCAAGATGAAACAAGTGGATTTTCTTCTGATCGTAAAAAAAAGATTAAAAATGAAAAAATTGAACTTTTGGAAAAAAGACCTAAGAAACGGAAAAAAATGAAAAGTCAAAAGTTGTTCAACCCAAAAAAGATCTACAAATTTGCTCAAAACTCTTGTTATGAAAACATAATGAAAAGCAAGAAAATTACCTCTTTGAGAAACAGACACAAGCTACAATCCAATTTCATTTGACAAAATTTTTCACCTAAATTATGTCTACAAGTTTTCTCTAAACCACTTCACACTAGGATGCGTATTTTTAGTTCAAATTGCACTTTTTTTCAATCATAAGAACAAGACGATAAAAATACGTATGTTTCAATACCATTGTAAATTATGAATTGTGATAATATAAATTTAGTGGAATGATACATTTTTCAGGGTAGCTGAGAATAAAATTCAATGCAAAGTAAGAAACAAGAATTAAATCAATCGGGTTGAATAAAACTTGTACTTTATTTTGCAATATCTGAATAAGCTATTCCAGGCCGAGGTACATAAATAAATGTAATATAAATTCGATATAAAAGTGTTGAACATAATGTAGAAACCTTCAGATTTGGGAAAAAATCGAGTTCGAAGTACTAGATACGTGATGAGAATGTGTTCGTTAAAGCCGAAGGAGCTTTAACAAAAGAGAATTCACAATCCCGAAATTACAGTTGTCGATGCTTTGACCTTTAATTTTAACATTTGTGTGCTGAAATGTCAGGAGAATACAAAGACCGAGCGCGTCGCGCGAGGTAAATACATTGTCAAGCGCGAAGCGAAAGATAAACATATCATCGAGCGCGAAGCGCGAGAACCAACCGTTTTCAGAATTTTGAAAATTATCACAACTTATAAGTCTTTGACAAAATTCGTTTAAATTTAAGACTCAAATATATCTGAATTCCAGAAATGAGTCTTGAATTGAAACAAATTTTTCTTAATTCAATTGAAAAAATTTGAAGGTGTGGCAACTTAGAGATGCAGAAAGGGTTGTAGACAAGTTTTTTTTCGACGGTTTATCAAGTGTGAGAGAGGAAGTTCTCGAAAGAGTCCTTCACCAGGAATCCATTAGTCGCATAATAAGGATGGAAGAAGGGCATGCAATGCACGAGTAAGAGCAAAGAAAAGGAGGAAATAGCAAAAGGGGAGGAAGAAGTAAGGAGTCGTGGGGCTAAGAACTTTAAGTAAAAAGTAAATTAGCATCGTTAGTGGATAACTAGTGCCAATTAGTGTTGCCAATACGCTTGTTTCTCTCTTCCCCGGGGGATCTTGTAATTTATGCGTAAGTTATGCCAGGGGTCCTGGAGCAACGATTACCTTGGGTAAAGGAGACCTGGCCCCCGGTCGACGGGGCCCAAGACATCGCAAATCATCAAGCCTCCCCCCTCTCCCACTTTCTGCCACAACCACCCTTCATTCTTCGTCCATCACTCGATCCCACGTCACATTATTCACTTACTCCCTTCGTTTCTTTCTCCTTCAATGCATAATCAAGTCGAATGAAATGTCCACCATATTTCACGCCGATAATCTTATCCGCGAATCACTGTCGTTGCCTCACAATAAACTGTTATTTTAGAGACGTTATTTAACCAAGGGATATTCAAATGAAAATTTACAACTACTGTTTTCATTTGAAATTGCACAATTACTTACTTCTCAGAGTCTAAAAGCATGTTTATAGTTTGACACACTTTGGGTAGGGGGTCCGAAAAATAGTAAGAATCTTTAATGTGGGGGGGGGGGGTCCAAAGAGTTTCATATGTAAAATTCCTCTTCCTAATTATTTTTAAAAGTTATGATAATTTAAACCTGTTTTGGTTGTTAAAATTACTTTTCATACTATTGTAGACATTATAGCATATTATTATTGTTTATGTTCATTGTGTAATATTTCACATTATGTACGGTAGGGTGTCCTACAAAACTCAATGTATTTTTATGAGGCACCCCTTGAACTTGTTCTATCTAGTGAAAAAATAAATGCACATTTTTCTTCTCATTTTAAAATCACTTCATATCGTGCTCCTGGGCTCATAAAATGTCCAAAATCACTAAAATTAATATGTAATGTTGATTTTTGTAGATATAATAATTGTTTGCCAGGTGACACGACTGATGGTATCATATTTTCAGAAAAAATTGACACAATTGGACCAAAAATACTCACCTTAAGCTTAAAAAACTCCCCTTCATCTAGGTAAAAATATGATAATTATTTATCTTGTAGCATGTTAAGTAATTCAAGAAATCCCATAAAATCCCATAAATTCTTTTGAACTTTTGTAATTCCCTTAAAATTCTTAAATCCTTTGAAGATTCCTGGAAATCCTTAGAGTTTCATGAATACTGTACATAATCTTGTGAAATCCCTTAAAAATGGTTGAGATATCTGGGAATCCCTGGAACTCCTTTGAAAACAGTAGAAATCCCTTGAAATTCTTTCAGATTCCACGAAATCTCTTGAAATCCATGAAATCGCATAAGATTTTTCAAATCCCATAAAAATCCCTTCGAATTCTTTAAAATCTGTAAAATTTTTTTAAAAATTCAGTGAAGTTTTTCGAAATCTTACAAAATCCCTCAAAATCTTTAAACTGTGTGGGAATCTTTCTGAATCTCTAGAAATCCCTGAAAATCTTTTAAAATCCATTAAACTTACTCGAAATCCCTAAAGATAGGGCATAGATTAAAAAAACGACTGCTCCATACAATATGGAATCAAATTCAGATGTGTCTGTATAAAGAATTGGGTTGTCAGTTATTCTGTAAATGGAATCAAGTATATTTTTATGGGTTTTAACATTTTGACTTTTGGTGATAAAAAAATAATAGGAGGCCATTTTGCAGCTTGTCATAAAAGTTTATGGAATTCTCTGCTGTATTTACTATTGTATAGAATTGATTAGTATTTTATTACTTGCTGGAGAACGCCATGCTTGGTTCATTCCCAAAAAGCAAGCTGTAAAAAATGACTTGAACACAGAACAGCTGAAACCCGATTCTTCATACGGAGTGAATCAATCTTGATTCCGTATTGTATGGAACAGTGAAAATTTATAATTTCATAATTGTTCTATTTACTGCCGTATGATTTTACTACATGAATTTATGTTGGTCAAACGTCGTATTATCATTAGTATTATGGGAGTAAGAAGCGTGTAAGATCAAAAAACTGATTTTCGGTATGGAAACATAAAATTAGACTATCTTATGTGAACAGTTTTGATTGAAAAAAATTGTTTTTTGGTGGACCTTTGCACTGTGATCATATTTTGGAACCTAATTAATAATATGTTTCAAGCGAAAGGCTCTCTTTTTTGCACAGAACAAAATATGGTTTCAATTTTCTTTCAAGTCATATTCCCACAAATTAATTTTAAATTTCGTCTATGTTCGCTCTCTTGATCAATGGCAAAACTGCAAAACAATTTAATTGCTCTCGAAATTCGTATTGCTTATTTTGAATCAATTATGCTTTAATCTTGTTTCTGTACATTTTGACGTCACTTTTTTCAGGATGAAACCTAAGTTTTTTGCTGTGTGCATTTACAATTATTAAATAAATTTTGGTTACATGACGCGTTTCTGAAGAGTGCTTCATATTGACAATTATTCATTAAATAACAATAACAGCTTCTTTAAATTAGTATCACTGAATAGACCCAAAAACAAATTCAGAACACATAGGCAAATAATACAAACTATCACTTGTGTACTGTTCTCCGAGACCAAAGGTATCAATCAATCTCGTTTCGATTATTTTTTTCAATAGTTCAAATAATTTTCACTATTTAATCCTATTAAGGCCATTGGAGTTTGAAGTCCATCAGTGGTAATTCTGAATTATGCAAGAGGAAGTAAGTACATTACCATCTGTAATTTTTTCATAAGAAGCAATGACCTACTCTGCAATGAGAAGCGTGAAAAACAAACTTCGATTTTTTTTACAGCATTAAAAACTGGTGAATGATAGATTTTATGAACTGTTTTTGGGGAAATAATTGAACGGATAGTTGAAATTTTACATTCAAATTCCGGCTTAGAAGAACTCTAAATACTTAATGGACCCCTAAATATTTTTGTTAATAATTCTGCCGAAAATCTGGGTTCATTTTGCACTGAAAGAAACACTTTGGGTGTTATTTAAGAAAAAAATGCAGCCTCTTTTTTCGACTAACCTAATTATACTCCATTTAGAACGACGGCCCCCATCCGAATATTTCCGAAGCAAGTGCTCCTTAACTTTGGCAGTTTGTTAATAAGAAGTTCTACTTGGAAATTGGATCGTTTTCTGAGCCACCTATACAACTTTATCAATTCTTTCATACAATGGTGAAATCATTTGCAATTTGTGAAAATTATAAAATCTTATTGCATCATTCCAACCCATTTGAAAACAAAAAAATTAAGCACCTTCTGCAACTTTTTAAAATAATTGCAAAAAGCATTCGAAACTTTATGAAATATATATTTATTTAAACGGAATGGCGATTTTTGATCTACTAGTCTGAAACCAAAATGGTTTTCATTCTTAGCTGTGAAAAAAAATTTGGCTCTAGACTAGTAAATGAAAACCCGTAATGCTGTCGACATAAAAATGCATTACTAAGCTATTAAAAAAGTAGAACATCAAAACTCAATTTCTAAAATACTTTCAAATCTTAAAATCGATTGAAATTTTCACAAATTATTTGCAATTACTTGATTAATAGATGAACTTAAATTCTAAACATTCAACATCTAATAATAATGAGAATTTGAAATGCAAATATTCTAATATTAATCAATTTTAACAAACTTTCAATTTACAAGAATCTTAAATTGAAAGTCTTAACAGTATACATTTAAATGGAAATTATTTAAAGTTGAATAGCATAAGTTTGGAGCTTCATAGTTTAGACAAGTTTTAAATTAATGAATTTCGTATGATCTTTCAGTAATTCAAAATTTTTTTGCTTTTCGAAAGCTAACCTTCTGAAACCTTTCATATTTTAAAATCCTTGAAATATTAATTTAAACCCACCTTCTATGTTTGAAATGTATTAACATCCTTTGAGTTGAAATATTCAGATTTCTTCCTCCAACGAATTTCTGTATAAATTGAATTCTGTTTGATTTAACTTTCATGAGAAAAGCTGTTCTTCTCCATACATTTTTTATAAAGAATCAGGAGATTTGAATAAAAGTTTCCTGTCTGAAATTGTAATTATATAAGCTGGAACTTTTTTCTCATACTGAGAAATTTTCATTTTGATGTTGTATTTCTTCAAACTAGTTTAGAAGACGATAATCTTTTTTACGGCTGAACTCACATTTCACCATTTTCTCTTTGTCAAATCATTAACTACTTATCAGCTTTTCAAGACGTTTAATGGCCTCGAAATTTTTATTTATTTTGGCAAACACAATTAATTCCTAAGAGCACATACGTTTTCACTTAAGATATACACTAGCAAAGCCATGTCTCGTCATCGTGGTCGGAAATGTAACATTTAGTGAAACAGGACGTCTTGGATGAAATCCAGAAGGAAATCCAATTCCGAGTTTGTTCTTTTATTTTATTCTAACTCCCCTTCCTGCCATTTCTGGCTTTCTTTCTGTTTTGTCCTTTAGTAGACAAAATAAGCTTGGTTGGACGCCACGATATTAAAAACAAAATTCACATCCAGACAAATCTACTTTACTTTGATCTCGATAATAATGAAAGGCAATTATTCCTTGCAATTGAATTTCCCTTCTTTAAGCAGGAGCAATTTCATTAGAATTTGACCCGAGAGAAATTAGATTTGACCACATAAAAAAATGAGGGTATAATTTCAAAATTTTAGATTACTAAAAAGCATTTTTTCAAACCTGTAATGCTTTTAGTTAAATGTACCACGCTTTCACAATGAATTTCCCGAAAAATGTGTCTCCTCCCGAAAACAAATATGGTTAGGTTGAGTTTACAGACTCTCTCTACACGCAAGTGTTCTCGCGTGATTTCAGTGAGTTTCTGCATGCACCTTTGTTACAGAAAACGAAATCAGACAAATGCAATTTCCTATTCAGTTCCTGGGGGAGTTTACAGAGTCAAATATATCTCTAATTATCACGAATAAAAATTCATACAGCATGATGAAAACTCATTGTCAACGTAAAATTACTTCTTCATGCTCTTACATATTTTGTTTGTAGACAAATTTTACGTTTTGTTCTATCAGCAGAAATTGGAGCCTTTTAAAATAAATATAAAATAAAAAAGTATAGGAAAAGTGTGCCACGCAATTTTGTAATTAAAAAAAATGCCTTTACATCATAAATTTAAATGTAAATCTATCAATTTAAAATTTTGTAACAAAAAAAATTGAGCCTTTTTTCACCCTACTCGCTAAATTTGAATCAGTGAAAACCATTGCTGATTTTATTCATTGAGCCATTTGCAGGGTCCCCGTTGCTCAGGGAAAATCTGGGAAAAGTTAGGTGAAAATAGGGATTTACAAAAAAATGACAAATGTTAACAAATTCCTTAGCAGATTTCAATCATTTGAAGGTATTCCAGCGAATTTGAAATATTATAGGTTATTTTGAAAAATCGCTCATGGATTTTAAAGAGTTTTGAAAAGTTGTATGGAATTTCGAAAGATTTTAAAAGATTTAAAATATTTTACGGTATTGTAAAAGATTCCGAAACATTTTCAGGCGATTTGGAAATTTTCAAGGATTTAAATGATTTTATGAAATGAAGAAAAAATTACATGGGTGTTTGAAGCATTCCCGGAAGACATGGAACGATTCACAAGAAATAAAGGATTTCGTAAGTTTTCAAAGATTTGCAAAGATTTAAAAGTATTTCTTGCAATTCATTTGAATTTATTTGGAATTCACCCTGAACTTTTATTAATTTGGCGATAAATTTACTCAATTCCATTGATTTCTTTAGTTTTTGTTTAATTCATCCTGAAGCCTTTTAAACACATCTTGAATTCTTAGGCATTTCATGAAATTCTTTTGAACTCTCTCAAATTTTTTTCTGAATTCAAACTTGCTAAAATAAAGCAATTTTTCATTTTTTGGAATCCATTTGAATTGTTTTGAATTTAACTTGAATTATTTGAAAATCTTACGTATCTGATTCTTTAAAGTTCTTGTAAATTCAAGAGAACATGAGTGACATTATTAATGCACATTAGACAATTTTAGTCACTTTTTGGGTTTAAATAGGTCACTTTTTCGCTTCTTATAACTAAATAAGGCTTTGGCATCCCTAAGAATAAAAAATTCATAAACTAAAAAACAAAATTGTTTCATTCCATCCATAAAAATTCTATATTACGAACGTAACGAGATCAGAATTATTTTCTTTCAATATTAATGGTCAGGGAAAATGAAAAATTAGTCAGAGAAAGATCAGGAATCAGGCCGCGTGGAACTGATTAATCAGTGAATTTACAGATGATTTGACTAATTGCACAGAAAATTAAACTGATTCTTCAGCGAAATAACCTGATTAACTAGTCGAAATAATTAACAAATCAGTGCTAAATGGATCACAAACTTAAATTTAGTGAGTATAAATAATTATATTATACAGCTGGGTGTCTGCATGATTATATGCAGACGCGTCGGCACGCATGATTACTTTGGACAGATGAAGTGTGAAGCAATGAGGGGCGAATATATAAACAAATTATCGATGATAGCCACTCTATCAACTGTCTGCTGCTTCTACAGATTTTAGATCCCCGGCACAAACTTACGTTACAGTCAATGTAAATCCTGACCTACGCAATTTCCATGCAAATAAAGTGCTTCATAAACAAGCCAAGATTGACGCACATTTCGGCAAGTGCAACGGTATTGTGATTTTCAGATTTTTACGATTTTTTGAAGAATATTATTCAACACAGTTGTGTTAAATTTAATATTTTTTGAATAATTTTCAATAATTACAAACGCGCAAATTTATTTTGAAATATTTAAGGGTATTTTAAAAGTTTCCAAAAAAGTTTGAACTTATTTCAGTAATTCAATGCATTCTTGAAAGAATCAAAAAGTTTCAAGAGATTTCAAAAGATTTCAAAGAATTTGGAATATTTTCGGGTATTTCAAAAGATTCCAAGTAATTTTGTATTTTTTTCCATAACGTGAATGCATTCCAGAGGATTTGAAGTATTTGAGGGTATTTTGAAAGATTCTAAGGAATTTTTAATTGTTTTCGATATTATTAAGGGATTTCAAAAGATTTGAAGTATTTAAGGGTATTTTCAAAGATTTCGAGGAAGTTTCAAATGATTTAAAAAGTTTCAATGGATTTCAGAACATTTTAAATGATTCTGAATATTTCAGGGAACTAAACAAAATTCCAAAGAATGTTAGATCGATTTCAATCATTTAAATGAATTTTGAAGGATTTGAAATACTTTTTAGGGTATTTGAAAAAATTCCAAGGATTTTTTAGTAGTTTCATAGAATTTCAAAAGATTCAAACTATTTTACGGTAGTTCTGAAGATTCCAAGGCATTTTTAAGAGATTTTAAAACATTATAATAGATTTGAAATACTGTACTGAAATTTTAAACTATTTCAGGTAATTTTTAATCTATTTTAATTATTCGAAAGAATTTCAAAAGATTTGAAAGATTCGAGTATATTTTATAAGATTCATAAATTCTTTAACAGATTTCTATAATTCGAAAAGATTTGAAGGAATTTGAATTATTCAAAAGTTTGCAAAACATTTTCAATAATGAATAAAATAAAAAGTAATATTTAAATGAGTTTCAAAGAATTTATTCACAAGTATTCAGGAATTTCGTCGAAAAAAAACAAGATTTTCAAATATTGCAAGGTGTTTCCAAGCAAATTTTCTAATATTTCAGGGTATTTTAAATGATTCTAAGAAATTTTTAATTCATGTAAGTAAATTAATGGAATTTTAAAGATTCGAAAATATATCACGGTATTTTAAAGATTCCAAAAAATTTTCGAACGATCTCAATCACTTGAAGGTATTTTCAATGATTTTAATGATTTTAAGGGGTTCATAGAAATTTTCATTATCGTATCATCATCGTATTGTATAACAGTTTATGATTATTATATCTCAAAAGATTCCAAGGGATTTTATAGGATTTCTGAGGATTTCAATTATTCAAATGGATTTTTTGAGGTGTCAAATTATTTGAATAAAATGTCCAGGAATTCAGGAAATATCGGATTATATAGAATTTCCTGAATTCTAAAATATTTGAACGCATTTCGAAAAGTTAATTCACAAGAAGTGAGCGACTTCGTGCGATTTCAAAAGATTTGAACACATTTTAAAATATTCTGTAGTTTTTCAAAACTTAATTCAAACACACTTTAAACATCTTTAAATCCATTTTAATTTAACTTGAACTACCTTGGAGTTTTTGTGAATATAATTCTTCTGATTACTTTGGGATTAGAAGAACATTAGTCACATCAATAGCGCACATTCGTTACTTTTAGTCACTTTTTGGGTTAGAATTAGTCACTTTCAGTCACTTTTTTGTTCAAAATAACCTGGAAATAGTATCGGTTATGGGGCTGACGATGGGCCGACCTCCCCGGAAATAAGCCGACTCTTAACGTAAGGAATCAGGGGTGTATGAACCGTTTTCGGTGGATTTTACTGCGTGATAAAAAAAACTTCAAAATTTGTTTTTCTAATACGGAGACAAGGGTGAACTAAATATTAAAAGGAAATGAGAAAGAAAGTTTCCTGTTACGCGGTAAAATAAATTTTTTACCTGCTTACTCACTTGATTAAACCATTCAAAGAAACCAGCAGCCAAAAGCACATCACTTTTTTCACCAAAACACCTCGCAATATAGTTCAAGTCGGAAGCACGCACTTCTACGCAATCGCATAATGCATACGACGCTGTTTCATCACCAGACAGATGAAAAAGATATTTAACAGAAAATCACTTACTTTCATAAATATTGGATTAACTTTCCACTAAAAACACAGTTTTAACAATTCTCACGTCGACACTGGACATTTTGACATTATGGAGCACTACAATGGGATTCGGATGTTTAAAGTCGATCGGACCTCTCTTTCTACCATATACGTTTGACAGGGACGATCCGATTTTGTTCCAACGACAGGTGTTACTTTTGCTTTCAAAATGATCATACTCTCTCTCTCTCTCTCTCTCTCCCTCAATCCCTTCCTCCCCCGTCTCTCTATCAAATAATTCTTCTTTTTTTTTCTCTTTGTCTAATCGTAGATCCTATTGGGGAGCTACGACAGTGCCAACAATTTGGAGCTATTCAGGAGAAATTGAAAATTTCAATTAAATATTAAGAAGGAATCTTATATTAAATGATTAAATTTAAACCATAGTATCACTGTTTTGATTAAAATTAATTGATATTCACTGCTCTTTTTCATTAACATTGCTCCAATAACTTCGCTATACTAATTCACGATACATGTTTGTGTGTCTCATCGGCTTCAGTCGGCTTCAAGCATCGGAGCCCCTCTGCTGGTCAACAGGATCTCGTCATCATGCTCATTCACTCTCTGTGTGCCCCTGTTTCGAGTGAACTGTCGCAACGTCATGACACAGTTATACAGGTATACTCACTTCAGCGAGAGAATACTCAACGCAACAGTCGCATTTTCGTCCAGTTTGTGTAGGCTGTTATAAAAAATTGGAGTTTAGGCGTGGTTTACTGATTTACAAGTTTCCACTTTAAAGGAATCCTTTTCTTCGAAATTCATGGCCTCTCTATAATTTCACAGCTGATTGTCTGGATAGGAGCACAGCAGGATTCACTCCGCCCTCTGCTGAAAAAACTGCTCGATTTTGAGTATTCTCTCGCTGAACAGAGTATAGATCGTTAGTGTACAGCGCCTTACCGCAATGCTCCTGTTTTGTCATCCCTGAGTGAACATCGCACATCCCCCTGCAGCTCCTCCCACCCATACCCACGGCGCGGCGTCAATTCTCGGAATGTCTAAATCCGGAAGGCCTATATCCGGGGTTCACTGGGGACCACTTTTTCGCTTTTTTTCAGTTATAGTAGACTGTGTCAGCCCTAAGAGTAATAAATTTGAAATTTCTAAATTTATATTGAAAATTGTTTTATTCCGCTTATAAAATATTCTATATTGAAAATGTTATAAGATGAGAATTTTAGTTTTTAAATATTAATGGTCAAGTAAAATGAAAAAATTGTCAGGGAAAAGTAAGCGAATTTCTATAGTTAACTTTTGTGGCCACCTTGTATGTTATTTGAAGAATATCTGAAATATTGCACAAGAAAATGAAGTCGGGACCACCGGAATCTTATGGATTTTTACATGTATAGAGGGAGGGGTAAAAAATGTTGAAAATCGCTTATACGTAATTAATGGAAGCTCTCTAATAGGATATATTTTTCATGCAGTCATCCATCGAGAATGGTGGTCTGACAATAAGGCCCTTAATCAGGGTATAAATTTATACAACATTGGCAAAACCAGACATAAATCATCAGGAGTTATTATACAATTCAGAAAATAAAGAATAGGAAATAGGGAAATAAATCTCTTGCCCAACAACGTCGAAGTACTACACATAATCGTATGCAAGGCTTGTGATTTGTTTCTTGCTTCATATACTTCACTTTTGTAATTGCATAATAGCCTTAATTGTCTATACTAAAATCTGGAAATATACTCGATTCTTGACTGACAGCTTTTCAAAAAAAGTTCTAAGACTTCATTACATTTATAAAGGATAGCCCATAAACTGTTACCCACTATTTAAATTACAACTTTTTCTACGTAATAACAGGGTGGCCGTAGGTCAGGCAAAACCTGGAAATCAGGGAAAAGTCAGAGAATTCTATTAGTCAGGGAAAAGTCATGGATTCTGAAAAAAATCTTGCAAACATCAGGGCATTTCTATAAGAGACATTTTGAATAACTGTGAAGGATAATGAATTTGAATTTTTTTTATTTTATTTTAAATTGTTTTATTTCATTCATGAAAGATTCTATATTGAAAATTTTACAAGAATGAGATTTTGGTTTTTGAATATTATTGTTGAGGGAAAATGAATAATCGGTCCAGGAAAAATTAGGGAATTTTGATAATGGAGTCGTCGGTCTACCTATTTCTATTTTTTTGCTGTTGCTTCCTGCTGAAGATTCTATTTTTACTTGAAAATTGTATTTTTTCTTGAAAATACAACAATTTGATTAAAATCTCATCCTCCTAGGATAAAAATTCATATTCTGATGTTGAAAATTCAATTGAAATCTTTCTTCCTTGAACATTCTACTTTTTTTTAATTCATCTTTTTAGATTAAGAATTAATCTCTTTTAGTAAAAATGTAATCTTTTTGGATTGAAAATGCAACTGCTTGGTTGAAAATTCGTCTTTCTAGGTTGAATTCAACTGTTCTTCATTTAAAATAAAACCTTTTTTTGGTTGAAATATCTATTGTTACATCTTTCATTGAAAATTCATATTTTTTAAGTGAGAATGCAATATTTTTGAAATTTGAACAGTTATGTTGAGAATTGATCTTTTTGAATTGAAAATTCAACTTCTTGGATAAAAGCTGAACTACTTTCTTGAAAATTTAATTTTTGATTGATTGTTCATCTCTTTGATTGAAAATTTGACTATTTTGTTAAAAATTCGTTTCTTTTTGTTTTAACATTAATCTTTTTCTACTGAAAATGTAACATTTCCAGTTTCAGTTGAAAATTGATCTCTTGTGATAGAAAATTCGTATTTTGGTTAGAAAATGTATAATTTCAGTTGAAAATCCCTTTCTTTGGTTGAAAATTTGAATGTCTTGTTGAACATTCGTTTTTCTTGTCGAAAGCTAACTTTATTACTGAAAAGTTGATTTCTCCATTCTTGGTTGGAAATTGATCTTTTTTTAGTTGGAAATTTGGAAATTTATATAAAATTTATATTATATTTGAAAATTCGGCCATTTTGTTAAAAATTCATTTCCATAGATAGAAAATTCAAGTATTTGGTTGAAAATTCAACTATATTGTTGTAAAATCAATTATTTTGTTGAAGATTCAAGCAAATTTGTTAAAAATTTGTCTTTCATGTTTAGAAATTTCAATGTATTGTTGAAGATTCCTCTATTTGAACAGTGAATTCGTCCTTTTAGAATGAGAATTATTCTCTTTTCTTTAAATTCAACTTTTTCTGAAAAATGCAATTGCGTTTCTTGAACATGAAACAGTTTTTTTGTGTAAATTCCTTCTTCGTTTGAAAATTTGACTATGTTGTTGGACATTTATTCACGTATAGGTTATCAATTCAAAAATTTGGTTAAAATTCAAATCTTTCATTGAAAATTCGTCCTTTTAGACTGAGAACTTTTTTTTTTAAGATTCAACAATTTGATTCAAAATTCAACTATTTTGTTAAACATTGAATTATTCTGTTGAAAATTGCACTATTTTGTGTAAAATTGATAGAAAAGTCATCTTTGTTGGTTGAAAATGTTTTATCCCGTTCACCAAAGATTGTATGTTGAAGATATTACAAGGTTAAAATGCTGGTCTTTAAATATTAACGGCCAGGGCAAATAAAAAGATTGTTCAGAGAAAATTCAGACAATTTCAAAAATGAGGTTTTGGGGCCATCCATAAATTACGTAACACTTTTCTAGGCGGGGGTCCAGCTTAGCGTTACATAATCGCGAGAAATTACAGGAAAAAGTGGAAAAAAACGTTACTTAGTGGGGAGGGGGGAGCGGGGTCAAAATTTTCGGAAAATTGTATCACGTAATTTATGGATGGCCCCCTTTCATCCACCCTGAATAATTTTCTACTAGATCTAAAATTCTTTACAAAATTTTTCCTTTCATGTTTTTGATTTATTATTTGATCCAGTAAGTGAATTTAATATGAATACGAAATTGAAAAAGTTTTCTATGAGAAATTTCATATCCGCGTCTTCGGAGCGACGGAAAAATGTCGAAGAGAGTATCCGTGAATAGACGAAGAGACGAAGAAAAATCATCCGCTTTTTATATCCTCAATTTTAATGGAGAAGTGAAACACTCAACTCATAGCTGGCTTTTTCAAAGGGACTCTTTATTTTGTTCAAACAGACAATTCTTTCAGCGTACCACAGAGTACTGGAAAATCTATCTGGAAATGCATCTTAATGGCCGAGCTGTCATTAGCAGAAAGGTATGCGAGCTTTTCTTTCTTCCTTCTGTTTTAACTCACAACGACTTCCCCACCTCTTACTCCTCTTGAAAACTTCTTCCCTCTTACCTGTTTCCTTCTTTTTCTTTCTGCACTCAATTTTTATCTTTCGTCCCAGTTGCACAATCGATACTCTGGATTGGCCTCGCGTGACCGTGATCCATCTCGCGTGATTTTACACAAAGTGCATTACTCGCACACGTTCACACGTCGTTGAAAGCTGTTGCAAAGCATGCGCTTGTTTCCTGAGGTTTACGAATGTGTCAATAAGCGTTCAAACCCGATAATCATCGCTTTAAGCGCGCACTGACTGGAGAGCTTATTAACCCTTTCGGGGCGTACGGCGCTCGAATAGTTCTTATCTATCCAATTATCATGTTCTTTTAGAAAAAAATGCACTCTCTAATATTGTCTGCATTTTCCATAACTGTGACTAAAATGTACGTTATCTTTAATATATGCATGAGGTTTTCTTTTTCTTCCTAAGAATTCCAAACCGTTTTTCTATTGATTTTGAAACTGTGGACTAATTACCTTTGACCTTTCATGTTGGACCCCTTATTACTTTTGACATATTACCTATGATATTATGACCTCTTAACTTTAACCGTTTACCATTTGATCCATGACGTATAATCTTTGATGCTTTACCCCTGACTTTTCAATTCTAAGCTCTGACCTTTAAGTTTTATCTTCGACCTCTAAACTATTAGCTTAGACTTCCAACCTATGACTTTTCATACTTGACCTTTGGTCTCTTACCTGTCTCCTCTGACTCGAGGGGTCGATCACTCTGATTTTTCGTTTACCAGGAATATATTCCCTGAAGAATATTCGGGAATATACAGAATATATCGGAATATGAGGGAACATGTAGAAATATGATGGAATCTGTAGAAATATTAGGGAATATTTGGGAATATGAGACAATATTTCAGAATATATTAAAATTATGTATATTAAATTACATACATTCTCACCCTTTCCCTCAAAACACCATAATTTTAGTTTTATTCTCCCTAATTGTGAGGCCCATGTTCTTCAGGCTAATATTCAGTTTGCTCAACATTCATTGCAAATCTTCGATTGACTCTGCTATAACAACCTTATCACCTGCAAAGGTTATACTCACGAAATAATAATAAATGAATAAACAAATAAATAAGGGTTCATCCACAATTCACGTCAGGTTTGATTCTGAAATTTTCACCCTTATCTCCCCCTATGTAAGACATCGTAAGATTTGCTGTCCACTTCCTCCTCTTCGGCTTTTGCTAAGATTTTATATACTTAGACAACGAAATTACATATAAAATATAAATTCTGTTAATGAATAAACGTAGAAGCTTAATGAAATTAGTATTAGAAAATCAAATGAGTTAATAATAATAAGTATTTAGTTACAACTTTGGTACAATTTAGCACAATATTATAATATCTTCAGTAGCTAAAATGTTGCATAGTCCGACACACATTGTGTATTCTATTACTATTATTCTTTAGTCTATAAATTATCGAAATTCTATTCATTTATCGCAAACTTCACAGACTTTCCCCTTTTTTCGGTTTTTATTTAAATGCGAACTGGATTTTTAGAACCCGATAAACAAATCCAACTATTTTTGGCTGAAAGTTCATTCAGTCTTTTTGGCTTGAAAATTCTACAATTCGATTAAAATTGTTGTCCTTCTTGACTAAAAAATGTTTCTGTGATAGAAAATTTGACTATTTTATGGAACATTCTTCTTTTTGGTTTGAAAATTCTTATCCTTTTGTAAAAATTTGATCTATTTTGTTTAAAATTGTGACTTTTTGGTTGAAAATTGATTTTTTCGTTGGAAATTCATATTTTCGGGTTAGAAATTCAATTGTTATGTATAGGAAGTTCTTATTTTGGCTCGAAGATTAAAAAATATGGTAGGCAATTCAATAACTTGGTAACAAACTCCACAAGTAGTTGAAGATATTAGTTGATAGTAGATTAAGATTCATAATTTTGGTTAAGAATTAATTTCTTTAGTTCAAAACTCAACTATCTTGTTGAAAATTCGTTTTTCTGGAAAAATTTTTTTTTACTGAAAATTTCACTATTAAATTTTTTGCGATAAATTTATCTTTGTTAGTTGAAAATTCAACTATTGGGTTAAAAATCCATATTTTTTGTTAGAAAAATAATTCTCTTGTTTGAAAATTCAACTATTTGGTTGAAAATTCTTTCTTTTTGTTAGAATTAATTAATCATTTCAGGTTGTTTAACTTTTTTTTTAAGTTTCAAACAGTTTTCGTCAATTTTCTCAGTTTCAATTGTTCCTGAGTTAACAGCGTTCTTCAAAAACAGGGAAGCCTAGATTGTTATTCTGTTTCATTTAGTTTGTTATCTTAATAATTTAATTATTCGAAATTAAAATTTTTCTCTCTATTTTTCGAACTCAACATTTAAGAAAACAATTTAAGTGACACTGTATACGATATTTCACAAGACAGATCAAAAGGTATTTTCAAAAATTTGATATACTTTTTCAATAATTTGAACAAATCTTTTGGATCAAAATTGATCAATTCGGAAAAATTTTTCTTCCATATTTCCTAAAGGTTTCCTTTATGGGTACGATTTGCAAAAGTAAGACACATCAATATTTTTCATCGTTCAAGTTAAAAATTCTTTAAATTTAAGTGATCAAGTTTTGCTTTTTTCAATTCACTTCATCAATCTTGAAGCCGTAGAATGACCCGAGTTCATCAACATCTTTATACTTTAAAATTTAAAAATGGTTAAATTTTAGTCCCCTTATAGCATTTTCAATCTAATCATAGTTTTTAGTTTTATAATTT
Source organism: Andricus quercusramuli (assembly GCA_932178445.1). Classification (NCBI taxonomy): domain Eukaryota; kingdom Metazoa; phylum Arthropoda; class Insecta; order Hymenoptera; family Cynipidae; genus Andricus; species Andricus quercusramuli. Next base: position 732,489 of record CAKNXH010000166.1, on the reverse strand, counting down.
ACTAATTTGTTTAAAATAGAAAATTGGTTTTTAAATCAATCTTCCGTACTTCACTTATACAATTTTTAAGGCACAAATTATTATTTTGTAACAATAATACAGGAATTTAAAAGTGGAAGAAAAATATGTCTTGCAATATATCAGCCGTATTTTTGAAACAAAAATGTGGGCCTATCAAAAGTATGTAAATATTTTTCGTTCGTTCAGAATTTTTAATGTATAACGTTATTATTTCACAGTTTTCGAAATTCTCCGTGTGGATAATAATATTATTTCAGAGTACAATATATGTAAATGATATTTGTAAATTTTACGTAGTAAATTAAAATTTTTATTTCTATTAATTAATTGGCTGTGCCTACTTTTTTTGAAAAATTGAGGGAGTTGGAAAAGGGAATGCAGTAGTCGTCCCGATAATTCATGTCGAATATTCAAGCATTTGAAAAATATAGGACTAGTCATCCCGGATATCGGGACGGCGAGACACTTTTTAATTAATTGCACGAATTTATTACCATGAATGATTATTTTTGTATTGAATTTAGCCGTCAGTTATATTCTGTGTTTATTTTCAATAATTTATATTTAGCAAAATTTTTTACCAAATACATTCAGAAAGTTGCAAATATGTATAATTTATAATTTCATCATAATTTTAAAATAATCTGTTACATAAAATAAGTAGAAAATATTGATCAAGGTAAACTACTTTCCTAGAATTCTCAGAATCTCTGAAACGACTTACATAAAGATTCTAATTAAGCGATAAACGAGAATTTGCAAGTGTCGATGACTGTACTAAAATTGGAAACCAGAATACGTGCGAAAGAAAAACTTTAATCAACAAAATATAATGTATAGTTCATTCGTTACCATACAAACGAGTAAAGAGTATGCAATTTCCTTTTTTCTCTACTTTTATTGCTTTATGAATTTATGCATTAACTTCTATCACGAGTCGTTAATTCTACGGGGCGAAGGGGTTATTGCCTCCCTTCTTGTTCCACTTAGTAAGGAACTTGGGTCGTCCCTAGCTGTTTTCTACATAGAAAATTCTATCTTGCCGTCGAAACTTTTATTACAAATTACACCACAGAATTACAAAACCCCAGTTTGCAAATTATTAATCGTTGTCTAATTTAAATTTGTAATTTATCTCGAAATTTCACTCTAATTATTATTCCACTATGATGTTTTATCGTGGGCCATTTCGTTATTAAATTTCAATTCACGTCTGATTTCACTTTTGTGATTCAATATAATATTTTCTTTGAATATCTAGAAGCCAGTTTTTATTTTTATTAACTTAATTAGCCAATTAGTTGAGCATTCGAAACTAGTACAGACACATTTATACTGGAATATAAAATAAAAGCCCTTAAAAAAATCGTCAACTAGCCTACTGTGAAAGATATAATTGAATTGAAAAGAAAGTTTCTGCCATGAAACTCAATTGATTTGAAAGCATAAAAAATGCACACCTCCCTGGGAGCCTGACAAGTGCTGAATTTGAAAAGCTATTTCAAATTCAATGCACCCGGACTTTTAATGACTCGCTTGTGACTGAACTCCATTTTCTGTGTTCACGTATATATTTTTCGATGAAATAAAAGGGAAGCTTTTGATTCGTTTCAGCGAAGCGTAGTTGCTCATTAAAATAATTTTCTTTAAAAAACATAAAATTATTATAATATATTATTTTAGTCCGTCATTTTGAAAGCGCGATAAAATTCGGCGATATAGATAGTAAAAGCTTGTAAAGGGTTGATGAATTCTGTCAGCGATCTGGTGCAAACATTTAATCCATGATTTTCATGTTGTCCCTTTACTGACCAAAAATTGGATCATGACACTTGTTGCATGATGACCTGTTCACTGCCTTTATTTTTCAACCATTTACTGCTGCATTCCACACGTCGTTTGCACACGGTTTTACTCACAGTGATGAATTGAAACCTACAAAAAGTTCGAAAAAAAGTTAAGCAAACTTGGAAATTTATAGTTTGCTTACATCTTTAATTAGAATTAGAATTTTATAACAGAAGATTGATTGTATATTTCTTAAAGCTAGTTTTAATTTATTTATAAAATTATCTTTTCTCTTCAAATACATACCTTCAGGCGTTACAGGCCATCATATCCTATCTGATCTTCGTTATCTTATCTCTTCTCATAATGTAGCAGTTTCTAAAACACATGCCATATTTTTCTACCATTCACATTAGTCCGTAACTACAAATAATTAAAAGTAAATAAATCAACTTCTGTGAATTTTATTCAGGGTACACGTAAGTCAGGAATACTTGAAAATCAGGTAACATTATATCACCTTGATATAATATTCTGTTCAGTAATTTATTTACCTTATATATCTATTTCTGTTTCTGTTTTTTTTTTGCAGTTGCTTCAACAATTTTCTTGGAAATTAATATTTTTTTGTTGAAAATTAAACTGCTTTGTTGAAATTTTGTCTTTTGGGTTGAAAATTGAACTGTTTTATCCGGAAAATTAACCTTTTGATGAAAATTCATATTTTGGTATTGACTGAAGTCTTTCTTGGTTAAAAAATCGTCTTTTTGGTTCAATAATTCATCTGTTTTAGTAGAAATTTCATCTTTTTCCAATAAAAATACAACTGTTCGGTTGAAAATTGATCTTCTCTAGTCAAGGATTCAACTATTTTGTTGAAAATTCGTCTTTCTTGGTAGAATTCAACTGTTTTTTATTTTAAATCCAAATCTTTTGTGGCTGAAATATCTACTGTTAGTATTATGTACAGCATTTGCTGAAGATTACTTGTTTTAAATTGAAAATTGACCAGCTTGGTTAAAGGTTGAACCACTTTGTTAAGGAGAACATTTTTTTTGTTGAAAAGTCATCATTGTAGTCGAAAATTCACCTCCTTGGTTGAATGTTCAAATATTTTGTTGGAAATTTATATTTTTCCATTGAACATTCAACTACGTGGGAAAAAGTTAAAATACTTTGTTGACAATTTATTTTTTTGGTTACAGATTATCTTTTTGGTTAAAAATTCAATTATTTTGTTGTGAATTCGTGTTTTTTTGTTGTTTGAATTTAATTTTTTAACTGAAAATTTGATTATTATTTTATATTCATTTAAAAATGTATCTATTTCGGTGAAAAAAATAATCTTCTTGGCTTGAAATTTCCTCTTCGTCTTTCTTGACTGAAAAATCGCTGTTTGTCGAAAATTCGTCTTTTTGGTTGAAAAATTCATCATTTTACTTCAAAATTCATTTCTGGTTAATTTTTCTAATTTGTTGAAAATTCGTTTTTTTTTGTTGTAAATTAATTTTCTTCACTTGAAATTTACGTTTTCCATTTTTTGTTAATAATGTATTTCTTTGTTTTGTTAAAAATGCAATTATTATATTTTTTTAGAATTCATCTTTGTAGGTTGAAAATTCAACTATTTGGTTTGAAATCCAATAGTTTTATTGAATATTTAATTATTTTGTTGAAAATTGAATCATTTGATTGAAAATTTATTTGTTATTCTTTGTTGAAGTATAATCCTTTTTTCAATAATCAAAACTGAATTTAATATTATTGGTTTGAATATTCAGCAATTCGGTTACAAATTCAACTATTTTGTTGAAAATTCAATCATATCGTTGGCAATTTAACTATTTTGTAGAAAAGTCACCTCTTCTGCTGGAAAATTCAACTGTTTTGTTGGAATCTGAAATTGTTTAATTCCGTTTCTAAAAAAATGTATGTTAAAAATGCTACAAGATGAAAATACAGTTTCTTGAATAATATTGGTCAGGGAAAATGGAAAATTGCTCATGGAAAAGTCGGGGCATTTTGAAAATTAAGTTTTTCGGCCACCCTGTTATTATTATAGGTTATTGGTTATTTACAAAGAATTTTTCTATGTTTCACGAGCTATTCAATATATCATGATTTAACAATTCATCATAAGTATTTTTTATAGAATTTGTTGAGTTTTAATAAATTAACGTTCCTTTGAACAAATTTTGATATAGTTCTAATATCTTACTAGATTTTGATACGAATTTTGCGTTCGGTCAGTAACTGCAGCGAGCTGGAGTGAAAAAGGGAGAGAGAATATCAGAATGATTGGGGATGTTTTAGCGGTGTACCGCTCTCTCGGAACTATCCCTTTTACCTTCCATCCCCTAACCATAAAACTCGGCAACCGCTATTCCAACACAAGCAGAGTTCCGCTGACAAAATCATGAGCCACTTGTTGATATCACGATGACCTTTAGGGTGTATCGCGTTATTGCATTGATCTTCTGATATTTGACTACATTCTCAAAAATCTTTAAATTTACCAAGGTTTCATTTTCGAGTTGTTTTCGAAATTGATATCTGTTAGCTTTGTAAATACGTGTAATGACAAAAATTTTGCAGGATTAACAGGATTTGAAATTTAGTTAACTCAAGAGGATATATAAATAGAAGAAAATATCAATTTTAATTTAGTAATGCTCATTAATTAACAACATTAAAACTTTTATTTTTATTTTGCACTCTATTTTTAAGCAATAATTATCTACGTTATGTTTCCTTGTCTACAGTAAGGATGCCTCATATAATTTTAGATATTTAGGAACACGCACTTTTATGATTTTTAAGGGGTTATATCTAGTAATGTTAATGGAATTTTCAAGATTTTTTCAAGTCATTTTGAGAAAGTTTTATTTAAATGAACTACAGTGGATCGATTACTACGTATTCGTATGTCAAGAAAAATTATACCTTGAAAAATCTAAAGATACCTAGAAGAAAGCAGGCTTCTTGAAACAAACGGAAGATGTATCTAAATCTAAGGTAAAGAGGCTTTTCATTAGTCTCAAAATGAATCTTTCTACTGCAAACATTATTCTTCTGCGATAAACTTCATGTAATCTTCAAGCCAAATAATTCTGTTTGTACAACACAAATTTTCAAGTGGTACGAAACAAAACAGGCAAGAGGACAATGTTTTTGTATTTGGACAAGTTTTTCTTCGAGTGGAGGATTTGAGTGGATACTCTGCCTAGTGTCAAATATTTTTATCGTTCGCATTAATATTTTTCGATGTGAAAAAAATTTACTTATATAACTAATATAACTAATTTTTGGTCTACATAATATATCCACCAACTATGTTCGAACATGATAATACGTGTCATACACAGTTTTTTACCTTCAAAAATCATAAATTATTATTTTCAATTATATTATAACAAAATTATGTTTTACAAATTCAGAATTTGATAAAAAGGAATTCCGACAAAGGGCATCAAAAGTTTCTTTATTAATCCAGAGCTTCGAAACTAAAACAGATGTTTCGTCTGGTTGTTGCTTCGTAACTTTTTCCAATCAATCTTTTCTATTATAGACAATGAACTAATATATAAATGCCTTCCTCAATAATAGATACGTGATTAAAAAGTAAGATAAGAGTAAAATATATACACAATCAAGTCAGGTAATCAAGAATCTTTTATTTAGCACATTAACATCTGATAATAAAATCTGTACAGATATCAAATTTATTTTAGCTTTGAGTTTTTATTGATCAAATTAACTTACAACGTTCCGATCCGAATACGGTTTAAAAAAACCAAATTCCTTGAAACTTTTCTTGATTGACTTCATGAGTGGAGATTTCTGCGTGTATTAAGCCGAACAGACCTACGAATAATAGTACTAGGTCGAAAAGCGTGGCCTACAGGATAACGCGCAAGATCGTTTCGGTCCATTGGACGCATATCTAATGTGTAATGTTTGTTTAATTTAATTCGTATGTGATCCCGATTAAATATTCCACGAACAGTATTACTAGGATAGTCCACTATTGCAATGATGAATTCACCTTCCGGTGATTCTAGCAAACCAAAAGGTTCGACTATTGTGTAAAAATCACCGTCTGGCGGTACTCTCGATAAAAGACCAATATCAGGAAGACCTACATTTTGACCAGTTATACGAACGGCCGTTCCAGGTCCGGCAGGAACACCAGGTACGGCAAGAGCAGGTCTTTGACGAAGAGGAGATACTATCGAATATCCTAACTCTGTAAGAGTAAATAAAAATCGATAAATAAAATATTTTATATTACATTTATTATATTTTTTGAACTGAAGATTCAAAAATTCCAGTTGACGATTCAAGATTTTGGTTCATATTATTATTCATATTTTTATAACATTCATACACTTAAATCAGTTTTGTTGTTTAAAGAATTTATGTACTTTTTCCTTTCCTTAGTCAAATGGGAGGTAAATATAGTACAACTTCAAATGTACCTCAGAATGATAGATATGATATTATAAGATAATATACTTTTATACACACCAAAACATGCAAGAAAGACAGACAATGTTAAGAACAAAGTCACAGTGAACTTCATTTTTTTAATTATATATAAAACTGCTAAATGAAAAGTCTTATAAGAAACTGAATAGTCTGAGGTTTCATTTGATTATATAACTACATTGCCCTAGTCACCATCTCATGAATCTTAATGATTTATTACACGCTTTTATAAGATTGATTGGATAGGCACAAATTTTGTTTTTTTTTGCGGTTATTTGCTTTTCGTAAATGTTCTCTTTCCCCATTCAATTATAGTCATAAATATAATGAAACAGGTGTCGTAAAAAATTATAGTGTTATCTTTAAGAAATATATCAGGTTATAAAGATTCAAGATTGAAGCCGTATTTGAAATGTGTTTAAGAAAATATTATTTGCCAAATAGTCACTTAAAAAGTCGAACTTTTCAATTTTGGTTCTGCAAGCAATGCCTGACGTACTCAATTTGGTTGGTTTGTTTTCAATCTCTTGAATCCCCTACCGTCTGCAGACGGATTTTTATCATGAGCGCTCACATTCGACTGCATATTTGTCCAGAGAAGTGGAAAACTGCAGAAAACCGTTGAGTTCAACCGGTTTCAGACAGATGAGTTTAGATATAGACATTCGATGTCATCTAGTTTGCCCCTATCCATCTCCGGCATCAAACTCGACAGGAGTTTAACGCAGTGAAAACGCGAGAATTTCGAACGGTCATCCATCCGAGCGCTAACCGCGCCCGTTCATACTTTACATTTTGGATATCTCGATGAACCGAGAATCATCATTCAGCTACTGCCGTCGGTTTTAATAGTATGAAATATATGTCATGATATCATCAGTAAGGTTATATGAGTCCAGTTTGTCAGTCCGGGACGAAACATAGAAAATCTAGATTTAATTTACTCAAAAATATATATGGTTCAATTGCAGAACACAAAACAAACAAATATTATCGACCCTAATGCCAATAAAAAAATCTTCTTTACAATTATAATAATTGGGTCAATTAAAAAAGATATCCTTCAACAAAACAGCAAAGATATCATCTAATTATTATTATTTAATATTAAAGGTACTGCAGGAGCGTACATTAATTATGTAATTTTTTTTAAATTTTGGACCCCCTACTCTCCTTCGCAAGGCTTTTTCTATAGTATGTGTATATAACTTTGAAAGAGGTCTGAGATTGTGTTGTCCCCCCCCCCCCACCCCCTCTGCAAGCCTTACGAAAAGGAATTAGTCTTGTATAACTTATGAATAAAGGTTTAAAATTGAATAAATTGAGGAGGTAAAAGTATTTCAAGTTGAAAAATTTTGAAACAGAAGCTCTGAAAATTGAAAAATTATAGACAAGGCTTTTAAAATTTTACGATTTCTTTAGAAAAGAGTGGAAATTGTATCATTATTTTAAATTAAAGAATCTAAAAATTGAATGATTTCACATTGAAATTTTGAAAATAGGGCAATTTCAAAACATTCAAAATTTAAGAATTTCAGATTAGAATTTTTTGGTTTAGAATCAATTTTTTAACTGAAAATGTTATTTTTCCATTTTTAGTTAGAAATTTATCTGTTGAGATGAAAATTCGTTTTTTCTGATGAACAATGCGACTTTTTGGTTGAAAGTTAACTTTTTTTTTAAATAGAACTGTTTTACAGAAAATTCGTCTTTTTGCTAAACTTTTTTTTTACTGAAAAATCTTTATTTATTGTAAACTCGTATTACTGGTTGAAATATTTATCTCTTCGTTTGAAATATAGAGTATTCTGTTAAAAATTAGTTTTTTTTCTGAAAATTTAACTTTTCTATTTTTGGTTTAAAATTTATGTTTTTTATTTAAAAATTATACTAATTGGCTGCAAGTTTTACTATTTTCTTGTAAATGTAATAATTTGTTTTGAAATTTGTCTACGTAGCTGAAATGCGTTTTTGTTGTTGTTGTTGAAATATTAACTATATGATTTTTTGTTAAATATTGTAATATTTTGTTGAAAATACAACTGGTTTGGTTGAAATTAAATCTTTTTCGTTTGAAAATTCGACCATTGGTTGAAAATTCATCTTCGTGGATTGAAAATGTCAACTATTCGATTAAAAGTTTAACTATCTTATTGAAAATTTGTCTCGTGTGTGTTAAAGTTCAACTGTTTGGTTGTAAAGGCAACTTTCTGGTTGAAAAATATTTTTTTTTTGTGGTAAAAATTCAAATATTTGGTTGAAAATTTATCATTATACACTCGAATGTCGCTATAATGACCATCGATATGACGAGCGCTTGCTAGAACGATCGCACGATCTCATGCTACAGCGAGCAGAATATCTTCCTTCTCAACTCCACTATTTCGCCAGGAAGGCGCGCAAGCTTAAATCTGTAATCGACATCTGTCATTTTAAGTTTTAAAAATATCGTAAAAGATTTTTTTGTTTTTGTTTTTTTTTTGCAGGAAATTATTCATGATGAAATGGATTTCTGTTCGATCTTAATTTAAAATTATTGAATAGAGACACTAAACAAATGATTCGTTCCAATATGCAGGGTTTTGCTCATGAATATATTATGATTTCTTTTAATTAAGTCTCAATTCTTTTATCTCAATTTCTTGAAAGAAATCTTTTCATTGAAAAATTCTTTGTAAGAAGAATGCACTAAATATAGTAATTTTAGAAATATATAAAAACATTTTTTGGATTATTTCTTTTTTCTATTTGTGAAATTGTAATAATCTAAATAGATTGGTTTAAATCACCCAAAAACATTAGATCTGGGCGCTATGTTTTTTTTCCTTCTTTAATATTCATAATTTACGCATTTTCAGGTTTTATGTAAAAAATGAAAAATGTTTATATTTATACTTGAAAAATGTTTGAAATCTTTTTTTATAAAATGGGATGTACATACTGTGCCAATTTGGAAATCAACAAGATTCTTATATTATGTGCTTTTTGTCAGATCTGTAAAAAAATTTTTTGTAACATGTGCACTTTATGATGTTTTGGATTAGTTCGAGAGGTTCGGTGAAAACTATATCACTTGTCCTGGCAAACAAAAAGCTATCAAAATAAAAAGGGTCTTTTACAACAGCTTTTTAATTAGTGTCGGAGTTAATAATATTTGGATATTCTTTTTTAATTTTATATATTTCTGTGAATTTTTAATATTTTTAAACTTATTATAAATAATAATTTGTGGATATCTTGTTCAATTACTCACTAATGAATCCAAAATTAGATCAAGTCATCTTTTTTAAAAAGTGATATGTTTTGTGTGTATATGTGTATGTGAGTGTACACGTATGGATATTATTTTTGTTCACAGGTATTATGTTCTGATTTTTTTAATTAGCATAAAAATATCTTTATTACACCTTGTAGTTTCCTATAAATAATCCCTGATGAGGGAGTATAAATTGACTCCGAAACATGTTGATTCCCTGGTAGTATAAAAAAGACGGATAAAGGAAAAAGTGAGAGGTTGGTTTTTGGTTGACTTTTTCTCCTTTTCTCCCTCTTTCTTCAATTGGTTATTTTTGTCTCTAATGAGCCGAAAAGTGAGGTAGTTTAGAAGTCTATTTTTTAATTTTGAATCTTTTTCATGATCATTTTGCAGAAAATTATTCATGATAAGATGGATTTCTGTTCGATCTTAATTAAAAAAAAAACAATATTCATTCTACAAATTAAATTTAAACTTAATAATAATTTTAGTCACATTTTCAAGTTTCGAAGTTTGTTCTATGCATTTTTTCCGTACTTTATCATTCATAAGCGTATAAAAAAATAGTCTCTAACCTTAATTTGAATAATATTAAGCTTATAATTTTGAAAATTTGGACGCTTGGAACCGCATACACTTCTTACTTCATCAATGATCTCAATCATGAATTCTTTCTCACTTAAGATAACAATCAAGAATACAATTAAAATGATAATAACATAATATACATTAGAGTGGTTCTTATTTATACTTGGTGGAATGTTTTGTTCGAATGCTCATAAAAAACTCTGCTTCGAATTTGAGCAAAATCGGTTGATATTTAGGGGTGGCGCAAAGACCATGAAGTTTCCCATTGATTTAACATGGAAAAAAGTCAGCTTTTTGTAAATCTAATACTTAAATACGAAAATATGTTACAAATGATTCCGTGTTTCAGTGTATTATTTAGAATTCAGCAGAGAATAAGAATAAATTCTAAATTTTGGGTTTAAATAATTTTAAGCCACTCTCATGGATCCCAAAAGAAAACCCCGTAAGTGACAAATTTGAATTTTACGTAATATTGCGGTTTATTGACGCTTTTTAAAAGTTAAAAAAACAATCATTAATCGGTAATTTAAGAATACCCAGTCATTTGTTAACTAATATTTGATTGTTTAAACAATTTCAATTTGTTTGAACATCTACGAGTATTCGTAATAAACAACTCGGTACTCTAAAATATTGAAATTTGTCGAAAATGTAGTGAGATAAGATATTTTTCTTGCTTTTTTTGGGTGAAATATATACGGTACAAAAACGTATTATTCAAATAATTGTGAAGTTATTTACACAAATTATTTTTTTGTTATCATTGTTGGAATAACTCATAAAGTATAGAAAATACGGTCATTTCGCGAGTTAACTGAGAAAAATAAATATTTAAACAAATTCAAATTGTTTAAACAATTTAATATTAGTTAAAAAATGACTAAGTATTCCAGATTTACCGATTAATGATTATTTATTCTTAAAAAACTTCTAAAAAGCGTCAATAAACCCCAAAATTAATGATAGATTCTTATTCTCTGATGAATTCTGAACAATATCCTGAAACACGGAATTATTTGTAACATATTTTCGCATTAAAATATTAGATTTACAACAAGCTGACTTTTTCCCATGTTGAATCAATGGGAAACTTCATGTTCTTTGCGCCACCCCTAAATATTAACCGATTTCGCTCAAATTTGAAGGAGATTTCTTTTGGGGGATTCGAACAAAACTGCGGGGTAAGAGCAGAGAAATTCAGAAAGTGAAAAATAAGGAAGAAATATACATACTAAAGAAAAACATTGAATTCATTATTTACAAGGCGCCAATACGTTTACACTTGCGCGTCATTCTGCTCATAATATGAGGCACACGCACACACAGACATCATAATAATCATCCCATTGTTAGGAACCTCTCTCGTGGACGTTATAGCGAGATTCGAGTGTAATTGAAAAATTCAAATATTTGTTTGACAAATTTAACTAGTTTGTGCAAAATTTAATTATTTTATTGAAAATTCAATTATTTTAACAAAAAGTAATCTCTTGAATCGAAAATTGAACTTTCATCTACTTGGACAGAAATTTGGTTCTTTGAATCAAAAAATCATATTTTTTCATTGAACATTTCACGGTTTTCTAAGAAATTAAATTATTTGGTTGAAAATGTAACTGTTTTTGGTTGAAGCTCAATATTTTTTTGTTTGGAAATTCGACCATTTGGTTGAAAATTCAACAATTGGGTTAAACTTTTAACTATGTGGTTGAAAATTGAGTTATTTCTTTTTAATGTTATCTTCTTATGGTGGATAATTCAACTGATTTGTTGAAAATTCGTCCTCTTGGATTAAAAATCCATCTTTTATGGTGGAAAAGTCATCCTAATACCTGTATATGAAACTGGCTTCGCGATTACTATCAAGCGGATATTAAAAAGCGACGTCTCACTCTCTCAACCGGCATTTTCACATCGTCCGCGGAAGTCATCTGAGGCGTTTTAACTTAAGAAACGGTGTGTTGGAAAGAATAAGTTGCAGCGACTGGATGCGAAGTAAAGGGGTTTAAATGAAAATAGAGTGCAGGAAGATGCCGACAGTTGGCCGCCAGCTGGGAAGCAGCGGACCCAACCGGTCTGTCGTCAGTGCATCTTATCTTTGAGTTTAAGACAACAAGCCTGAGACACCGACACATACAATCCTTTCCTAAAAAATAGGTATTTCGCGATATTATCGAAAGCTCTGTTGTCGCATTCCACAATACCGATTGGTCAACTTGAAAAACTCGAAGAAAAGAATTTTGCCAAAATCACACACATAATTAAGAATTCAGTTTTAGTTCCAGGGCTAAGAAGAATGTCGCATTTATATGCACAATCAAACTAAGAAGTGGTTCAGATTTAATAATGTAAAATTTCATTATTTTATCAAAGTCAGACATATTCAGCAGAATTAAAATTTGTATCTGACATGAGAAAAAGTAACTTCATTGTCAATTACACTGGAACCTGGATTTCCGTAAGCTGTTGCTCAGCCAAGCGTGACAAACAGCATGAGGGTCACACTCTCATCGACTTAGTTGCATCACGTTGCGTCATGCATTTTTCAATTTTTGCAATGTATTATTTAAATTGAAATAATTACATCTGAAAAACAAAAATCACGCCATAAGATCCTTTTTTTCACCTTATTCAAAATTGCGTCTTTTTAACTTTTGGATCCTGTTACATGACAGATTTCACTTTAGAATCGACAATTCAGGTGTTTTCCATAATTTCAGAAATCTTCTGCTAAAAAAATTAATTTTCAAACAAACAGTTGAATTTTTAAACCAAGATATAACCTTTCTACTAAAAGCGGCAAATTTTCAACAAAATAGATGAATTTCCAACTAAAAAATATCAATGCTTAACTAAAAATAGAATATTTCAATTTTGAGTTAGAAACGAAAAGTTTTCAACCAAATAGGTACAATTTTTCTACAAAGAAAATTGAATTTCTAGAAAAAAAAGATACATTTTTGACAAAAAGTGGAATAGTTAAATTTCCAGTTAAGAACATTAATTTAAAAAAGACACTAACTTTCAACCAAGGAAATTGATGTTATACCAGAAAGTTGAAAAGATTAGTTTTAAACAAAGAAACATGAATTTTCCACCGAATATTCAAATTTTTAAAGAAATTTTTAACCAAATACTTGAATTTTTAACCAAAGAAATGAATTTTCAAAGAAAAAGGTGAACAAGTCACTGAGAAGATTAATATGCTACCACCAGGGTCAAAGCTGCATGAGAATATAGAACTTTTCAAACAAAAAGATGGATTTTTAACTGAAGAAGATAAATTTTCAACCAAGCATGGCACACTTAAATTTTTTGTTAAAAAAATTATTTACAAAAAAAAATTCAACAAAACACTTAAGTTTTGAAAAGAAATGTACGAACTAAAATTACGAATAATCAACCAAGAAAAATAATTTTTGAACTAAGTAGCACCACTTTCAAAAAAGTAGGTGAATTTTGAACCAAAAAAGATTTTTGATAGCGCAAATCTCAAAATTTTAATCAAATTGTTATATTAGGAGAAAAATCCCGCAACCAGCGTAGAATTTACAGGATAATGTGAGCAAGAACTGATGTAAGCACCCTTCCAATTCCAGATGTTTTCGTTTTTTTTTCTAAGTAGATTTTATCTTGCATCATTTGGAAAACCTCTAAAGTGTCGAGTTTGGAAGTGAAATTTTTTTATATTACAGGATCAAGATGTAAAGAGAAGCTTAATGTTTTAATAGAATAAGAAAAAATTAACTGCTTTCTTGAAAATTAATCTGTCTTTGTTGAGGAATCAACTATTTTGTTAGAAGTGCATATTTTTTGGTTCAACTAAACTGTTTTCGATTTAAAATAATAGTATATTGTGCTACAAGTTGAAAAAGCGAGAGATTTAGAACGAGTGTGAAGTTAGCTACCCGAGCGGAGCGAGGGTGGCTATCACACGAGTTTTAAATCGTCGCTTTTTCAATGTGTGGGACACGATACTTTTTCTATAATTTGTTTAAAAAGTGCTAGTTTTTGTTTACCTGTTTTTTGTGTAAAAAGAAGGCGATTTTTTGTCGATTGACGCAACAATAACACCGTATTTTCGGAGAAACTGACGGCGTTTTTAGGTTAGGGACGGAGTCGGAAAATAGAATTAAGTTGGCTGTGCACGATGCACAAGCACGCCCGAGGCATCACGAACACACCCGGAGTAACACGAAGTAGTTTGCACTTTATTTACTTTTTCCACTGTGCCTCACTTTTGTCACTACGTCCATTTACTTTTTCCACTGTGTCCGTCCACTTTTTTCACTGTTGCCCAGAAAGGTCGGCACTACGCATGCGCCACGTCATCGACCAATAATCGGTCACTTTTTACACCAAAAACAGGTGGAAAAACTGGCACTTTTTCGCAAATTATAGAAAAAAATATTTTTCGGGTGAAATACATATGAGTTTTATTGAAAATTTAACTTTTTTTTTTGATTTTTCAACCACTTTGTTTAAAAAAAACATTCCTTTTTAGTTGAAAATTCAACTAACTTTTTGAAAATTCAGGCATGTTGTTGAAAATTGTTCTTTTGTTATCTATTTAACTGTTTTTGATTGAAAACACAATTTCTATTGTTTGAAATATCTACTTTAACATTTTTCTTTGAAAACCGATCTTTTTTGGTTGAAAAGTCAACTATTTATTGGAAAACTTATTTTTCTTCTGTTGGAAAGTAATTTTTCATCTGAAATTTGAACTATTACATTTTTTGGTGAAAATTTATCTTTTTAAGTTGAAAATTCGTCTTTTTTGGTAGAAAATTAATCTTCTTGGTTGTAAAGTAATTTTTTTGGTAGAAAATTCAACTATACTTAGTGTGAGTTCTAACAACTTTCTTAAAAATTCATTTTTTTGCAGATTCATCCATTTTGTTGAAGATCGAACTATTTTGTTGAAAGTTCATATTATTTGAATAAATTCAACTTTTTTTGATTTAAAAATCTTTTTTTGTTGGAAACTCAACTATACTTGGTTGAAAGTGAAACGCATTTTTAAATCCATTTTATTGGTTCAAAATTCATTATTTCAGTTCAAAAAATTAATCTCTTTGTTTGAAAAATAATCTATTTTGTGGAAAATTTTTCTTTTTTGGTTGAAAATTGAACTATGCTTGGTTGAAAATTCAACAAAAGTTGGTTGAAAGTGGAACTAATTTTTTTAAATCCATTTTATTGGTTACAATTCATCATTTTAGTTCAAAAAATTAATCTCTTTGGTCGAAAAATTGACTATTTTGTGGGAAATTGGTCTTTTTTCGTTAAATTTTAATCTTATTGTCTGCAAATTCAACTATTCCATTTTTTGATGAAAATGTATCTTTTTTTAATTGAAAATTCATGTATTTTGTAGAAAGATCGCCTTTTGATAGAAAATTAATCTTCTTGATTGAAATTTCACCTGTTTGGTTGAAAATTCAACTATGCTTGATCGAAGGTCTAACCATCCACAAAATACGTAATACATTTTTCATTAACCTTAGACACCCACTTCGCTTGCGTGATGCTTTTTCCACTGCTCTTAACATAGAGAATTATATTTTCAATGATCCCTGCCCCTCGAACGTTCTACGTATTTTGAACTACTTTGTTACATATTCATCTTTTTGGTTGAAGATTTATCATTTCTCTCGAAAATTCATCTCTTTCAATGAAAAATTAACTATTTGGTTGAAAATTCGTTTTATTCTTGTTCTGAAATTAATATTTTCGTAACTGAAACTTCAACCATTTCTGTTTTTGTTGAAAATTTGTCTTTTTTAGTAGAAAGTTAATCTTTTTGATTAAAAATTCATTTTTCAGTTCAAATTTTTACCATACTTGGTTGACAGTTGAGCTACTTTATTGAATACTCTTTTTTTGTTGAAGATTCATAATTTCAATTGGAAATTTATCCATTAGTTTGAAAAATTAACTATTCTGCTCAAAATATGTTTCATATTGAATTCGATGTGGTACATACAATGATTTTATTTAAAAGAATTTATTCCCATATTTTCGTTAAAAATCACCCTGTTTTGAGAGCTTTTTGGGCTGTGAAGTATGTACCTACCCCAGACCCTAATACCATACGATGGTGCACCTTGCGTCACACACGATAAGTCACCTTGCGCCCACTTGGCAGTGGCGTTACACGCGTCATCGGGCATTAAGGCCGCATTAGCAACCACCTCGCCTCGATGCGAATGCACCAAGCCACGCGTGGATAAGGCCCATTTACAGGGTGTGTAAGCACAATGCACCTGACGTGCCGAGAAAGCGCTGAGGTACTCTAATATGAGGTGTCAGTAACAGGAAGGCATCTCGTGTTGCTTCAGCTATTTATCAGAGTTAGGTGCTGTAGATTTTTTACGATGCTATCTTCATTATATCGCCTATTATTCCTTTGTTGTAAACTTACTGAAACTGAAGAAGGGTTTAATGGGGAGTTAGATAGTGAAAAAAAACTTAAGGGCAAATGGTTTTCTATGCCACGATGAATTACCCACTGTCCCGTGTAATTATTATCCGTCTTCTTATTTTTTGAAGGCGATTTTTTAGAGGCGATATTTTGATGTTTTTGGGAAACGGCAGAAAATGCACATGCGCAGGTTTGTGTGAGTCTTTTTAGTTTATATTTTGTTTAAATAATGCAAATGTATTAATTTTCAACTTAGAATGTAATTGAGGAAAGGGTTTTGGTGCCCTATTTAATATCAACTGAGGGTATTAACGCCCTTTCAGGGTAGACGCTGACTGAAATAACCGGATATGAGCCTGGAAAATTGAACACTGGGAAAAAGCCGGAAAATAGCCGTGAATTTTTTTGAAAACCAGGAATTTTTCGGACTTATTTTTCCTTTTGCAATAAATATCGTCTCGTTCTTTGAAAAAAAAGTGTTTGGAATTGTTCTTCGTCGAGCCGACTATCTCCATTAAAATATCGAAGATCATTTTATATTTAAGATTTTAAAGTGCTTGTTTCGTTTAAAAATGGACGTTCCTTCCTTTTCATATATTCAACATAGTAATTACATAGGTGACCTTAATTTTCATTATTACTTAGCACAATAAAGTTATAATTTGAGGATAGTGTAAATGTTTCGCAAATAAATCGAAAACCTTCTTTTCGAGAAAAATTCATTTGAAGTTGGAGAATGCCTAGCGGAAATCCAAAAATCTGTATTTTAATGCTGCACCTCAAAAACTTGAATATATCCCAGACTACTATCGACAACATGGACCCTTCTCTTGCGAAACGTCACAATTTATATTCTGAAATAGCATCAGTTTCTTCCTTGCGCAGAATTTCCACTGTGATTTATTGAATAACACACTTTAATCTTTTTCATTTCATCTCTGTTGGTCGAAAATTCAACTGTTTTGTGTCTTTTGGATTGAAAATTCATCTTTTGGTAGAAAAGTCATATTTTTCGGTTGGAAATTCATCTTTTATGGTTAAAAGTTAATTATTTTTATTAGGAAAGCCTACTATTCTATTTTTGGTCCAGAATTCAACTATTTTTTAAAGGGTCATATTTGTGGGTCGAAAATTCCACTGCTTTGTTGAAAGTTCATCTTTTGGGATGAAAAGTTCAACCTTTTGAATTCAAAATTCATGTTTGGTTGAGAACTAATTTTTTTGGCTAGAAAATTTTGTTTTTCTCAATAATCCCACTTTTTTGTTAAAAATGCAATATATTTTGACTTAAAATCTTAAAAATGTGGTACCTGCATTCATTTTATTTAAACGAATTCAATTCCTATTATTATCCCCCTATTTTCTTGAAAACTCGCCCTATTTCCTCTGTTTTAAGGGCATTTTGGGCTGTGAAGTCTGAAATGAGTTTTACAATAATTTACATGATATAGTTTACCTCGGAGTTCTAAAGCGTGTAATTCTTTTCGAAATTTGTATCAGAAATCAATTAGTATTTTATAATTATGCATATATAAACGCTTGAAAGTCAACCAAGGAAAATGTAATATTTGACCGGAAAAACTGGGAAATAACCTGGATTTTTTTTCTGTAGGATCCTTGAGAGGCCATCCTGAGATTGTATTTCGTTTGAATAATGCAATTTTCTTCACTTTTAACTCAGAATGTCATTGAAAAGAGGGCCATATTTCAATAATCTTGTTTGCATGTTCCCTGCCCCCTGTTCCCAATTACATTCTTAGTTCAAAAAAATTAAATTGCATTATTTAAACAAAGTACAAATCCAAGTGCGACAGAGAGACATATCCTCAGATATGGTTTTGGTCCTTTTCCCAAAAACTTCAACGAGATATCTTCTTTAGTTTAAACATAAAAATATTTCACATTGAATTTAGAAGTAAGCTTAAAGTTAAGCAAAAATTTATCTAGATTCAAATAAGGTTCATCTGAATTCAAGAAAACGCAGATATGATTCAATTCTGAAATGAAGGTATTAAATTCTTCAATTCAGGCGAATTTTTTGCTCAATTTGCATTCATCTCTGAACTTAAGCCTGACTATTTTTAAGCTGAATCCACAAAATTACTTATATTTGATGAAATGAAGCCAGCTCTTGGCAAAATAAACGAAATTTTGCCAACTAGCAAATATTGGGTCATTCGAAAATTATTTTTTCCCATGGTGAATACTTTTTTTTTCAATACAAATCTTGATTAGTAAAATTTTATTTTAGTTTTGTATTATAATTGAATTTTGTAACTAACATTTATAACATATGGTTGACCTAAGAAATATTTTTCGAAGTATCGTTATTTTGTGGTGTTAATTTAAAAACATAATAAAATATGCGACTTACAAAAAGTTATAATTACTTCCGGTTATGAATCATTTACTATTGCTATCAACTATTCTTATCAACAAAAAATATAAACAATTGCTTTATATTCATACTCTTTTACAAAAAAAAGTTCTTAAACAGTAATTTGCGATTACTTTATAATTTTAACTTTCTATAGAGAGATAATTAATATATAGGATTATAATATTTATTAGCCAATAGTAACATAGAAGCAAATGCACTTTTGTAGCTAGATAACATTATGAATTGATTCGCAATAAGTTTCCATTTCTGAAGAATTTTGTTTCTATATCGAAAATACGAGTATTGACTAATTCTTGCAGCAAATATTTCTTAAAGAACATTTGTTTCTGTAAAGAAACTTAAATATTTCACGTTTTTTTAAAGATAAAAAATAATGCAATTGTTCGTATGATTTTGTAAGTACCCATCGTAAAGTATCTAAACATTATTTTTGATGAAAAATAAGTAATAATCAGTTTTTAAAATATTGGGTCAATTGTTAAAAAATTAATTTCAATTATTTAAATTATTAAAAATATTTAAATTATTATTATTATTTAAATTATTTAATTATTTAAAAGAACTATTTTATACAAATATTTAATTCTTGAAAGCCATAGATATTTATTTCTTTATATAAGTTCCTTATAACAATGGGATCGCTCATGAAAAATGTAGTAATCCAAATCAAATTTCCTTTAAATCTACAAAACATTTTTTGATTCTGCGTTAGTTTTCTTATTGATTAGAGGTACCCGAACATATATATTTTCATGACTTCAACCCTACTGGCGTTAAGAATTATTTTCTGTTGCGGTTTTTTACGTACACTGTATAACATCTAAGCAGTACACTATAATGTTTTATATTCCGATAATATAATTTGTAGTAATTTAATTCAAACAAGAGAATAATGTATTTGAAAAAATAGGAATGGCGTATAATTCCCTCAATCAGAGGACATTTTTAAAAATTGAAATACATTTGTATCGACTAACTCGAATAAATCAAGGACTTTGTTTCAATGCAAATTCAAAAGCGATAAAATTCAGTACATTAATTCTTTTCCCAATGCTTTGCAAATTTGATCATCCACTCGCCCAAGTTTTATTTACAAGAGTGCTCTTACAAAAATCACATCTCCCTCGGTCCATTTCCCTTTGAAATTTGCTTTCTCTTTTTCTCCTCTCCTCGCTTACTCTTTCACTAAATCGATTGGTTCTGCAGTGTCTGCTGTGTGCAGAATGAAGCGAAACGAAAGCAAAGAGAGGAAAATATGATTTTCAAGACACTCTTTGGTTCAATTGCAATATAATGCAATTATTAACATTTTACCTTCGTTCAAAAGCTTCTTTTATAAAGCGAGTTTTTCCTTCATCTTCCAACAACTTTTCAAATACGAATACTTTTTGATAATAATATTCTATTTTATTTGCAAAGTTAGAAAAAAAAATGATTTATGAGCATTTCCTTTTTCAGTATGAGTAATACAAAAACACATGAATCATTTTATCTATCCAGAAAACAAATACACGCGTAATTATCATTTTCTTTCTCACGTGCAATTTTTGAGTTAAAATATAAAATTAATACGAAATTGTAGTATTCCATAGTATCTATCATCTGAAATAATATGAAATAAAAGTGAACAAAATGTTTTTGATGATTGACAAAAATTAATAACTTAACTTCAGACTATGGTTGTCTATATATAATGAAACCGTTGTATTTTTGTTCAAAAATACCATTTTCCGACGGCACACACTAAAATGACCTTTTTCAGGTCTCATTCTTGGAGTGAAATGATTTTTGTTCAAAATAACCTACTTCCGGTAAAAAATACTAATATTCCTTTTTATTAACAATAGCAATTTTTTTACAAAAAAAAAATATTATAGTTAAGAGTAATTTTTTTCTAAGGCTTTGAAATTTATACCTATTTTCAATTAAAAAAATGCAAGCATAACCTATAACTGTACAAAAATTAGAAATCCTAATTAAAATCTCTTGATTTTTTACTAAAAGTACCGATTTCCGGTGAATACGCCGCGGACTAACCTTACAATTCTTCAAAAATCATGAATCTTCTTTGAAATCTTATGATTTTGAAATAAAAATTTCAATTTCTGATGAAAAAGACGAAATCAATCAAAAATTCTTAAATCTTATAAATGCTATTATTTTATGCAAATGATTTCAGACAAAAAACACTAAAATAACAGAAAATCGTTCAGTTGTGCATATATTCTTCGAAACCTAATGATTTTTTTTTTCAAATAAAAAATACCAATCATTTCCGTGGTAAGCAACATAACATAAGAGAAAATTGTATAGAATTGTATATCTTCTTCAAAAATCTAATTTTTTGAAAAAAAAAAAACAATTATCTGTGAAAAACATTAATATAACCTAAAACTATTCAAAAATTGTAAATATTGTTCGAACTATAATGATTTTTGTTTCAAATCGTTACGTAACCTGAAATTGTTAAAGAATTATGATTATTCATAACATGATTATTTTTGTTTGATGATGTCAGTTCCCGGTAAAAAACACGAAGAAAACCGAAAAATTCAAATTAAAAAAACATTTCAATGTTAAGAATCTAATAATTTGTAATTATTAATAACCATTTTCGATTTCAAATCCCAATATAAACTAAAGTCGTTCAAAAGCTGTGAAACTTCTTTAAAATATGATTTTTTTAAATTAAAAATACCAATTGCCGATGAAAAACACTAACGTAGTCCAAAATTGTAAAAAGATTCTAAATTGTGTTCGAATTATAATGATTTTTCTTTTAAAATACCAATTCTTCGTGAAAAAAACTAACGGAACCTAAAATTGTCTAAAAATTATGAATTTTTAAAATGTAATGATTTTTTGATAAAATATCAATTTTCCGTAAAAACAGCTAACAAAACACGTATAATAATTACAATACATTATTAGATAATTTGGAAATTTCAATTTAACCGCGTAAAAGTATTAAATAACAACAATTTTTTCAGTTTGCGTAGGATTTTCAAAATGATTTTTCTTGTTAAAAGGGATTAATTGTAGGTTTAATTTTCAAAGTTAAAGATAAAGGATACAAAACAACTTGACTTTCGAGATTTTCGAGACATAACGTTACACTACTTTTTTTCAGACAGGATAATCCATATAATCACTTTTCAAAATAAAATCCGCTTTACGTTGAATGGAATATTCGAAAGTAGTAGAGGAAAGTATTAGAGTATATGAATGGCCCTTTGTAATTTTTTGTATGATTGAACCAGTTCTATTGATTCGCAAATGGAAAAACTCTATGGTCCTCTTTTCAAAGCAGAGTTCACTAAAGCCAAATGAAAAATCATCGCATGACTGATGTATCAATTTTACTCAACACTTTTTCTGCACTTTAACTGATATTTTCAGTGTGAAATTCGAAAGTTCATTATGTATAAATGGAAAGTTTCAATTAACAATATTTACATGCATGCAAGGATTATTATTTGGTTTAATAACATTTTACTTCAGAATCACTTTTTATTAGGTATTTGGTAAATAAAGTAATTAGTGACAATAATTAGCCATTTGAAGGTAGAAAACAGCATTTCTCCTTTATTTGGATTTTTTTCTCCACGTATGTAAATGTGAACGAGGTGTTATTATGAGAAACATAAGTGAACGTAACGGGGCTTCAAAGAAAGTTATGTCAATGACCACTTAAATACACTCTTTGCATAGAAATTATGCACATATTTGACTCTCCACCGTTATAAAAAACTTAATAACACTAAATTAACGGCAGTCAATTATTATTTATCCTTTGTCGATGGATTTCTTTATTAACTGCATATATTGGTCTATTATTAATAACAAGGAAACATACTTGATTCATTACACCAATAATTCAATATTATTTTCGAGTCCTATTATAATTATTACCTTGGAAAAGAGGTCAATTTCTTTTTTAACTGGAAATTTTACTTTCGAATTTCAGTCATGAGACGTGCAACACTAATTTTCATTGCACTCTGAGAAATTAATATACTGAAATAAGATACAAGTTCCTATTTCCACGAACGCAACTAGCAGTTTTGAATTGATGAATTCAGAGAATGCTCTCAATTTTATTCAACTTTTTAGTCTGGTTCTGTTTATACAGTGAATTACGAAGAATGAGAAAAGGGTGTATAAATATTTATCAACTGCTGCTGCATAGTAGGAGTATTATACTTTCAAGCTTGGCCAAATGGAAAAGAAATATACCAAGGATTAAGGAAAGCAAACGGAAAAATAAAATGATGAACCAATATTAAAGAAATGCTGCATATAAGAAATGTTCTTCAGTTGACCGGAAAGCTGTGATTGCACTGAGATCCTTTTTTAATGTTGCCAGAAAAAGACTGGCGCGTTATTATCATTTTTTAGTCTCACGCAATTTTCAAATTGTAGTATAAAATTTATACCAATGCAAATTTTTCCATTTCATAGTATCTATCACTACAATAGTAGAAAAAAGGCACGGACATTATTTTCTATAATTGATGAAAATTGATATCATAATTTCAAATTAAAATTGTTGTGAATTCTAAATCAACTTATATAACCAACATTTTTGCCGAAAATGGGCGTTTTGCATTGAAAAATCTTAAAAAATCAAATACATGCTGTGATGAGAAGTTTTGTCCAAAATCTTTAAATGATAATGAAAAGATTTGTAATTCAAAACTATGACGTCTATACTGGTCTCTCATATTTTTTTTTAATTGTCTAACGTCTCATCTTTTTTCAACCTTTTTCTGACCATATTCCTCTTCCTGAAAGTTTTAAATACAGTCAAATAATGAAATACTTCTTTTTTCAGAAAAAACGCACTTGAATAAAACTTTGCAAATTTTTTTCAGCACCTAGGTACCGTCAAACGGGGTAACTTTGGAAATGTTGGGTAAATTGGAACATTCCTTAATTGATAGTTCAAATTACTTAAGATGGGTGATTTTAAGCAGAATCTAGAACCACTTAAGGCTTGATCTGGTTTCAGATTCTTGGAACAGTTTTGAGTAATTTATCCTATCAATTTAGGAAATTTAGGGGTGTCCGAATTTACCTCATAAGTCCGAAATTACCCCGTTTGACGGCACAAACCGAATTCCAACCTAAAATCTTAAATCTTCATTTTCTATAAAAATGCACTTTTATAAGGTCTTAAAGAAACATATACCTTTCTTTTTTTATAGACCTTTCAGCGAAGAATCGTCTGTTACAGGGCGATACCGTCACACTCAATTTTTATTTTCCTGAACCAAATAATTTTTTTAATGAAAACTTTTTTATTCTTATTTAGCTTCCCCATATCTCAGAAGCAAATTTTTATTATTTTCTCAGAGTGAAAAATAGATTTTTATTCACCATCCAAAAACGATTTTCAAAACCCATGAAATTTGAACCTCTAAATTCTTGAATGATTCACTCGGCATTGGGTAACTTTTTATATTAAGGCTCATTTACTTCTAATCTAGAAGCTCAATATATCGGAATAAGCTTTTATTTTTTGTTTAAACTGAAAATTGATCTTTTCATCGTGATCCGCAACTGAGCCTGTCCCAATTTTAGGTTCCTGTTACTTTTGGATTTTTTAAATTCGATATTCTATTTGTTGAAACCGAATAATAATTTTTTCTAATCTGACTTATTTGGTCTCAATTCAGAAACACTTCAGCTCGGGGATAAACTTTTCTTTTATCTTTGATTGCTGATATCGATTTCACACTATATGTTATTTCTAACTCCTGAAAAATTCCGATTTTGTTGGTTATCTAATTCTGTACTGCTACCCTTACATTATTTTTGTTTGAACCGAGCGATTTTTGGTAACAAAATGCCATGAAATTTATTCGAAAATTCGGAAACTTCTCCGAAATCTATACAGACTTTCGTCGAAAATACGCTCTGGAATGGAATGATTTTTTAATATTAGAAATACCAATTTTCGATGAGAAACATATCACAATAAAAAATTATTTAAGCTTGTCAATCTACTCTGCGAGGTACTGATTCCTTAAACTTGAAAATACCCATTTTTTGTGATAAACACTAACATAACAAAACAAAGAATAATTCAAAATTATAAATTTCCCTTGAAATTTAATTATTTTTGTTTAAAAGAATTGATTTTTGGTTAAATACGTTAATATAACTTTCACATCTTTCGGAATTGAAAACCTTATATGAAATATCGATTTCCAATTTAGAATGATAACATAACTTAAAATTGTTCAAGAATAGTAATTCTTCTTTAGAACATTTTTTTTCACATGAAAAATACAAATTTCCGATGAAAAATACTTACATAAATCAGAAATGTTCAAAAATGTTTAATCTTGTTCAAATTATAATTATTGTTGTTCCAAAACACCAACCTTTGATGTAAAAATACGATTTTTCTCTCGAATATTCTAAAAGATTTATCATTCATATTTGGGAGAGGCGATTTCTGCAAAGGATTAGAATTTTTATTTTGCGAATTTTCGATAAGAATTATAATTTTTACTATAGGACAGAAAGTTTTCATAAAAAATTATAATTTAACTTGAACAGGGAATTTTTCACATGGAACGGTGATTTTGGAAAATAATGTTCATTCTGATTTAGAAGAAGAGAATTTAAAAGAATGCCTATTTTGAGCCAGAATTCGTCACAATTTAAAACTTCTCTCTTCTAAATCTTGGAAAAAGGAAGTTACTGTATTCTTGCATTATGATAGAAAATTTTGTGCATAAATATAATTCTGACTTGGAACAGGGAATTTCAGAAATGAATTTAATTGTTACTTGGTATAGGGGATTTTCTAAGAGGATTGTAATTCTGAGCTTGGATGGGGATAAGTCAATGAAATATAACAAAGAATCCCGTAACTTATACATATGTATCTGAAGTTCCGAACGTTCAAATGAACGAAATATATTATTCCAATTCTATTTTATCTAGAAATATTGTTCCTTTGTGAATAAAAATATACACTATAAGTTTCTTTTATAATTGAATTACTTTTAATACAATGAACCATTATTTTTGCACTTTTTATAGTTTTAGAAAGCATTTTATAAAAATTGTCATTCACTTACATTTGTAAAACTTCACTCACTTGGATGTTCAAAACTTCAAGCACATGTAAATGAATATAATAATAATTTTGTCTTGAAATAGGTCCTTTTGGACATAGAACGAGAAATATTGTAAAATAATTTTAATTCTAACTTATAAAACGGATAAGTCAAATCAGAATTTTTTCTTCCAAATATTAGAAAAAGGAAGTTACTATATTTTTGAATTGCAATAAAAAATTTAAATAAATATAACTCTAAATTGAAACAGGAAATTTTGGAAACTAAATATAATTGTGATTTTTGCTTGAAGGTTCATCTATGGTGAAAAATTTAATTAATTTGCTGAAAAATCGTTCATTTTTGTTTTTCAGTTAATTTTTTTACTGAAGATGTTACTCATCCATTTTTTGTTGAAAATTTATATATTTTATTTAAAAATTTGCCTTGTTTGGTATAAAAGTAATCTTCTTGGTTTGAAGTTCCCTATTTTAGGGCGAATATACAACCGGTTGGTTGCAAATTAATTTTCCTGTAGAAAATGTAACTATTTCTGACAAGGAAGGTACTCCAGGTGTCCCTCGCAGATTTGATTCTCCTTGATATATGTTATAGTACTCGAAAAAGTAAGATTTTGACCAAACCTATACTGGGAAAGTTTCCCCGGGATGAAACGTAATTTTCTCAAAAAATTAAATAAAAGTAAAGGGGAGAACCCCTACATATTTTTAAAGTTGTGCTTAAAATTGATAAATTCATAGGAAAAGTTTCAAATATATATATATTTTGCACTTGAGACAAAAATAGAGTTGACCTGTTTCGCAAAACAAATTTAAAACAAAATCAGTGGGGGTAGCTGCCCATAAACACTTTTCAGTTGGTGTCTCTGTTAATATAGACTTTCCATACGTAAAGACAAGTGCAAAAATATTTTTATAACGAAGGAAGTAAAATAGAGTCCATTCAACATGAATACAAAAATCGGGCAAGGTTAAACCACCCCCTAATTATGTAAAAAATTGCAAAATAAGTCGAAAATCGAGCAAAAAAATCCGAAGAAAATACGTGTTGCACACAAAAAGGAGAATGAAGGTATTTATGTATTTCCAAGAAAGAACGAGCATTGAAGAGGGTAAATACCCCTAAGTTTTTTCACAAACTAACCTTTATGATTAAATCTTGTGCGCATTATTTTCGAAGTTTGTTTAATTTTGAGGTATGCGATTTTTTGTAAATGAATCACCTTGTTTTTGTCGCAAGATCAAATTTAACACGGAAGGCACAATAATAGAATAGCTGCCAACTATAATTGAATCTTTCCTGTTGTTCCTGTTGGAATAATTTTAAAATTTACACTTTTATTATTTGTTGTCAACGATTCTATTATTGTACATTCTGTTCAGTCCAGTCTAGTTTTCAACACTGTTACATTGGCCGAATTCTATCGAACCATTTACTTCAAGTGGCAGGTGCTGTACTATGTTCAAATTTAAACCGATTTGTTCATTCAAAAAATTCTGCGTACGTAAAGCTACTTGAAAATTTTGCGAATTTGCGGAACGGGGACTCGCATTGTGTGCAATACGTATATATTTTCTTCGATTTTTTTTTCTCGATTTTAGACTTATTTTGCTTTTTTCCACATAATGTGTGGGGGGGGGGGGGGTGGTTTACTCCCACCGAATTTTTTATTCATGTTGGATGGACTCTATTTTACTTCCTTCGTTTGAAAACTATTTTGCTAATTCTTTTGTGTATGGAAAGTATATATTATCATAGACACAAAATAAAAAGTGCTTAGGGGTAGCTACCCCCATTAATTTTTTTACAAAATTTTTTCGACGAAACACGTCAATATTATTTTTTTCTTAAGTGCAAAATAGATTTTTTTGAAATTTCTTCCTGTGAATTTAGAAATTTACAGCACAACTTTAGAAATATGTAGGGGTGCACCCCTTTACTTTTATTCAATTTTTTGAGAAAATTACGTTATTCATCTTTCATCACGAGGAAACTTTCCCAGTAGGTTTGGTCCTAATCAATTTTGTTTTTACATAAAAAACTATACAATCGACACTTGCGACCCCTATCTTTGAGGGGCTGTTTCACCCCCTTAAAGCGTTTTATGCAGATAAAAAAATACTTTTCGCTTAGTTTTTCGAGTACTACATCATATATCAGGGAGAATCAAATCGGCGAGGGACACCTGGAGTACCTTCCTTGTCAGAAAATTAGTCTTTTGGCTTGAATGTTCAGGGAAAATAAAAAATCGATCATGGAATAGTCAGGACATTTTTAAAATGAAGTTTTACGACAACCCTGTTGAATTCTTTAAAAATTGATTGAAATCATTGAATTCCTTGAATTCTTTTTAATTTACTGGTAGAAAACTAGAAAATAACAGGCAATTTAAAATCATTCGTCGTGTCGGATAGACACCCTGAAGAAAGTATAATTATATGCCGTTTATTCTTGAAAGTCTTAAATTATAAACTTAATTCTCTTTTATAGCTTTAAATTAATCATGATTTTGGAATGCTTGAAGTATGTAGGGGAGACTACCCTACAGTAGATAATTACCCTACAGTAGATAATCATTAATTGTAAGCACAAATATAAGTAAAATATTCCATTTTAATTTTAATATATTACCACGTATCATGTCTTAGCCATTAATTACATTGAAATAATTAGTTTGCATCCATTAGTATTTTGAATTAATGATTGTCTACTGTAGGGTGGTCTCCCCTGATCGTTGAATTTCGAATTAATTTGGAAGTTCAATCAGTCATAAGTTTAAATCTGAAAAATGAAATTGTCTGATCAAGCTCGACTGTATCTACTTGCGAATGCTGACTCGGCTTCACTGACACATATTCATTAATGAAACGATGAAACTAATCCAGTCTGCCTTTGTTGTCATCGCCCTCGTTTCTTCGAAACTATCGCCAATCTAATTGCTATCTAATACTTTGTGAGTATAGTGTAACGCAAATAATGCCATAGTATTTGTCTGTGTATGGAAATAACACGTGCGCTCGCGAAGCTATTTCGTAATGAGGCTTGATCTGGGTTCAACCGTGATTGGTCAGCAACTAATTACTATAATAATTCGCCAGCCATTGATCCATTGACGATGATAATGATATTCATTTCAACCCTCTTGCGAATCGTAAATTATTTTGATTGGCAATTTCCAGGTCCGATATTACTCGATTTTATTGCACTGTATGTTATCATTATAATTGCAATTTACGTAATTTCAGTCAACAAGTTATTACACTTGGCATGAATACTGCTTTTATCTTCGCCTTTTTACTCCATATCAACTTCATTTTAGATTCACATTTGAACTTTCACTTATTTCGAATGAATGTTATTATTTCAAACTTCACAGTCTTTCCCCTATTCCCTTCTCTTCCTCTTTTCTAGGAAATTTTCCTCTTTCATCCTGTCTTTAAAAAACTCCACCTTCTTCTCATTTCTTTCTCTCAAATTCGGGCTGAATTATTAGTACCCAATGAGAAAATCCATCTATTTTTGGTTGGAAGTCCATTCTTTTTAATTGATAAGTCTACTAATTATGTTTTTGCTTTGCAATTGAAATTTCAATTATTCCGTTTTTGGTTGGAAATTGATGGTTTTTAGTTGAGAATTCAACTAATTGGTCAAAATGAACTAGGGTCAGTATACGTCAGGAATATCAGGATCTGCAAGTGGTTGTTCGATTTTAGGTAAACTTCGTTAAATTATAGTGTTATATGAGAGACATTTGGGGTCCGAAGGACTTTTGAAAATTTTCAAAATTATGGGAGTTACGCCATGTTGAATTTCGGCATCACATTTTTTTGAAATATCTATATTTCTGCAACCATTGAACGAATTTCGATAAAAATTGTAGATTTTGTAGATAAAAGTATACGCTTTAAATTGAAAATTCCAAAAAAGAGATAATGGCATTTTAGTGGGACCGTTCGCTGCCACGGCACTGCTCTCTCAGTGTCGCACAGTGAGGGAAGAGCACATTTTTGGACAAAACCGCCCGACACGCATCATTTATTCAAAGACTTTCAAATTGATTAAAACCTGATATACATCGATGTAGTAACTAACTGAAAATCATTCTCAGTCGGTTAGATTAACCAAAAAATTGTTAATAATGCTATAAAGAAACTAATGAAAACGAAACTCATTTTTTCGTTATTTGCAATGATTAGCTACTTAAAATCCATATATTTTGTATAAAACACGACGGATACTAATGTGCAATTACAATTAGTCAAAAATAGTCGACTTTTAACAACCATTTAAACATTTTTTTTAAACATATACACATTTCAACCATTTTTTCATGATTTTGTTGCGTAATCAACTAAGCCTTTTCATCAAATAATGACAAAATGTGCAATTTGTCTATACGAAATATTTACATTAAATAAGCAATTTTTTACAAACACTTTTTTAAACAGAATCTTATAATTGTAATTAAGAGCTTTTGACGCTATGAAAAATATGACTGCCAGGTTTTTTGGCAAGACAATAATAGTTCATTTAAAACAAAATTAGTCAATCAATGAAAAAAGTGATCACAATGTGTATTTCTTAACAAAAATTTTTTATGAACATTGATGTTCATAATTTTATTATTAACACGCAGAGAAAAAGCACTCCAATATGTGAGAGCCGAGGGGAACTCACTCAGAAAGCACCCCGAAATGTGAGAGGCAAGGGGAACTCACTCAGAAAGCACCCCGATATGTGAGAGACCAAGGGAACTCATCCAGACAGCGCCCCAATATGTGAGAGGCAAGGGGAACTCACTCAGAAAGCACCCCGATATGTGAGAGGCCAAGGGAACTCATCCAGGCAGCACCCCAGTATGTGAGAGGCAAGGGGAACTTACTCAGAAAGCACCCCGATACGGGAGAGGCAAGGGGAACTCACTCAGGCAGCACACCAATATGTGAGAGGCAAGAGGAACTCACTCAGAAAGCACCCCGTTATGTGAGAGGCAAGGGGAACTTACTCAGAAAGCACTTTTTTTGTTTGTTAATCCCCTTGCCTCTCACATATCGGGGCTGTCTGAGTGAGTTCCCCTCGTCTCTCACATATTAGAGTGGTTTTTCTCTGAATGTTCATAAAAAAATTATGAACGTTAATGATGATAAAAAATTTTTGTTAACAAATACACATTGTGATAATTTTTTTCATTGACTGACTAATTTTGTTTTAAATGAACTATTATTTACTTGCCAAAAACCCTGGCAGTCATGTTTTTCATAGCGTCAAAAGCTCTTAATTACAATAATAAGATTCTGTTCAAATAAGTGTTTGTAAAAAATTGTTTATTCAATGTAAATATTTCCTATAGACAAATTGCACATTTTGTCATTTTAGTTGATTACGCAACCAAATCATGAAAAAATGGTCGAAATGTGCATTTGTTTACAAAAAATGTTTAAGTAATTGTTAAAAGTCGACTGTTTTTGACTATGTAGTTGTAATTTCACATTAGTATCTGTCGTGTTTCATACAAAATCTATGGATTTTAAGTAGCTAATCATTGCAAATAACGAAAAAATGAGTTTCGTTTTCATTAGTTTCTTTATAGCATTATTAACAATTTTTTGGTTAATCTAACCGACTGAGAATAATTTTTAGTTAGTTACTACATCGATTTATATCAGGTTTCAATCAATTTGAAAGTCTTTAAATAAATGATACGTGTCGGGCGGTTTTGTCCAAAAATGTGCTCTTCCCTCACTGTGCGACACTGAGAGAGCAGCGCCGTGGCAGCGCACGGTCCCACTAAAATGCCATTATCTCGTGATCTAGAAGAGTCACCATCAATTTTTTTTTCAAATTAGAGGTGAAATTATGATGAGTTGAATCGTCTTAACAAGAAAAGAGATATTTTTTCCCTTCTTGACAAAAAACTCAATTCAAAATTTTTTTGGTCATTTTTTTGGTCAAAATTGATGACCAAAATTTTTTTGGAATCTTCAGTTTAAAGCGTATACTTTTATCTACAAAATGTACAATTTTTATTGAAATTCATTCAATGGTTGCAGAAATATAGATATTTCAAAAAAATGTGATGCCGAAATTCAATATGGCGTAACTCCCATAATTTTGAAAATTTTCAAAAATCCTTCAGACACCAAATGTCTCTCATATAATAATATAATTTCACTTAGTTTACCTAAAATCGAACAACCACATGCAGATCCTGATATTCCTGATGTATACTGACCCACTATTTTCTTGAAAATTCGTCTTTTTAGGTTGAAAATTCTATTCTTTTTATAGAAATTGAACTATTCTATCAAAAATAAACTTTTTTCTTCAAAATTAATATTTTCAGATCAAAAATTCAGCAATATATTTAACATCTTTTTTCTCCTAACGAAAAAATCTTTCTTAGTTAAAAATTCCAGTCTTTTATTGAAAATTCGTCTTTTTTATATGAAAATTCATCTCTTTTGGAAAAAATTTGGTAATTTTTGGTTAAAAATGCAATTTTTTCAAATTAATCTATTCTGGTTAATTGAGGATTCATATTCTTAATTGAGAATTCAACTACTTGGTTGAAAGTGGAAGTACTCTGTTAAAAATTAATTTTCTTGTTGTTAAAGATTCATCATTTTAGATGAAGGTTTGTCTCTGTGGTTGAGAATTTAACTATTTGATCGAAAACTTTTTAGCAAATTTTTTTTTCACTGTAAGTTTAACTATTCCATTTTTTGGTTAGAAATTCATTTTTTTATTTATAAATCCAACTATTTGGTGGAAAATACAACAATCAACTGTTTTGTTGAAAAGTAATTTTTTTGTTCGACAACTTAATTGTTTTGTTGAAAATTAGTCTTTTTGAGAAGAAAATTCGTATTTTTGGATTGAAAATTCAACTCTCTCCAACTGGCTGGAAAAGTATACTACCAATTCGATGATTTATATTTTTAGGTTGAAACTTCAAGTATTCGGTTAAAATTGATTCCCTCTCTTGACACAACATTCTTGCTTCGTAGAAAATTCTACTCTTTTGTTAAAAATACGTCTTTCATGTTAAAAACTTCAACTTTTTTGGTAGAAATTTCATCTTATTTGGTCTACAGTGCAACTTTATCCTTCAAAACTAAATCGTTTTGGTGGAGCATTCAACTACTTTGTTGAAAATTCATCTTTTTTCATTGAACATTTGCATTTTCGGATAGAATTCCTTTTGATTTGAAAATTCAACTGTCTGCTAATAATTCCTCATTTTGGCTTGAAAATTCCACTATTTGGTTGATGATTCCATTTTTGTTGTTTGGAGTTTTTTTAATTCAAACTTTAATAAAAATTCGTCTCTTTTGCTTTAAAATTGAATTACTTGATTGTAAATTTAAATGTGTGCTCTAAAATTATTATTCTTTTTCGTTTCATTAATTCCTATTATTATTCCTCTATTTAAAGTGTTTTATTTGTAACATTTGCAATTTATATATTTCCTTAAGCTGCATTAAATGTAAATTGAAACTGAAATGTTCAACATCCAAGAAAAGTTCAACAAAATTGTATTAAAAACTTGTTTTAAACCCATTTCATGATAATCTGACCCTAATTTTTGAAGTACTGTTTTGCAACTTGATAATAGGGCTTAGTTTTTTTATGACGAGCAAAGGGTAAACATTGTAGGCCCCTGCAAGGACCCAGCTGGGCATTACCACACGGGAGTGAATCATAAAAAAATGTAAGAATTCTGATCAAACCAGTTGTTTTTTTCCAACAATTTGCAAGATTGTTTCCCATAATTATATCTTGCAAAGATGTAATTTCTCTCCTTGAAAATTATAGTCATCAAAGTCGTGAACGAGAACGTGGGCATTCACCTTTGAACTGTCTCGAAGGTAGAAGAAAGGTCAGAATTGACTTGTCCTTGAAATTAAATCACATTAAGATGATATCTCTGCACGGCAAACCGGATCAAGACCTTAATCAAAGGAAACTGGCAACATAATATAGTAGCCCTGCTTCCTTCGACGAAATATGCAATAATAATTTCGTTGTTGCACATAATCGCAATTCGTTGTAACACAATTCGCAATTCCAGGACTTCACACCAGATTTATGGCTCTCCCTCGCCAGATTAATGACGAAGATTTCTTTAATTACAATCCTGTCTTGCTTCTAATAAGCCATTCGAACATACTTTTCAAGACATAAATGTTTAGGAGGCTAACATTTCTCATTCTCCTATTTTGAAATAAATATGCAATAAAAGCAGTCGTCATCATCAAGTATCTCATTAACAGGGTACCTACGAACCGGGAAAATTAAGAAATAGCAGGGAATTAACCTTGAATCAAAGAATTTATTTATTACACGAATTTTGGATATACACGAATTGTAAGAATTGCAAGATTGCATGGGATTACAAAAGAATGCATATATATGAATGAAATATATTTCATGAGATTGCGAATGATCTCATGGATTTAAAAAATTTTAAATCGATTTTTATGGATTTTATAGAGATAGCATGGCCCTTACGAAAAAAATACATGACATTTAGAATAGGCCTACAATTTTTTTGTAATTATACGAAATGCATTAAAAATATCCTCATAAAACAACTATGGGATAATCAGCACTGGGATAAAGAACAGAAAAATATTGGAAGCATTAATGTTAAAAGTAGAGAAACTACGAAGGAACAATTTATTTTAGATCCCCCATAATCTCATATTGAGTTACATAAAAATAGCGATTTTGTACAAATAAAGTCTACGCAGAAAAAATTGGTGAATTGCCTTGATATCTTTAAAATCGCTTAAAATGTTATTGACATCCATGAAAATCCTCTGAATCACTTTAAACCCATCAAAATTGAAATCCATAGACATCCCCTGAATCCCTAGAAGTATAGGAAATAGTTAGAAATCAATGGGAATCATTTTTAGTCTTTTAAAAATATACCTTATTAAATTTATTCCCAAAGTTCTGTAGAATGTCGTTGAAAAATCTTGAACTTAGTAAAAAATTTTAAAAATCCTCTTTCAAAATTTTGTAATTAAATTAAACGTTTTAAAAGTATAAAAGTTAAAATCCCTAGAAATCTTTGAACTTTCTTGGAATTTCATTCTCTAGAATTTAGTTCTCTAAAAATCATTTGAAATCTCTCAAATATAAGTAAAAGAGTCATAAGAAATGCATTCTAGGAAAATCATTATAGTCATATACTGAATTTTTTATAGTATTTTTTCGTAAAGGAGCATTGAAAAGGATTGCATGGGGTGACACGAGATTGCATACGATTGCAGAGAGAATGTACACCAGATTGCAGGAGGAGTGATTAGCCCCTCGCCGGAATACACATTCACAGTTTTGGGAAATTTTATTTTTCCAGATTTTGAGAAAATAATAAGCTTTTTAGAATATTAAAAGGTTTCAAAGGAATAAAAACAAAATTTCTTAAGGCTGGGTTCTATTTTGAGCGCGCAAAAAAAATTAATTTGCACTTGCCTCAAAACCACGTTTTTACCGCTTGTTAAAAAAATCTCCGAAACTACCGAATTGATTGGTCTGAAATGTTTGCCATATATTCTATACATATACATCAACCGGTGGTAGCAAATTTATATAAAAAAATTCATTTTTACTATTATTTTTTTGCAAAAAATAAGCAAAAAGAATGAGATTTTTTTTGTTCGAATAACCGCCATTTTGTTTTCTTTGCATGTGAATGAGAAAATTTGCTACCACCGGTTGATGTATATGTATAGAACATGTGGTAAAAATTTTAGACCAATCGATTCGGTAGTTTCGGAGATTTTTTTAATAAGCGGTAAAAACGTGGGTTTGAGGCAAGTGCCATTTAAATGTATATAGAGCCCATAAACTGAACGAAACAAAATTTTCCAATGTATTTTAAGAGTATATCTATAAATCATAACAAACTCTACATTAATATCTTTTTTATGTTTAGAAAAAAAATTTACAAAAATAGCGTTTTTTCGCGCGCTCAAAGTAGAACCATGCCTTAAGAGCCCTGAGGAAATTTCAAATGATTTTTTATTTTGAATAATGAATTCTAAGAGAAAATTGAAAAGTATTCGAAAACATTGCAAATTATTTCCTGAAATTTCGTGAAAGAATATAAAATTTTTAAAGCACATTTTTCAATTTTACAAGATTACAAAAGTTTAGGAAAAAACTAGTATTTAAGTTTAATAGATATTTAGAATTTTTGTGATGATTCAAGAGAATCATGGTAGAAAATTCATATTTTGGTTTCAAAAACTAAAATTGAATCATTTTTTGTTGAAAATTCCACTAACTTTTCTTTAATTCATCATTCTGGTTTAAAAGTACATCTGTTTGGTTGAAAATTAATCACTTTCGGTTAAGGATTCATTGTTTCAAAACCTGTCTTTTTGAGTTGAATTGAACAGTTTTTTTCAGAATATAAATATTTTTTGGTTGAAATATCTATCATTACAAAATTTGTTAGGAATTTATCTTTGCTGATCGAATACTCAATTAATTGGCTTAAGGTTGAACCACCATGTTACAAATGTAAATTTGAATGTAAATGTAAATGTAAATCTAAAATAAATGTAAATTTTGTTGAGGATTTATCATCTTAGTTTTAAATTCTCCTTTTTGGTTAAAAATTCAACATTTTGTTGAAAATGTAACTGTTTTGTTGAAGTCTTTTTTTGTCAAAATTCAATTATCCTGAATAGTAACTGTATCCTTGTGGTTTGAGAATTCATCAGTTGGCTGAAAATTCAACTTTTTTTTTTTAATTTAACAATTTATTTAAAAATTCAACCGCTTTGTTAAAGGCTGTGCCTAGTCGTACCGAACAATTGGGGCAGTTGGGAAAGGGGATGGACTAGTCGCACCGAAAATTCGGGACGACTAGCCAAGTTTACGAAAAATATTGGACTAGTCATTCCGAATTTCGGAACGACGAGAAACTTCGTTTGTTAAAGTCTTTTTTTGTAAAAAATCCAACTGTTTTATTGCAAATAAAACCATTTCAATTTGAAATTGTTTTAAACTGTTCATAAAAGATTTTATGTCAAAGATTGTACGAGAATAAAATTCTGGTCATTGAATATTTGTCAGGAAAAATGAAAAATTTGTGAGGGAAGTATCAGAGAAAAGTCAGCAAATTGAGAAAATTTGGTTTTTCGGCCATCCTGCAATCACCCTATAATCATTTTAAATATATTATAAGGCATGCTACAGTTGAAATTCTTAAACTGAAAATGTGAATTATACTTTTTGAATGAAAATGTTATAATACATTAAAATTTATATATCGAGAACAAATAGAAAATTTTAAATTCTCAAAAGGTTTGAAATGTTCTAATAAAACATTTGATTTGTTTATGTTGTACTCATCTGATATAAGTTAGAAATGAATGAAAAATGTAGAAAAGTTGTACTTTATTCATTTAATGAGTCTTCGATAATAGGTTGGTATGTGCAGAAAAGCGTGGGAATTTCGAAATCGATAATGAGCTCAATAACTCATCTGGA
Organism: Andricus quercusramuli; assembly: GCA_932178445.1. Lineage (NCBI taxonomy): Eukaryota > Metazoa > Arthropoda > Insecta > Hymenoptera > Cynipidae > Andricus > Andricus quercusramuli. The sequence continues at coordinate 694,912 of CAKNXH010000166.1, read as the reverse complement.
GTCTGTAGACGTATGATTCATGGAGGTAGTTGTCAGATATTGCGCGAGAGTTCGTCCTCCTAATTATTACTCGTTATCTAACTCTAATAACTTCAGGACAAGAGCGATTTACTGAAGAATCACTAATGTATGTTTATGCAAATATTATTGCATCGGTCACTATAGTTCGGTGCAGGGGTCCGACACTGTAATTTAAGAGGTTTAATTTAATTCGTCGGATCGATATTACCGATGCCTATAACCTTAATTATTTCCTCCAGTCTCTGCAGGCTTCTTTAACCCTGTAAACTTCACCCCTCTTAACTTTACTCTCCTCTGCTCTCTTTTTACCCTCTTTTTCCTTCTATCGTCTCAACTCAACTCAATTCTCTTTTGCTCTTGTTCTCTTCACTATGTAATTTAGACCTTTTGGGCTCTTTTTAATACAACACTTCAATGAACTTCGGGCTTGATTAACTTTTTATTAATTCTTGATACCGACTAAGAACTAATTTCAAATAATTAGGAACTTTAATTTAGCAACTTTGACGAAGAGGCGGTTTCAATTTAATCAGAGAGAATTAGTTTTCAAGTAAATACATTGACGATATTATTTTAATCAAAGGTGACTACTGGCCCCCTCAATGTATTTTTAATCTGAATCAGAAAAAAAAAGATTTTTAATAAGATAAGGTGTTTGTCTGTCTGTAGTTCCAGGGTAACTCTGGTCCGAGAAACCGGGAAATACCAGTGTATTTATTTTTTGTCCTGGAATTCACAAATTTTTCGAAGAAAAATCTGTGCAATTATTTGCAATATCACAAATTTTAATATCACAAATAATGCCAACTAGAATAATCTTTCTGTATTTTTTTTTTTTTTTTTTTTTGAGAAATTATTTACAAATTTTAAATAAATTTGATTTTAACTTTGTTCAATTCTGAACTTTTTTATTTATGAGATCATTCAGTTTGCAACACGTGATTCCAAAATCTTTTACTTTAAAAATTTTCTATTTCAGTTCTTCATTTTTAAACATACGTTTTTAATTCAGAGAGTTTTGAAACGTAGTTTTGAAGACTTAAACAACTAAAAATGAAAAGCGTTTGAAATTGACAATTTTTGATACAAACTTTTTTAGTTGATCAACTGTTGATCAACTTTATAAACTATTTTGAACATTAAAATAACTTCTAATTAGAGGGTTGCGCCGACAGACTTTTGACCAACGGCGGCGATTTGAGCAATTTTGATCGGCGGCGGGACGGCGCATAGTGAGAAAAAAAGACTTTTTTGGTTCAAAATAACGTACAGCCCACAAATATTGACCGATTTGGACAACAAAACTTTTTAGAAAAAAAACTTTATGAATAAACAAATATGTCGAAAAAATTGCCATTCTTCCTATTTATATAATGAACAAACAAACTTTTTATAATAAAATTATTGTTTGAAAACTTTTTTCTACGTTTATCGATCATTTTACGTTTTTTTTTAGGTACCATTGCAAGAAATTTAGATAAAAAAAGTATAATGGTGAAGAAGTTTCTTCTTGAGATTATTATTGTTAATTATATAAACAAATGTAATAAAGAGCTGCATTAATCAGGCATTTTTCGACATAAAAATTCGTTTTTTTCGTTGCAAATTTTTTAAATTAGTAACTTTTTTCTTGATATCCCTGGAATTTTTTCTTGTTGCAAAAATTATTTTAAAAGAAATAAGCATGTTTATACCAAAATCATCATCAAGATTTCCAATTCAAAACAATTTTAATTTATGTCAGAGTTTTACGCCAGGAACAACTATTTTTAATCACAAATTATTAGATTTAAAAGATTCAAGATTTTTCCGCAATTTACGTTTTTCTGCATTGTTAGCGTTTCTTTATCGTAAATTAACATTTATTAAACAAAAATCATTATATTTCAAATGTTCATTAGTTTTGAACAATTTTAGGTAACGTTCTTCAACATAGAAAATTGGTATTTCCAAAGAAAAATCATTACAATTTGAATAAGATTTAGAATATTTGAACAATTTTTGATTATGTTAGTGTTTTTTCTCGGAAATTGGTATTTTTAATTCGAAAAAATTATATTTCAATCATTTCAAATAACATTCGCAGGTTTTTGAAAATGTTATGTTGGTGTTTTAAACCGGAAGTCGGGTTTTGAGTCAAAATTCATTAGATTTCAAAGAAGACTACAAAGTCTGCAATTACAGGTTGGGCTAGCGGTTTTCACTGAAAATGTTGATATAAATTTCATAGAAGATTTACAATTTTTGAACAATTTGAGGTTATGTTACTGGTTTTACCGGAAAGCGGTTATTTTCAACAACAAAATATTCAATTTTATGGAAGATTTACAATTTAGAACAACGGTTTTTTGAATATTCTAGTGCTTTTCGTTTAAATTTGATATTTCTATTATAAAAATTAGTCATCCGTTTTTTCAGTTTCTCTTTATTATTCAGATTATCATTCAGAGTGATTAAATTCGGAATTTTTGGATTTCAAAGAAGATCAAAGAGGATTAACGTTCTTAAACAATTTTTAGTTGTTGTCTATTCAATACTAGTATACATATATTAATTCTGAAGACAAGATATCAATTTTCATCAATTATCAAAAATATGATCCTTTCTTTTCTGTTATTTTATATGATATATACTGTATACAATACAGAGATTTAGTAATAATAGTACTTATTTCATATTTTAAATTAACAATTTTGTGAGACAAAAATAAGGATAATTGCGCGCGTAGAAAAAAAACTTCTGGAACCAAAAAACTATTTCCTTACATATACAGGAATATTTGGTGAATCAAATTAATTTGAGGTATTTCAACAAAACATTTAATTAACCGAACAAACTTTTTTCGTTGAATCAACCAAACACTCCATCTACCATAAGATTTTGTTGAAACAACCAACAAATTTGATTGGGTCAACTAACTATTTTGTTGTAGTTAAGTATAAAAGTTTTGGATTTATTCATTTTTGTCCGTTACGCTGGACTGCTGAACCATTGTGATCCCTCTGTTATACTATAACCCAATCCACTATTTTGTTGAGTTATTTGGATATTAATTAAAAAATAGATTTTTTTTATTTTCGCTTCTTGATTTTCAAAATCTTTTTTAAGAATATATTTAAACTTTTGATTTGCCAGAAAAACTAAACCCCCGATCACCCATCTTATAAACTTAGGCTCTCCTCAAAATTATAATTTTTTATTATCTACAGGCTTTAGTTGAAGCAAGGTATTTTTTTCGAACTTGAGAATAAATCGTTTCATTTTGCCTGTAAAATTGAGCTCTGTTGTCCATTACTGATGCAATAAAAAAAGTATTGTCTCATAAATTTTTCTGACGTAACAAAATCTGTAGCAAGATTGACGAGAAGTTGACTACCGGGGTAAAAAATGTTCTATGGACTTTAAAAAAAGATGATAATTTTTTCAATAAATGATGGGCTGTAAATAAGGCATAATAAAGGCAGAAAAAATTGCCTACGTATCAAGTACTTATAATAAGGGCCATTCATAAATTATGCGACAGCTTTTATTGGGTTGTGGTTGACTGAAAAAATGTTACGATCAAGTAATATTTTTAATAAATCAACCTTAGATGAAGTCCATGTATCCAAAATTATAGTTCATATCGTTAAAGTTCAGTAATTTTACAATAAATGAATGTAAGCACGTTATAAAGACTTCATATACGTATAATTAAATTAGTATATGTTTTTTTTCCCCGCAAAATCATTCAACATTTTTTAGGTTTATCATATTAAGGTAAGATATTCGAAAAGATGCCAAGAAATTTCAGAAGATTTGCGGTATTTCCAAATGTTTCACAGGATTCTTAAGGAATTTTAACGGATTTCATGGGATCTTACAAGATATCAGAGGATTTCAGTATTTTTAAATTATTTTAAAGACCCTCAGTAAGGTATTGTAATTCTATGAAACATTTTCAAATATTTCGAGGTATTTTCAATGGTTTTGAAGAGTTTTAGTAATCTTACAGGTTTTAGGATATTTTGAAAAAATTCCAAGGAACATCAAGGAATATCTTCATATTTCATGTAACTGAGGGGTATATAAAGGGATTTTATAATGACTATGTTCAGTCGTCCGAAAATTCAGGACGACTAGCCAAACTCATGAAAGTTGTGAAAAACTATTTAAAAAATGGGGCTCATATCGCCCGATGCCTGGGGCGTGATGAGCCAGGCACTGGGGCGGGATCGGCCATTCAATTAAATGACTTATTATATATTATTTATAAGGAAGATTATTGTTAAGTTAGAGTATTATAAAACAGAAACATATCCTGCACATATTTTTCAAAAATTTTATGGAAAATTTAAAGTATTTAACGTTAAAATGATGCAATCCTTAATCCTAACCTCCACCGTAACTAGCTCTACAAACAGTAAATAGAAAAACAATTTATATCTCTATATCTTTTATTAATTGTATTACAGAAATTCATATAATCATTTTTCGATTTACCCGTGTACATTGTCTCAGTGAAACTTAAATTCTACATTAAGAAAACTCCTAAATACTAGACAGGTCTACTACATGACGCTGAATTTGACATTTACTGAGGTTTTAAGCCATTTTTTAATATTTTTACCGTATTTTTCAACCACAACAATAATTTTTTTATTTTCATGGCATTTTACGATTTTTTAAACAAAGTTACTTCAGAAAAATATCATAAAAACAGTGTTCTCTCCTGATTTCCAGCAACTAATGTTACTGCACAATCTGATACAATGAAGCATGGCATCTTGACCTACTGACTGCTACACTAAGAGATTAGGTTGATGCACAGGAAAGGGTGGCTCATTCCGCCCCATATGACACTTGCAAGTGAAATCAAAATTTCACCTATTTCTGTTCTAAAATTATATAAAAATCTGTTGGAAATTTAAGGTTTAATAAATAAGCTATCTAAATAACCACTGGAAAAAATCTAATATGTGATTTTGTGTGATTCTTGGACTTTCTAAACAAATGCAAAATAGCAGAATATAGGTCTTGGAATTTTTACTTTCGTTTTTTCCAAATTTATTCAACATTAAGTGAACATTTTTTCAAACGAAGTTTGATAACGTTCTTCCTGATATGAGCACAAAGAACAGTTCAAAAGAAATGATAGCCAGCGAGAAAATTGAGTGGCTCATCTTACCCACTATGCTCATCTCGCCCCATCCTACCCCAAAGGGTTTTGATTTTGTGAATTGTTGTCAAAAATAGAAACTCAAGTGATTCGACAAAAGTTTCGAGAAAATTGTATATTCTTGTTTTAGGTAACAATTTATAACGTTTATTATGATCGCAAACATTTTTTAAAATGTTCAAGTCATTTTAAGTCACGTTGAGATTATCGAAAAATCTAGAAAAATGAATAACCAATATTAAATAATTGGAGATATTTACTAGTAATAAAAATAATTGTAAAAAATTAAGTTCTTAATCAACATTATTTTTCTAGATGACGCAGCTTTCTATAAGTTCACCGAATCCATTTCAAATCAGGCAGGTTTTATACTTGAAGTCGCAGAGTATCTCGATAAAGAAATATGTTGTTTTTATAGGACTTTAGGAGACAAAATGCAAGAAGAGAAATTTTTACGAAGTTATGCGTATTCGAATTTTTTTTTTTTCCAAGAACCCCAAACTTTTTCTTTGAACCTCTAACTTTTGACCTTATCAAAGTAGGGGAAAGTGGGGTACGGTGTCAGTGCGGGGCACAGTGACTCTTGCGAATAACACTCGTGTTTCTTGAGTTTTATATTAGTTTTTTTTACATAAAATAGCTTTCTTGAGTGCCAAAGAAAGCTTTGTTACGTAAAAAAATGAATATAAAAATGAACACACACGAGCATTATTTTCAAGAGTCGCCATGCCCCGCACTGACACCATACCTCACTTTCCCCTAGTCATCGTTTTCATTTCGGTTTTAATAGTGCATATTATCTTCTTTTGCAATCTAACAATAGAAGTTTTTCTTTTTTGAATCCATACTTATATTTTTTGCCAATTTTTTGTTAAATTTGTACCATTTTTGTAGCCGGAAGCTTTCCGGCGGATTTAGAAAAAGAACAATAAACGCTATCCGAATCAGAAAGAAAACGAGTAATATCTTAATTATATGAAAAGTTATAGAGGTTTGAAGAAAAGTATTTGGTTTTTCGAAAAACAAAGCACAAATCTAAAATACACGTAACTTCGTAGACAATTTTTTTTTCGTAAATCGGAAAAATACGTATTGCCTGATTGCCTCTAAAAAATGAAACATTTCGTTCCCGAAAGATTCTGCAACTTCAGGTGTAGAACCTGTCTGATTTGAAATGGATTAGGGCCCTTTTAAATTTCGGGGAGTGTTTAGTTCCTTTGTTGCATGTTCCATGAAAAAAAATTTTTTTTATGTGTTACTTCATTTATAGATGGCCCTTTAAGTACTGAATTAATATTACATTCTGTATTTTACGTGCCATCAATAATTTATTGTAAGTTAATTAATGGATACTTAAATTTAATTTGATATGCTCTAATTGAAATTTATCTCAGTAATTTTCTGCAACTTAAATACAAAGATTGAAACACGTTAGAATTGAGAGATTTTTTTCTCGTGAGATTGATTTGAGATGAAAGAAACATGGGGTACGTAAAAAGTGGAAAACGATGGAAAAAAAGGAAAAAAGGAATAAATCCAAAGAACTGGTCTGGACATTCGAGGTCGGACACGACGACGGTTCAGTCGCGCTCGTTAACTTTTTATTCCTACTAAAGGGAAGATCGAAACGGTTCCCGATTAACGATCGCGTTATTATCATTCAAGTTAATTGAATTGTAACCGTCTTTACGACCAAAAGTTTATCGCTAGGGAACTTTAGGGGGTCGCTGTCATTAATATTGATGTCAGATACTAATAGAGAGTATTTCTTGTAATGAAGAGAAACCTGCGCAAGGATATTTTATTATCCGATACTTTGTATAAATAACACTCTTCTGAGCCTGCAGATCGATGTGAAATTACCCTTGAGATAAATGAATCTCTCGCGTTAACTTTATTATCAGTTATAAATTTCGATTCGTCTTTTAAATTAACAGAAACATTGCATCTTATTCTTGTGAAGTAAGATTAATTGCATGGGCATCATTTATAACTACAAATTGTCACAATTAATTTACGAATGGTCACAATTAATTTACAAATTTACAATTCTGAATTTCGTAATTTAATGAAGCTTCAAAATGAATGAAGGAGAATTGGTATGTAGCTGATGATATTGTGATTCTAATTTCAGAGTTGTGTGTGTTAATGAATTGTGTTTCGTAAATTAAATAGTTAATTAGTTTTTAATTAGTTTTCATCATGAATTTTGAGGCGCTGACTCTGAAACTGCCCTTATTTTTTTCGTTCCATCAATGTTTTCGGAGATATTTAAGATTTATTATTGTTTAGTATCACAAATCTTTTTAAACCTGTTTATCTGAAAAAAAGATAGAACATTCCCGCCTTCAGGATTGTATTCTACTGGAAAAACATACTGAAATGTCCAATAAATAAATAAGGAGTAGTGAGGGAAAGTGAGGGGTAATGGTTGGAGGAAAAGTAGGGGAAATGAAGCGAGCGGAAGTAGGAAAGTGAGGGGGAATGAGGGATAAGAATGTAGGGGGAATGACGGGAAATGAGAAGTGGTTTTTGAGGAAATGAGGTGGGAGGTAAATGTGGGGGAAATAAGGATAAGTAGCCGGTGAGAGAGGAGGGGAAAATAGGAAGAGGAAGTAGCAGAAGGGATTGTGAGTGAAGAGAAGTAGGGAAAATTATTATAAATAAGGATGAAGAAGTGATGGGAGAGAAAGTAGGGGAGTGTGAGCGAATTAGGGGAGTAGGTAAGGGAATGTTAGGGGGGGGGGGTCTGGACGGCTAAATAACCTTTTTAATAAGCTGCGAAACACTTTTTTGTGGGTGCCTACTTTAACTAATTTTTAGAAGGAACGTCCATTGGGGCGGGGTTCCAAGCATTTTTCATGTGAGTTTCCTTTTATTTTATTATTTTTCCAAATATGCTAATTGAAAGAAGTTTGGGCTGTTGAAATTTCTTCACATATTATTATGTACACTAGGGCGTCCCAAAAAATGTGTGATTTGGCATTTTTCAAACACTCCCCATAAATTTCTTCCTTTTGGTGCGAAAATACTTTTATAAATTTTCATTCATTGTTGAAAAATGTTGTTGATGTTCCTCTAGTCCATTTTAGGTCTGAAAAATACTTTTCTTAGTTTTAAATTTATTTAAATACAGATATGAGGCGAAAATTCTTCCACCCCTAAAAAGTTTTTTTTTTTGTTTATTGAAGCATTAGCTCTGAATTTAATTAAAAAGAAATTTTTCGAGATGTTATAGAGCCTAGAATACGGAAATTTGTAATTTCATGAAAATTAATGGACTGACATTGTCCCTGAACATTTTTTTCGTAAAATAGTGTGCATAGGATTTTCGTGTAATTCATTGTTTTCATAAGTTTCACTTATCGATTTGCTTATTGATTACACTGAATTTTTAATTGCTGGAAGTAAGCCTTCAAATACTTGGGATTGCTTAAAATTTCTAATGAACGGTTGAAATTCTTGAAATTCCGTAAAATGTTTCGATATTCAACGAGATCCCTCCAAATATTTGAAATCCCTTCAAAATTAATCAAGATATTTGATATCTGTAGAAATCTTTTCAATCATTTTTGGTTACTTATTTGACATATCAAATCGTACCCTCGAAATCACACATTGGTAACACTTAAATCCTTAAATTAAAAATTAATATGAGTGTGCGCATGAATGTATTTACTTTTAAGTATGTATATTTGCGTATGTTAATTTATAGTATCTTACTGTTAATAGTCCAATTCTAATTATGTGTACTATAGTTCATTCCTTCACTTTCCTTAAATACCTATTTTTAATTCTAATCCTCACGTCGATAACCATCACATTTTAATCGTAATAAGTATCATCTGTTTCTCATGGGGCAATTTGGCCCTAGAAACTTTTCATGAATAAATTCGAATACAAAAGATGAATAAAAAATCTTTTGAACATCCTTAGAATATTTTAAAACACATTAAACTCTTTCAAAAGCCATAAAAAATCCTGAAAATTTCATTTAATCCTTTGAAATCTTACGAAGTCCTCTCAAATCCATGGATATACTTTGGAATCTTTTGAAATTTCTTGAAATCCCTCAACACCCTTGCAAATATTCAAAAACTTATGAAATTCCTCCGAATCCCTTCGAATCTTCAAAATCTAATTAAAATCCCCTGACATCCTTTGAATTCCATGGATATCGTACGTAACCTTTTGAAATCTTTTCAAAACTCCCTGGCAATCCTTTGAAAACTGTGGAAGTTTCTTTCAATTCTTCTAAATTCCGTGAAATCTATTGGAATCCTTGAAATCGTTTGAAATCTTCAAATCCCATAGAAAGCTTCGAAATCCGTGAACATTCTTTAAAATCTCCAAAAATCGGTTTTGAATTCTTGAAATTCCTTAAGATCTTTTAAATCCACGAAAACCTTCCGAATCTCTTGAAATCCCTTAAAGTTCTTGAAAGTCTTTGAAATCTTATGAAATTCTTTCAAATCTTTTTGAGTTTCTCAAATCCAATCAAAACCCCCTGATATCCTTGAAAAAACGTGAAAATACTTTGGTATTTTTTGAAATCCTGTGAAATCTTTTAAAATCTCGTTGAATCCCGTGAAAAGTTTGAATTTCTTTGAAATACTTTCTAGTCCTTTGAAAATCCTTAACACCCCTTGAATTACGGGAAAATTACTGAAAATGTTTGAAATCTTTTGATATCTTATTTACAGTGAAAATAGTAGATATACAATATAATTGAATATTTAGTAAAAATATAAAATCTTATGTAAGAAGGAGGGTGGTATAATAGACTTAGGGATAATAAATAAAACATTTATGAAACATTCTACATTTTATGGTATGTAACACACATGATAATCCAATGAAAAATTATATTTTTTGTTTCAGGTGAGGCTGTCTTTTGCTTTACAAAATTTTCAATAATTGAGAATGTAAGTACCACTAAAATTTTCTTTGATTATTTATTAATCTTAAAAATGAAATCTATTGGGTCAAGGTTCCCTTTCATAATTATTAAATTGCTCGAAATAATTTCTTTGTTACAAAATCCCTTTTACGACACTTTTACGATTCAGTCAAAAAACGTGAACATAATTATGCTCCTATTTAAGGTACATAAAAGTTCTGTTTTCAATGTCAAAGTTGTATTTTATTCATTTAAAAAATATCCGTCAGCACCATTTACATTTAATCTGAACAAAAATAATATCATGCAAATAAGGGTTTTAATTTCCTCTTTCCTGTTATATAGTGAACTGACGCTTAGTAATTTGTATGGAAATTTCATTTCCGCGATATTGGAAATATAGAATATCAATAATGTATGAAATTCCCATCGCATTCTTCATTACCTTCAGCATTGAAATTGGAAATTTTCAAATAAAATATTTTGATATTAGTCATAAGATGAAATAATGAAATTATAATTTTTAACTAGAAATGTTGAAATATTTCACGTGCAAAACAATTATTATTTTACTACTTCTCTGAATTTTTATTATAAATTATGAAAGTTTAGATTCATTTAAACATATGAATTGGATCAAATCAAAATTTTGCGATAAAATCACTTTGAGAAAATTTTAAGAATTATTGTTTTAAATCTACTAAAATCAACACTTCATTATTTTGACTAAAAAGAATGCTCT